>PKRV01002605.1:3584658-4147746 GCA_003709505.1 Hyphantria cunea
CAGCGCCTCATGCCGCCCTGAGTGTGGCCGCGGATGGGTGGGACGGGTTTTCCCCCCCATCCGCTTTAGAGGCCACCCGCGAGGGAGGGCGACGTTACGCGAGTGCCGTACGTCGCCCACCTTGAGAGTTTACGATCGGAGACGGAGCCCGCTTCAGTGCGGGCTGGCGCTGGGAGGGGTCCGGATGGCGTAAGAAAGCGGTTCCCGGATCCCTCCCGCCTCAGGCGCAGAGTGGCACACCGTGGTGGTTTAGTGGGTAGTCTGGCTGGTGTCAGTCAGGAGTCCCACACAAAGCGAACCCCCTGTACCCGCAGGGGGGAGCGAAGTGCGTAAAGGCATTCCACCAAGTCAAAAAAAAAAAAAGAAAAAAAAAAAAAAGAGGTCAGAATATTTCCCCCACAACTGTATCCCTACGTTGTCGTCGTGTGGGGGCTTAGAGGGAGGCTCCAGACGAAATGGGATACTAGGCGGAGTCAAATCTGGACTGCCGTGAAGGGCAATCTAAACGTCCCTCTACTCTAGAGGGCGTATTGGAAGTGCGAGTGGGCGAGCTCGGTGTGCACTTACACTGCCTCTGAGCTCAGAGCTCTGAGCGAGGGCAACACGAGAGCTAGTCTGGTGTTGCCTTCGCCGCCACAACGTAATCCCGCTAGGTTGTCGAGTTAGGTCAAGTCTCTGACTCGACTGGGACCGTGGGTCTTGGCTTAACCGCCCGGACCCTGAGGAAGAAAACCTCTATAAAAATTACCCCGAATCCCGTGTTCTAGTGTGTGACCAGGGGATGCATGGCTGATGGGTAGTTCAGTCGCAAGCACACTCCCAGCCAGGGACCAGCGGACTCCTCGGTTGGGTTACAAATCTTCGCTTGCTCGGGTACTGGGGATCTCTGCCCGGGTCGACCTTTATTTCTCCCCAACTCGTGGGTTTAGCAATGAATATGAATATGAAAACAAAATTAGAAAACGGCAATGATACAAATAAAACGACTAATGGCATGCAAAAAGGAAACGGAAAAGAGAAGGAAGGAAGAAAGAAGGTAGGGAGGAACACAAAGGAACACGAAGACCCTTCGTCTGCCGAGGAGGATGTTGTGTCGGGAGCGCCTATATTGGTGGGGCTCCCAGAAGTCGATCAGACTGCTGGGAGCCTAAGGTCTTCGGAACGTCTGCGTTCCAAGTCCGCCACGGCTGTTGCAGGTCCTAATTCCGATGCGAGAACTGAAGCACTGGAGCTGATGGACACAGAGCCATGCGACAGCCGGAAACGTGGATACTCAAGAGATGGTGAGAGCGACTCATCTCAGGAGATGTTGCCTCCTAAGGTCGCAGGCAACAGTAGAGGGCGGTCGCGAACTCCGTTGTCGGCCCCGTTGGGCTCTGCCTTCTGTAAGGCAGAGTCTTACAGGCGAGCCAGGGCAGACGGGGAACTACAGGCGGAGGAGGAGATTGCCGGGCTCCTACTGAGGATCGGTGAGCTGGTGGATGGGGATTCAGTGCCCCAATCACCGACCTCTCTGCAGGAGAAAGCGCAAGCGGCGGTGGCCATTATTCATAAGGTGGCCACCAAGTCCGTAAACCTGAAGGGCTCATTTGTGAGAGCCCTTAAGGACTCCTCTTCCGCCCTTGCGGGAGTAGTTGGATCCCTAATTGGGGACGTGGCTCAACTCCAGGCGGCCAACAACCGCTTGACGGGGCAGGTGGCCGAGCTTGGCGCTCAATTTGCCGCATTCCGGGCGGAGCGCCCTAGGCGAAGGGCTCCGGCCCCGGCACGGAGCCCAGCCACGACCTCGTCACCGGCTCCGGTCCCTTCGCCGTCCCCAGCACCGGCCCCTGCCCCGTCGCCGGCCCCGGCGCCGTCTTCGTCGCGTTGTGGCCCAGCTGGATCCAGTGTGTCCGACGACCACCTACGTCAGATCCTCGACGCTTGCTGGCGTATGGTGGACGGACGTATGGCCGGTCTGGAAGCAAGGCTGCCACCGGCCCCGGTGGTTCGCCCGCCACTCGCGACACCGAGGCCGAAAGTCACCTCGGCACCGACCCCTCTTCCTGTAGTGGGGGGACGGGTGTCGTACGCGGCGGCAACGTCGGCGCCGGCACCTGCGGCTGCCAAAAATACGCGACAGGGGGCTAAGGCCAACTCGGCTGCGCCGAAGGCTGTATCCAAGACGGCGAGAAAGTCTGGAGCGGAGTTTCCTCCGCTCCCCACTCCATCCCTGCCTGGCCCCTCCCCATCTGCCCCCTATAATGAGGGTTGGCAGGTAGTAGGGGGGGCCAAGAAGTCCAAGGAGGCCCAGAAGCGGGCCAGAAAGGCTGCTAAAAAGCAGCAAATGGGCCCGCAGTCGCCACCGGTGGCAAGGACAAAGCCGCGGAAACTGCAGCCACCGAAATCCGCGGCTGTGGTGGTCGCCGTGTCACCGGAGGCGGCAAGCGGTGGGCTGTCCTACGCGGCTGTCTTTAAGACGGCCCGGGACAGTCTCGCCTCTGATTTTGGCACGGCAGGGGTTCGCCTGCGCCTCGCCCAGACGGGAGCTCGTATTCTCGAGTTCCCAGGGGCTGAAGGCGCAAAGTCGGCGGACGTGTTTGCCGAGAAGCTGCGGGAAATTTTCGCAGCCACGGATGGTGTCAAGGTTGCCAGGCCTACGAAATGCGCTTAGCTGCGCATCTCGGGCCTGGACGACTCAGTGACGGCTGACGAAGTCCGCGTTGCGATCCGAGAAAAAACGGGTTGCAGCGTGGATAACGTCAGGGTTGCACCATCCCTCCGGTCCCGGAGGCCTTGGTGCGGTGTCGGTCAGTTGTCCCGTAGCGTCGGCCAAAGTGTTGGACGACGCTGGCAAAATCCTCATCGATTTTGTGAATGCCAGAATTACAGTTCTGGCTGCAAGACCGATGAGGTGCTTTAAGTGCCTAAGCGCGGGGCACACTCGCACCAAGTACCAAAGTTGCTTCGACTGCAGCGGATTGTGTTTCCGCTGCGGTCAACCGGGGCACACGGCGGCAGAGTGTTCTGCCGCCCCTCACTGCCCTGTGTGTGCGGCACACCGTGGTGGTTTAGTGGGTAGTCTGGCGAGTCAGTCAGGAGTCCCACACGAAGCGAACCCCCTGTCCCCGCAGGGGGGAGCACAGTGCGTAAAGGCATTACAACAAGTAAAAAAAAAAAGTTGTTAGAATATTTCCGGATGGCGTAAGAAAGCGGTTCCCGGATCCCTCACGTCTCAGTTGCAGAGTGGCACACCATGTGGTTTTAGTCGGTTTGATTCCGACACACCGCCCCACCGCAAACCCCGGTGGGGTGAAGGCCCGAATATTCTGATAACTATTTTTTTCTTTCCACACTTAAAAAAAAATAGTTATCAGAATATTTAAGGGCACTGATTTTCTAATGACAATTGCCATAGATCTTCATGACAACGGGGACCAACGGCTTAACGTGTTCTCCGAGGCACGGGCAGGAAACACCGCCATCTTCCATATTCTGGGATGCTGTAAATCTAGTATAGTTATAAATTACCAACCAATGAACATCTTACAGTTAACTATCTTACTTTACAAAACTTCCTCGGGCAATCATATATTTTAAAAATACATTCAGTATTTCTTTGAAATATACCTATCGTTGACGCATTCTTAAATAACCAATAACCGTTGGGGAAAAGAGTTCTTGAGTGGAGACCGCGTCTCGGCAAACGTAGTGTAGGACGTCCACAGGCCAGGTGGAGCGATGATGTGCGCAAGACGGCTGGCAGGAGCTGGATGCGAGAAGCCATAGATCGAACTAAGTGGCGTGAAATTGGAGAGGCCTATGTCCAGCAGTGGACTGCGATAAACTGATGATGATGATGATGACGCATTATTTAATAATATTTATGACAAAGTAATTTCACCGTTATTATAAAATATGTCAAAAGGCACAATAATTTTTCTTAACTATTATATGCTTCCTTACTATTTTTTTATAATAATCTATTATATTGTACGTTGTTTTTTTCTGAAATCAAAAAACTTGTCTATAATATACTAGCTAGTGCGCCATGAAACTACTTTAAAATCAATCTTATACGTAACTCAAATGCTAAGTTATTTTCTTTGAAATGTGTGTTGTCTTTGTGAATAAATTTTAGTGGTGAACTGGTACAGAAATAATACTTCTGTATTATTCATTTACTGTCACGTTTGTGGTCATATCGAATCTAATACAGATATCGGTAGCGCCGTCTATATCATTGGCATGAGACAGTCGTACGATATGTCCACAGTACCGTTTGAATTTCTTTCAGCGAGTTCACAAACGGGAGGTTTGGCGTGTATCATCGACATTGTCTCGTATTCGAAACACGTCTCTCGCTGCGGGGAGACGAGATACAAATCCCGGGAGACGCTAGGAATCTGTATACCTTCATGTTCACCTTAGCCTTATTTATATACGATTGAAAGAAAAATACGTGCATGATCGTGTGCTATAAGAAGCGTTCTGTAGTTTTGGTTCATTGTACTATTGAAAATATAACTTTGATGCAGAGATAATAATATATTGCAAAGTTATTTACGAACATTATACTTAGTTTGTTACTGCAGTGCTGTTGATTGTACAAACGTATGAACTAAAATAAACAACGATTTACCTGTACCTACGTGATAAATTTTGGATTGCAAATAGAAAATAAATAAAGATTTATCTGTTACGGCGTTCGTCATTTGATAATTGAAAGATGCGATAATCTCACTTATTTATTTCATCTTTTTGTGATTTATTCATACACATATATTGTCTACCAGCTTTTGCCTGTTTTAAAGATTAGCATGCACAAACGAACAGACAAATAGGCAAATAGAAAAAGAGACTAAAATTAAAAAATCATTATTTTGTTTTATATTGCGTTTATAAAGCCCCTATACTAATATATTTTTTCTAACTTATGCCTGACTTACAGGCCTATAACTGACGGTCTATTGGGAATTTATCAGCAGATGTTAACCGTGATAGATGACTTTAAATCAACCACATTTAAGTGAGGATCAATTTATTAAAATTAGATGCAGCTAATAAAACAGAAAATAAGTGTTTTTTTAATTGTAAGAAGTATAGCTTTAGAGCATTTAAGTACTACCTATAGTTATGGATGGAGCATAACTCCTTATCAAGGCAATTGTTTGTTTTTTAAGAGTGTACTCCTTCTTAAAAGGCGAGCAACGCACGAGACGCCTTTGGCCTTGCGGATGTCCATCGTCTACATCTGTTCGTTTGCCCAATATATCATAAAATAATATCAAGAATAACAGATTTCATACTTAGTAGAACAACAATACCATTGTTGCTAATATCTACAATTAGCTTTTAACATTGAAACTTAAAAAGCCTTACTACATGCACAAACGACCCGCAACATTTAATAAAGTGATAAAACGTTTGCGGCTCACACGCGATGTTTTTATGATTCTATTACGTTACCTTTTATTGCTTTTCGTACACTCGTACTTTTAACCTTAATAAACTTGAAACTTCTGGGAATAAGTGTAATCTTTATCCGGTTTTTAGATTATGTTTAGGGAACAAAAAATTGAAAGAAACCACATTAAAAAGTATTGAGCTCTAATAACCTCTTGTAATTTATAGATTTACACAGAACTAGAAACACTTATTTTTTTGTCTTGACGGACTTTATTATTAAGAACCGTCTTTAGCCCGCGGTTCTGCCTGTGTGTGTGTCAGATATCGTGCTAATAAGTAGTCTATGTGTTTATTCTGATGTGTAAGCTATATTTATGTAAGGTGTAATAAAAATACGTTAATTAGGTTATAATCTTCTGCATGTTTAATTATTATACATAATGCCTACGGATTTATAATCAAAAATATTTTTAAGGTCCTTAGTATTTCAGTTTGTTGGCATATAATAGTACTTTCTCATTTACACAATTATTTCGGGTATAAATTGTTCTTGGTGAAGCTCTTTTGCTTTCCACATATATTTGAATTCCACCCTTAAGCGGCGTTTCACTTTTTGGTTAATATCTAGCTATTGCTTATTTTCCTCCTTCATAATGCCTCTAGGGATTCCGGTGGCTCACGTGATTTATGGCTTATGCAAAGAATGAGAGGATATTTTCTACACCATAATTCAGGCTAGTTGAGATTAGAGGCGGGTCTGTGTAGAGGATGATATATCAATCTGTTCGCTTCGCCTTTTTATGCCCCCGTATATTACGTACTATTGTCAAATAAATAAAGAAACGCTGATACCTCCGGTTACCGAATTTACGTGATACATAATTTGTTGGAGATTACCAAATTTTAGGATGCAATAAATTACATCGTTTTTATGCGTATTGAAGCTACAAATTTTCGCACTACTTTATTACCTATTGAAACTATTACATGATTTAACTTGTAAAAGTAATTTTCAATGGGGAATGTGGAGTCTTAATTAAGTCTATTTATATCTCTGCGGTAGGTATAACCCAAAGGCCTCCAACTAAGCTTCACGACTATTATTCTATGATAACAACCGGGACCGACTGCTTAACGTGACCTCTGAATCACGGAAACGCTCATGGTAACATGCCACTAGCGGTCACCCATCCAGGTATTGACCGCGTCGTCGTTGCTTACCCTCGGTGATTGTTTCTAATTACCGCATGCAACTGGGCTATGAGCGCCTTTTGTTTGTCTTATTGCCATTATAAAAGTGCAAGCACGGCAATGGGAACGGCACTCCAGAACGGCTGCCTGGATCTACGATCAGCGACTTGGTTTTAAGCGGCATTGTAGAGGAGACCTGGGATAGTGGCGCGTATTGTGGTCGTGTTATCGTTGTTTTTGGAGGAAGCCAGGTGAGTCTTTGTCTTGTATGGTACCTTGTAGGATAATAAGTTTAATATGCATTTGTATCCTGGTCTGAGTATCGTAGTGATCGTCAGATAGTTAATTTTTATCTTATAGTTATTCTTGTTAAGCTTTGTAATTGGTTTTAACGGTACCTTTAAATGAGAGTTAATGAGTAGGCTTCTTCTTTATGCTAAGGTTGGCGTGTTTGGAAGCTGTGTACTTAAGTGCTAGGAGTTTTTATGTTTGCATACACAGGGCTCCTGTAGGCCGGTTAGGCATTATCTCATTTTTGCATCGATAGCAGAATTTGGATTTGATCTTTAAACCGGGTAGGCAACTTAAATATCAGGTACCGGACAGCATATGGTGATGCACCTATCACTAAATCACCATTCATTATAGCGTTTGACCTGCGGTACAGATCGTCTAGAGTAAAAGAACATTGATCCACCTAAATCTTGGATGTAAATATTTTTTTTTAGTTCGATATAAGATTTTATTGACAGGTGTATTTCTCTATCTTGTATTTAGAAGTATTTTTATTATTTATATATTTATGACAAAATCAAACACACAAAATACATTTAAAGTTGTGTGTACAGCAATATTCCCTTTCTTTTTCATTACGTTCAGCTCGTCATAGTCTTTTATTTATTTTATATTATATAAATCTGCAAAACTTGTAAATTTTGTAAATTTATAAAATACAACAACTTTCATCATTACTTGTTGGAAAAAGATCAAACCAAAGACTAAATAGAATAGACAAAACTGGGTAATCCAGAGCACGTTTCTGCTCCTATTTCATATTAATTGCCATTTGTTTCATACAAAAAATAACAAAAGCGAAGCACATCAAAAGAGAAGTAAACTAGTTCCGTTCATTAATCTTATTGTGTACCTAAAGCTATCGTCTAGTTGTGAGCGGGCCGATCCGTTGTATAAACTCTGACCAGTCTCACAATTGTCTATATCATTAAATTAAAAGCTTTCGTGCTTGAAGACCATTAGTAATATTCGCGGCACCTAAAGCACCATTCGTGGTTGCTACAAGGGCACGGTTGGCTAAACAGTTAAATAATTTACTATCCATAAATCCCCGATCAAGAATTTGATAAGACACGTCAGAGCTCTTTACGAGTTCAGCCTGTGTAGTAAGTAGAGAAGTAGGCTAGATGGAAAGTGGTTGGATTAATCTATTTGTGTTGCTTTGATACTTGCTATCTATTGATGAAATATCGATAAACAACGGATTTTTTTGTCATCTCATCATCTTTATCTTTGATTGCATAAGAATTAAAAGCTAAAGTTTTATGTAAACATTAGCTTTTATGGATGTCTGTTATCGTGGTAAAAAGTAGTATATGTAAAAAATATACAAATAACAATATTTCTCTATGCCAAATTTTATTAATATCAGTTTGGCGGTTCAGACGTTAAAGCGCAACAAATAGAGATACTTTCACATTTATAACATTACACCTGTACTGGATTGATTACAAGTAGGACGACCATACTACAGAAAAGTTGTTCAAATTAGAAGATAAAAAGAAAAGACTGGTATTAATAAAACATTCATTAAATACTCAGTATATTAATAGAACATATGGGTGTATTTGGAGAGTATAATACATTATTTATAGTTTTTCAAGTGTACCTAATTTGTTAATTATTAAACACAATTATCCAGGACTGTGTTCCAATCTGGAACATAGCATGACTAATGTTGTTTCAGGTATTTTAGGTCAAAAGAAACTCAAAACACGGATTGCAGTCTCATTTATTTTATGTTTTTGTAATATTAAACTAAGATAGTTACACCAAAACACACATTGCGTAACAAACTGGACTGATAGACATGTAAGTGAAGCAGTGATAATACTGCAGTCAGTAGAGAAAGTCACTGAACACATTTAATCATACTCTCTCTATGTTATAAGCTGCGATATGTTAAAAGTTCAAAACACGTTCAATCTATTTGTTGAAATTAGTCGACATGTTTTATATGGCGAGATATGACTCAGCTTTCATGACGAGAATCATTGTTAGTGATATATGTTCGAGCTTTAAAGATTCGTAAATGTGTTCAGTAATGTAAATTACCGACTATATCTAAAAGTAGATTGCTGTTAACCCTGCTTGCGTTCATTCGGGTAGATCAATTTTATAATTATATTATACATTATTAAGTACATTACAATAAGTACAATAAAGGAATGTCCACGAAACCGAATCAACAGCAAAAGGGTTGTTCTAAATATCATCTAAAAAGTGAAATGGGATATGTTTCGTACGACCACGAAGCATGTCTAACGCGTAAAACGTAATTCTAAATGCCGTTTTGATATATTTTAATATTGTCATTGTTTTAATTTAATTAGTATTAGGTTAATACTTTACAAATAGTTCGCTAGACGAAAAGTAGAAAACGAACTTAGCTTTTATTAAGAGCATAGTTTTGCTTTAGCATAACATCAAAGAAACGAACTAAGGGTACCTTAGATATTTTTTATCTAGGCTATTTATCCCAATTCTCTATAAATAACGTTACGTATGTAGTTACTTTAAAATGTACAGGCTTAGAAATTCGTAATTTATTTACTTCATAACGTAACTAGCCTACTGCCGGCCGTACATTAAATACTTGATTTTGCAGCAAGAATAGTGTCTTATATTTTATTTAGATTAATTGATTACTTATTATTGATTGACTTAATAATTGTCGTACTGACGATATTACGCGACTCGATATAGATTATTTAAAATCTTTTTCAAAATCTATTAAACCACTTTGAGTGGCGATTATAGTTATGACCTTTTTATTGTATTGTTTAGAATCAAATAATGCTCTATATGTCTGTACATATAAAGGAATTAGAACACAAATTGTATTGTAACCGTAGGTCAAATGTCTTAAGTTTACAGGAGTGCCTTTGTGACATTTATACCCACAACTACGGACATTTACTCCGAGAAATTTACTCAAAACATACCTACTTGGGCAAAATTTGCTCAGAGTTGATCTAATATAACGGACTTTTTAACATTTATAAATATCTCTATTAAAAAATTATGCAGCTTGTACAAAAATTCTAATCTATAGTTAATCATAGATATTGTATGTACATATATTACAACATGTCAGCTATTGAATACTAACAACTAAAAAAATTTGCACCGTTCATCTCGTGTTATACAAAAAATAAAATATCAAAGAGTATTTTACTGCAACACTAAACTAATACACTGATAATAGTATATTGTAAAGTAGTTATTATGCTTTTAAAACTTGTATGGCACTTATGAATAATACAATACAATACAGAATGTAATACGACTATGTATGGTACTTGATTAACTCATATAAGATTGCATTGATTACCTGCACTTGTTAAGATACATTCTAAAATAAAACTCAATTCTACTTATCTCGTCACTTCATCTATATGTTATTTAATATATGGTGCCGTAGGGTGGAACCGGTCAGGATTTAAGTGGAATGAGTACAAGTGAGCTTAATTCTAGAATTTATCTTATATGAATGTATGTCGATCAATTATGCTTATTAACTTTAAATCTAACTTCAAAAAAGTTGTAAATAAATATTATTTTAAGACACAAGAGTAAAGAAAAGTTTTTTGATCGTGTATATTTTTTAATTAAGGAATGAATGCAAAATAAAGTAAAATTAAATAATGATATGCAATTATATTAGTTATAAGTGGAATGATATGAAACATCACAGTCCAAGTAAAGACTGTTATTAGAATGAAGCTTAATATTAAAAATAATGGACAACTAATGTCTATAAATATGCTTGAAATGATGAGTATATAAAATTCTTCAACCAGTTACTGTACAATTACTATGGCACTGTCATTTACAAATAACTAATAATTATTATTAATCATAAAAAGAAATGGCAAAAAATAAACCAAATTGTTATCACACAAATAGTTTATAAAAATTAGTCAAAATATTAGTTTAAGATTGCTTATTTTTATTAATATATGGGAGAGTCATGTTACGGCACAAATGGGCCAGCTCGAACGGAATGATACTACGGCCTCACAGAAAACAGGTGTGAAACAGCTTTTGCGCTGTGTTTCGTCGAGGGAATGTGGCCCATACCCTAAACCCTCCCGCCATCCCCCAAAGGCCGGTAACGCATGGTGGTATGTGTCCACGGTAATCGCTTACCATCGGGCGATACGTTTGCTCCTTTGCCCCTATTTTATAAAAAAACACATTTATATTAATTTTAGTATTAAAGGTGGAATGTGATTATTTAAAGCCTGTTGATGGGTTTTTAAGACAACTGTTTTAAACTTTTAATAATAAAATTATCTCCATATGTTCAAACTTAGGGTAGTAACCATTCAAATTATCAAATCAGACATAAGTATTAACTAATCTAGAAACTAGGTTATATATATGTTCTAGTTATAACAACAAAATATCAAGAGTCTTGTTCAGTATCAGTACTTTCCCGATATCTGTATACGAATATTTTTTCATACCTCTGATGTATATTCCGAGCACCAATTTAAACGATAATCGATAGACTCCCTATAATATATTGTTTAAAACTATAAAATAATTTATTATGGCAACGACATTTTTGGTAAATACAAATATTTTCTCTTCTATCTTTAATTTGAAGCGATATGAATCGATATACTTCTAGAGATATGATAATAGACTTTTAGGACACATATAAAATAGATATTAAATTGAAATTTCGGAATATTTCGGATCGGATATGCAAAGATAGGTACATTATCAAACAGGTACATTAAAACTACTATTTAACAATATAACTACAAAGTAATACTTTTTAAAATCTCACAATCCACTTGGCAATATACACAGACGAATCGTGCATTTTTAGCACGCCTATTCGTATCATCAATCGCAATGTCGTACGGCTGTCGTAGGACGTATAGGCAGACTAAGGTCGATGTGGCGCCCGTTCGCTTTGACACTCGCAACGCAACCTCGAAGACCTGTGTAGAGAGCCGCTGGTAAACCCAGGGGCAGAGATGGAGATCCTCCTGTTTCCAACACATATAAAATAATTACATTATACCTAGAATCGATCATGTTCTTATAGTTTTAGATTTCATCATCATCATCATCATCAGCCCATCGCAGTCGTATTTATATTATTATTATCCCATCATCAGTTTTAGATTTGTTTTTTTTTTATTGTAAAAACCAAAATGTGATTACGGCTTGGGACAAACGAATGAAGACATTTCTTATACTTCCACCCTTTTTTAATCAAACGCCACCAGTCAATTATCGATTGATCGGATTGAACGAGTGTAGTTTGTTCATTCTGCTGATTATTGGTGAATGTATATTGTAATCCATAACAATATGAAAATAATGATTTACAAATATCATTCCAAAAAATAAAAATTAATATTTATAGACAACATATTTTTTCTACCACTGCCCGTATGTTGCAGAAGTAACTGGCTATACAAAAAACTAACCAATGATGGAAAATAGAATTATATAAATTTATAAAAATACGTTTATCGATTTAAGAAAATTAGAATTAAACTTTAAGGAGCATTTTTAATTTCATTTCTTGGTTTCTAAGAAAGCTTTTACTTCTTTCTGAGATTTAGATTATGAAAAACAATTCTACATATTTAATAAAATCTCAATTGCAAAACTTTCTTACCAATCCACAACTTCGGATTAGACTTCGAAGGCACCAGCAGCGACTGCGAGTACCCTCTAACTGGTGGTGTGTCATCCACTTGCAACATTGCAAGTCTTTTCCTTCGTCTAACGGTTGCTGTATGCCACCTTCCATCATCCACCCGTATTTTCGATTCAACACACTGGAACCAGTCTTCATGAGTCGCCGAGTTCACTTCTTTTATATCCGTGTCAGTAAATATAAGCTGGAGTTTCCCCCCGCTTAAACCCAGCCCGATAAAATCACGAGGTCGTATACCAATTTTACGTCTCCACATCAGGAGACCAGAATCGTTGTATGTACGGAACTTAATTTCATATCTTATGCCGCGTGAACCACTGTTTCTAAAAAGGTTATTTAATATAATTAAAATCAGGTGTTTCTGATTATTCAATCGTTATTTAATTAGTATAAAAATTTCTAAAAATATTATTATTGTAAAGAAAACTTTCACATGCGAGGCTAAATATTAGAAATCTTTGTTTTGTTAGGATGCTGGACGAAGCAGTAGTTTGCCCGAAAAAAAAGCACTGTAAGCTTTGTTTTCTATCAGAACCTTGATTTAGTAACCTATAAGTTACATTATTTTTTGTATCCTATAAATTATTAAAATAATACTTTTAGCAAAAACATTTTTATCTAATTTGTTTATGTGAGTTATCACAATGAAAAACTAATTGGCACATAAAGTTAGACAAAAATCATTAATTAAAGTCAGATTAATGTTTATTACATACATTTACTATAAAAGCATAATCTATATTATGTATATATAATTTATATACACATAGAAACCTATACAAAGTCAATAATGTTCAATTAACAAATAATTTGGAGTATGCATTAGGAATGACGACTTTCGTAGATAGTATTTTTATTTTAGTATTAAGTTTTAGAGATACAATACAAATCAAATAGCCCATTCTAATCATTTAAAATTAATATGGTATTTGGTGTTCTCATTAGAATAAGGTATTGTTAGAGAAAGGTATCAAATATGTATGTACCAGTTTTTGAAATATTTATTTATTAAATATTAAAATAGAAAACTATTGGGTATATTTAAAAGCAAATCATTCCTATATACACATGGTATTTTTTCAGCTAAAAGCAGAGAATATTTATGTAATTATTTATCCTCAGCGTACTAGAAACAACATCACACATTTCCACACCAAAATATTCCCATGAACATGAATATATTCTGCCGTAAAAATAAACGTTTGACATACTTTTAACCCCTTAGTAGCGCTGTGAAAGTGGGTGGAAACCGAGTGAACTTGCCACTCCTGTTCACATATCGTGTTTTTCTCAAAGACTTTATAAATAAAATTAAGTATTTAGATCGCACAAAGGAGGTAAAAATGAGTATAAAAGGGGTTAAAAGCTCATAGCATAAAGAAAAATATTTTTTAAAAATCCTTTTGAATATTGACTTATTAAACAATTTTAATAATGAAAATATCGGCTTTAAATGACTTTCGTAGTTTCGCTATATTTCTTTGTACTCAGGTCACATATTCCTTCAAGGCTTTAATCATGTTCAAAATGAGCAACAAATAAAAAAAAGAAAATATAAACAAACAATTGAACTTGAAAAACGATTAACACTGCCGTACAAGTCACTTCATTTCAAGTTAGTCAATCAGAAATAAGTATTATTAGAGTACTAATAAAGAATGTGAATTAAGCCAGAAAGAAGACAAAATGTATTTGAAGATTCCACTCATAACGTAGCAGACAGTAATTATTCATATCTAAAGGAATTAAATTAAATTTCTATTAATTTAAGCTATTACCACAAGTTTTATGAAGTAACAAGTATATAATTAATTTGTAATTCATCACCAAGTTAACATTAAGTACAAACAGATTAAGTGATTAAATCAACCTAAAAGACAGCTTCTATTGAGAATAATTTGGTTATAACACTTGTCTTAGTAAAGTTTGGACGAGGAACAAACACGAAAAACAAATAAATAAAGTTAAGTATTATACATAAATACGCTATCTAGAAACAGTAACAGTATTTACAAGCGACGTTGTTAGGTTAACGTATTTATGTAAATACGTAAACTTTGACGTAACTTATTTGACTTGCTGTAAATTTATATATTCAGAGCGGAGGCCAAGAAAAGCTTGTTGATGCGTATCACTCCACTGCTTTACAATAAACACAATAGAAAAGGATGCTAACTCGCTAAAAGCTGGTAACCAACTATTTTCTTGCTAAGTAGACGTGCTATCACGCGTAATATTAGCTGTGAATACGCAACTTATCATTAAAAAAATAATAATACAAAAAAGATATTTTAATGAGATTTCGTTGTGCAAAATAAATTTATATACAAGCCTACATATTGAGGTTACAAATGTGTATAAATGGGAACATTAGATACGTTAAACGCCGTAACTAGGTCACTGAAATTAAATAGAAGTATCTCCAAAGTGATTTAAAAAAATCTACTAAAATATGTATGAAATCGTTTATGGAAAAAATATGGTGTCTGAACGATCCTTAATCTAAAGATAAATATCACTAAGGGCTGCATATATAGATAATAGCTATAGGTACCATTAAATTCGGTCAAATAATCAAATTACACTTTAAGTGGAGAAATTTCCTTGTCGGTATTAAGTATTCATGTTTCAGAACCACGCTGCAGCCTAATGTCCCCACTTACACTATTACTGGCAAGCAAGTAACAAATTTATATTTTAATGTTTTACCTAAGCAATGTGATGTGACGTTATACGGACTAATTTATTTAATTATATGGTGACTCCTTCAAGTGTTATCTTACACCATAGTGTCCCCCATTGACGCCTTTGTTAGTATGTAAGCTAAAAAGATAGAATATTAGTATCAGGGAACACAAATGCTTGCAGCACATTAGTATTTTACATATCAAAATATTATATTAATGATGCTTTTAAATAATAAGTATGGCTTATTATATCAAAAAATGTATTGACAAAATTTTGGAATACTTTAAAACCTCAGTTTTGACTGCTACACTTGGATATAAAGAGATAAGAAAATTTTGTTTTAACTATTCAAAAGATATGACTACTGTAGCAAATATTACGAGTATTGGATGGCACCAAAAATTTTTTTAGTATTATGGTTGTAAAATAGCAATGTGCTGTTGCAATATTAAACATAGATTAGTAAAAAACAACTCCAGGAATAATTTATATGAACTTTTAGACTGTGTGTTTTATTAGTACTTAGTTTTTTTTAGTTTTTAGTGACGTTAAAACAAAAACGGTGATAAACAAGTTAAAGAACATACGACATAGAACTGTATTTGAGAACAATAGAATTAAAATTTATTCCTTAAGGAATTGTATATAGGCTTTATTATGTTAATTTTGTTGTATTTTATTCATTACCTGCGACTTCCTCTGCTACGGTAGGAGAAGTAATTGTTTCCGTCAAATTTCACTGGACTTCTTTCGTTTAACATTTCTACATTGATTTGGATTTCACAGTTTCTTCCTTGGTAGCCATCTCGGCAAATACACTTGTACTCGTTCAATAGCGGTATGCACGAACCATTGTTTTTGCATGGAGTTAAACCTATTTAACAATTAAAATTATCTGTATACACTGTTAGTGTAGTAAAATTTTTGACTCGCGCAATCAATTTGTTGGCTGCGGCATTTTTGGACTTATACGACCTTCCAAAACATAACGTACTCGTACATAGCCTTAAAAGCTATTACGCAATTCTGACGCCTGGTTGATTTGCAGATGTTTATGGGTACCGGTGTATACTTTCAATCAAGTGACTCCTCTTTGTGTGACCCCGCTTGACAACTAACAACCGTTTTTAGTAACCTATATCTAGTTATACGTGTTACGTATGACAGTGTATATACGTTTTTCAATTTGTTTAAATAAATAATTACATTTTTTAAGGTAAACTCGGACCATTATTAAGAACCTTTCTCTACTTAAAAATGGAAGTATGTAATTGAAAGCTGTCGTAAAAGTGTTACAATGAATTCTGAAATTACAGCTTAAGTTACTTTAAACTTACACTTTTCGAGAGAGTATCTTTAACTTTCCATCTGTATTCGAAATATTATTTTTTTTAGAAGTGGCAGTTTTTATTCTTCTTTGGTAATCTATAGTTATAATTAATTTAAGTTTTTTGTCAGTTTTCAAATATATTAAATGCCCAAGTATTAGGTCTCGCTTATTAATTTAATAGTAGTCAATAAGATCCATTTCCACACATTGTTATCAAAATAGATATTGTATAACAAGTTAAATTTTTGTTTTAAAAAACAATTTTGAGTCCTGCAAACAAGATGAATTATACTAAAACAACAAAAAAGAGATAAAACAAATTAAATTGATTTTTATTTAAGTTAGTCCTTTTTGTATCAGTCGTCAAGTTAAGGAGCCAGATAATTGTAAAGCAATTTTTTTTAATTTTGGGTAGAGAGAGGTAAAACATATCCAATAAACTATTATAATCGCAACTACTAATGACAATGTTAAAGGAATGATAGGATCTCAAAATAAACAATCTCTTTCTATAATTAGTTTTAACATATTGAACAAAAAATAGGATTTTTTATGAGGACTAATCCGAGGACATTCGATACCCATTTTGTTTAAAATATCAGATGAGTCTACCTGGTTCCTTAATATTGTATATAAAAATAGGAGATGGTGTTCATTCTGTAGGGTCTTGATTGAAATCTGGTACATTACCAGAATCCTCACACTTGCCATATCTCTATGTATTAACCTGATCATTAACCATTTTTTTATACTTTAAATTTAGTTAATATAATGTTATACTGAGGAGCATATCAAATACGAAACTCAACTGTATGCCTAAGCCTTAGGATAAGAGAGTGTAGGTGCTTCAATGTCTAAAGGCTCAGTAGGATTTTATATAACATCAATGTTTGTAGGCTAGATAATCCCTTTGTTCCTTTGTAGGTGACCTTTGAATGTATTTTGACGAGGCTGCCACTTTTTTGCCGGATATTTTTACCGTAAATAAGTAATTTGAATGTGGATCAAACAGTCCTTGGCAATGTCCATATCATATTTTTACGTATGGAAAAATATTGACTTTAAAAAATGTGTATGTATGCTCCTACCACTTCTAAGCACCGATAGTAGAGAATACATTTATGTATATTAATTTAGTTTCCCTTCTTTAGAAAGAAAACCTAATTTAAAAATTCTGTTTTTCTTGAGAGTTCGGTTTTTTTCTAACAAAATGAATCCTTTTCATATTTATTGTTGTGTAATGGTGTGTCATATTTGCAATATATTTGTGAAAATAACATTCAATAAAATTAATAAACCAATCAAAAAAAATATAGAAGTACAATAGACGAAGATTTGTCTTCTGTAAATATTTTTAGATATGTAGGAATAAAAAACTACTTGGGAAGACATTCAAAAGAAATTGATGAACTTACCGTCTCCACATGGAGAACCCGTATACCGCGTAACACCAGTAGTTGCGCAAGGCAGACGCTCTTCTTCCTGGTTTATGGCGCATTTGGCAGTATCAGCTCCATATAAAGATAAAGGATTTCCATTGACGAAGACCTGTTGCACGGCACCTATAAAACTGCTGGTCACGCCCGACATCTTATGAGGGCGAATGTACGAGCTGTGGCAAAAAATAATGAGATGAGTAAATTGGTCAAGTCCGCTTACTTCTGAACCTCAGTCGATGACTCATACTACTATTTAATGTTAGTTAAGTATATGATTGACGGGCTTTTTGATCCACAGGTTAATGATCCTGACTGCTAAATCGGAGTTCGTCGGTTCGATTTCCATATACGATAATCAAATCAAATAAACAACCCATAATGTCCCACTACTGGGCTCGGGTCTCCTCTCAGGAGAGGTTTAAGGCCAAGGTCTTGATTGTTTCTAACCACCGATTGTTTCTAATCACCGAGTGTAACTAAGCTATGAGCGCCTCGATACATCTTTACGTAAATAACACGATCATTTACTCTGTCTGGGTGTAATATATATGTAATCAGATATAAGCGAAGGAAAGGTGTATGCCCAACAGTGGACTATAGATTGAGGACAATGATGACGATTTAGAAATATATCAGTACGTTTATATATAGTTACAGGCTTTGCCTGGTTTGGAATTAGAAGATTGCGTGTGATACATGTGAGGATAAATACATGGAGATCGTTTTTTGTTTTTACGAAAGGCGGTCCCCATTTCATGTCATCCACATTTTTTATATTTTTATTATCATTAATTCCATCACGACGAAGACTTGAAGACTCGAAAACTTAGAATTGAAGACTTGAAATACTTGACATTGGCAGAAATAGCTGATCCGGCTGGTTGCCATATCATCAAAAGAAGATAAATATATATCATACCATCATCGTTTTATATATGAGGAACAATAAATTTATAAAAAAATGATTCCTGTTAACTTAAAAATTATTATTTTCAAACAAATAAATGTAAAAATAAAGTTGAAATATATAAAAATACTGTAATTCATAGTCTTATAGGAACAACATAAATAATCTAAACACTCAAGTGAAAAACTGCAATAAAATGTGTATTATACTAGTTTACTATAAGGTATTAGATTATTATACTTACGATATGAGATTATACTTACGGTAAGGAACCAATAAAGAGAGGTAACATAAGATCTAGATGAGTTAGTGGAGGTGCTGAATGCCCTCTTTGGGTAGGATGATGATCTAACTGCAGACTACCGTGACGTCCTGATCTAGACACTCGAGCCCTATGCCAACGACCCTTTGCGATAGGCACAGGAGAACTAATAACAAAAATATATAAATCCTTAACTTAATTCCATATATTTAAACAATGTTACACTTTAAACGAACAGAAGGCACTTACGTTATATTGGCAATACCGCTCCCTAAATTGTACCTAAATTGAAGGTAGCCATTAACCAGGTTAATCGCTATGAAATCCCCTTTGGCTTTATTAGACTGGCCCGTGTAAAGGAGCATTCCAGAAAATCGGTTCGTTAAAAACCAAATTTCGATGCGAAACGCTTTTCCAAGCCCTTCGAGTGGCGGCAATTCAACGTAGCTCGTTCCATTGAACTGAGGGGACCACGTTTCTTCCACCACATTTACATCTGCAAACAAATTGGTAATGTAACTATTTGTCTTCAGGCATAAGCGTAAAGTTAATTGGTTACATCAAACCACTAACCATTGTTGCAAGAATTTCCATTGGAACCGATTTCACCTCCAAACAAACAACGACAAACGTGTCCACCGTCCGGTCCAATGTCACACAATAGCCCTTCATCATATCCACAGGGATTTGACTCGCACGGATCTAATCGCTCTTCACAATTGGCTCCTTGAAATCCGATAGGGCAGCTACATGTATATTCGGTTGTCGAACCCTCTATTGATTTACACGTGGCACCATTCTTACATGGCATACTCATACATGGGTTGGATTGGCATTCCTGAACATTTTCTATACCAACAACTAATGAATCTGGTCGGCCCAATTTCTTTGTAACTTGATGACGTATTATTCTTAAGTATTTAACACAGCCGATGAAACCGTTTCGCGTGCCGATGTTTTCAATAACCCTATATAGAGACATTTGTAAATACAAATTTATAATAAAAAAAATACACTTTAAATATAAAATGTTTAGTTTGAATGGTTTATTTACCGTGAAAAATTAGTCGGTACACTGCCTATATAAGCGTCTTCAGTAAGATCTAGTGCTTTTAAATAGCCACTAGATTGACCTACCACGTCTTCCATGTCATCTACAGATAAAATTCCGTCCCGATGGTACCGTTTAGCTGACACCTTGTGGTACTCGTTTAGCGTTATCTTTTCTAGAGAAGTCAGTATTAAGACTCCATTTCCAAGATTGTATCTGCGTGAAGAGTATAGTTAAATATTAGACAACGTGTATTACATTTCAAATAAAACAAAAGAAAATATTGCTCACCTAAACTCTAAATACCCGTTCACTAAGGCGAGTGAAACAAAATCACCGGTCCCGTCAGGTTTCTGCTGATTGTACAATATAACGCCATTTTCAGAAAAGGCTTTAAATTCAATATCGATATTCAACTTGTGGTAAGCTTTCAACGGTTTTAAGCGTATATAAGAAGTGCCGTCGAACGAAGGTGTTTCAATAAAGGAACCCAATAGTGATTCTTTTGCAAGAGATTCGCAATTTAATCCAGTGTAAGGGCCTGCACACAAGCAGGTATACGTGGAGCCAGGCAAATCGATACATGTGCCGAGATTGTAACATGGATCTGACAAACAGGCGCTATATTCCTCTGTAGTCTCTTGGGGCGTTTGTTCTGTTGGGGAAAATATAGTATTTAAATTGTATACATAATCATAAATCTTGGGTTGACTAATAATCATAGTATACATCAATTGGAAATAGATTACAATGATTAATTTATTTTAAAATCAAATAGTATATTAATTATGTTTTCCTTCCTTTTTTTCGTCGAATTTTATGAATATTTAAGAGAAATATGTTCAGTTCAATTTAAAATTAGATATTTTTACAATTTTGTAAACTATATGGTAATTTCATTCTTACAGGTAAATATTATTTCATTGTAGCAATTCAGACATGTTTGAATGCCTCTGTCACGCGTCATTGATCTGCTTATGTGAGTTAACCAACCAATAGTCCTCATACAGAAAGCTTTCAAACGATTTACCCAAATAAGCTATCGTGTTAAATAAATGCGGTTTAGATATTCCAATTTTCAAATCCTTGTATCGAAGTTAGAACCTTTTATGATTTTACAATTTCCCATATTTTATGTCCCAAACATATTGTGACATTCTAGCATTATGTACATCATAATGTCATTACGACTTATATTACAAAATATACACATATTGTCAGAGGTGCAGTAAAAGGCATTCGGTATATTGGATCCAGATAAACATATTTGTTAATAGGTATTTATTTTACATTACTACTTATAGAAGCGAGTAATAAATAGTCTGTCGGTCTCCTCTCAGAAGAGGGTTAAGGCTATATGTCCCCACGCTGGCCAAGTGCGTGTTAGGGACTGGCAAGAATACGTTTTGGCTACGTATCTTGCCGTTGGATGTTTTGAAGCCGCCCGGAGGCCTCCAACTAAGCTTCACGACTGTTATCCTATGATAACAACCGAGACTGACTGCTTAACATGACCTCCGAATCCCGGAGACGCTCATGGTAACATGCCACCAGCGGTCACCCATCCAGGTACTGCACGCCCCGTCGTTATCGTCGTCGTCCATCACCAAGTGCAACTGGGCTTTGAGCGCCTGTGATGGCCTACCCTTTCAGTATCTAGTGTTTAACAACACTGTACTGACAATACACAGCACACTCTTAATCTTGACTAATAATGTATACCTACGGAAGAAATGGTAATAATTTTAGATCGAGTGACTGTGCTAAAAAGAATCCAAGAAGTAACTTACCAACACATGCCTTTCGATGTAACGTAGGTATATATCCAGGTCGGCAGATGCAAGCTGCTCGGGCACATTCAGCGCCCGGCAGAGCAGCGCAGTCAGAATCATCACTACAGAGGTCCCCGAGCAATGCGCCCACTGCACCTGATGCACCCCTGATGGAGCCAACAGTAGCTGTTGTTGCTATAACAAATTAATTACGTCGTAATTATGATTTTACGTAAAATTTAACATATTTTTTAAATTCTTATATTTGTTACATATATAAAGGCTTACGTGCATGCAGAAACATTATAGAACAACCTGAGATAGTTCCGCTACTTTTTCTGTCAATAATCAGCTAGGCACATAACTTATTAAGATATTTTGATAACTGAATAAAATTTCCACTGTAAGATTTTTTATATTCATTGAGTGTAAATACAAATCTTATAAGAATTTAATATTTTTTTACAGACGATATACATTCTTATAAAAAGCAAGTGTAAGAAATACAGATGTTTCGTACAACTTTTTAAGCGCTGATTATAAATCATTATATATTAAAGGTTAAAAAAACTTCCAAGAACATTGAAAGCGAGGTGTTGAAAAGAGAATATTAAATATATATTAAACGTTTATTTATTTTTATTTAAACCATTGCAGTTTGCTCTAAATTAACTGTGTAACGGACGTAATGCAAAAGTAAAATTAAATATTGACGATTCAATATTGGCACAATAATACATACATATAACGGGATTAAAAGCAGATACTCTTTTAGATTTGTTTGTGTGCAAACATTTTCAATAAAACGTTTTGTTGAAAGGGATATAGGTATGAATGAATGAAATGTAAATCGCTTACCTTTGAACTTTTGGCCGGAGAGAATGCTGTCAAAATCACTGGGTGTCTCTTTTCTAGTCCAATCATATTTATTGTAGTATTTGTCGGGGTTTAATAGATGTCTCGTTGATTTGGATGCAGCTCCGTCATCCTGTTGTGTAAATTGTATAGGGGACGAGGGTCGTGGAGGGCCGGCGGTACCTGCTACTTCGCCTAGTTTGCAAGGCCCAAACGCTTGAACTACAATGTCTTCTTGTGTGCGACACGCTTGTAGTTTTAAATGACACTCAGACTCGTAAGTTTTTCCATCGCTACCGCAAACCTAATGGAATATTTGTCAATTAACGAAAAGTTTTAATACAACTCAATATGCTATAACGAAATAATAATAATTTCACCAAGAATGAAAAAAATATTGATGGTTCCTCATATAGTTCTAGTAAGAATAATGACTAATCCTACGTTGCGCAATGCAAACTTTTCTACTGATATATACAAATTCTCAATGTAATTCATTAGCCCATGATTGTCGGTGAATTTTGTCCCTATGAATATAACATATACAGGCCTATTTGTTAAATTCCAACTGATTTAGATTATTGTTTTGCAAGTGATTTCACGTGGAAGATGGTTCATTTAACGAAGCCGGATCCTATACAAGCCAATCGTATTGCTTGGCGAGGCGGGAAAATCATTTGAGAGAGGACCCTCCCGCAGCTTAATCTAGTCCTATTGTGCCCGAGGGCCGTGATCTTAAGAGTAGTAACTGAACGTTGACTGAATACAGATCTCTTTAAACTAAAATCCCTAGCAATAGTCGGCATGGTTAATTTCGTCGAGATGTTTATCGATAGCTTATCGGTATGTTATAACTACTTTAATTAAATATGTAGCATCTGGATGACGAAGCCTTGCTTGGTTTTTTTGGTAAATTTTCTAGAAATTAATCCTAGCTAGATCGATTTATCGCCTTCGAAAGCCTCATGCATACTAAGTTTCAGGAAAATTGTTTAAGCCGTTTCTCAAGTTCAGATTTTATATATATACAAGAATTGCTTGTTTAAAGGTATTAGAGAGGTCTAGGTCTCAACACAACAAACAGTGAATTTGGCCACAAGTACCAGAGACTGTCAAGCTCGCATGTGTTTGCACAGTGAAGCAACAGAAGACTAAGAAATAAGTATAATTTCTATAACATTTTGTGCCATAAGTAACAAGTATTGGTACTGTAAAATCTTAATGTTTTTTATTCAATTTAATAATATTAATTAATTTAAGTCCTATACGTATATACATCATCAAACATCAACAACCCATAATATCCCACTGCTGGACTTCAGTCTCCTCACAGGAGAGGGTTAAGGCCATACGTTCCTACGCTGGCCGAGTTCGGATTGGGGATTGGCAAAACAAAGTTGTGACTACGTAATACGTTGGATGTTTTTAAGTCGCCCAAAGGCCTCCAACTAAGCTTCATGACTGTTATCCTATGATTACAACGGGGACCGACAGCTTAACATGATCTCCGAATCACGCAGACGCTAATGGTACCATGTCACCAGCGGTCACCCATCCAGTTACTGACCGTGACGTCGTTACCGATAATCAAGCTATGAGCGCCTCATAGTAGTAGTAGTACCTATAAGCTTTGAAAGAAAAGAGTCTTAATTCCTTAAAACTTCACTCACCAACATATTAGTGTCGCTCTCAGAGCATGGAGCTGCCGCGCATTCACATAGAGCACCGCCAGTGCGTTCCGTACAAACGGCGCCAAAGTAACAGGACAACTCGGAGCATGAAGATACCACTCCGCCAAGTTCAACTATATGAAATCAATAAACCTTACATAAAATCGACAAATACTATAGCAAATTTATACTTGAACACTACGATCAATAAAATAATATTTTTAAGTAGTTTACTCAGCATAATATTTATTATTTTGGTGTGTAAATTTTCCCTTGTCTTGTATTACAAAAAAAATCACATACTGATTTTCTCCAGTTAGAAATATTTTACCCCGTATCTGAATTCCATATCGCAAAACATCAACAGAGCAATAAATATCACGATCTTAAATCACGATCGCAATAAAATATCGTGCGTGTAAAGTGCCCCCTTGAAAGTTGATATTTAGCTCACTAACAACTGAAAGTCGACCCATTTTACTATTTGTATATTCGAGTTCATTCACAATGTTTACCTTCGTTCCCTCGTAAACATTCTATTGCAAAATTCTAGGAGCTTTATTAAACTCAAATCCTTTTGTGGAAAAGAAAAACAGTGAGAAAATTAAATATATTCACGAATTTAGAGGCAAAGGACTGACCTAACTCCGTACATAAAGAAAAGCGGTTAGTACAAAAACATCGTGACATGGGTAAGGCATGGCATTATTGTAAGTACCTTTGTAATGAGAACTCTAAATCACGGCATAAGAGTAGGTTTTTGTTTTCTAAAGAAAATAAGTCTTACGGTCAGAACACCCGTTGGGTCCTAATCTGCGTCTGTGGTCCGCACACACGGTACACTTTTGTCCTTGAACCCCTGTTCGGCACACACATCTTCCAGTCATTTGCTCACAATCTTCTCGGACTGAACCAAATGCTGAACAACCGCAGGCTACAAAACGATATGCAAATAGAAAGTTTCAAAATTCATAGTCTACTGAAAGTACGAGTAAATAATAATGTATAAAAAATCTATAAAGTTGCATGTCAAATAAAAAAATAAAGTCGTAAAAAATTATTATTTCAAGTAGGTAATTATTACCCGACTGCAATAGAAGGAGGATTTTGTTTTCGAGTGTATGTATGCATATTTCTTTGGCACGCCTTAGAACCTAAAACGTTCATCGTATTATTATGTGGGTAGAGTCAATAGATTCGTATTAGTCGTGAGAGTGACAATGGGTACAGCAAATATAAAAAATATTTTCAGTTCTTCAATGAATTTAATAAATATGGAAAATGTTTACGCAGTCGGGTTTAATTTTTTTTTTAATAATTCATTACTTGTTTTAACAAGTTATTTGAATATATTTTTTAACTACAACTAGTAAAGATTACTTACACAAAGGGAAATAAGGTATACGTACGAATACATCCCGTGTGACCGGAACCGATTCTCGGTAAACCCCAATAACCGGGTTCGCACCGGTCGCACTTGAGGCCACCTACGCCGGGCCGACAAACACATTGTCCTTCCTCATCACATCTATCGGAAACCGAACCGAGTCGATTGCAGCCGCAGGTCGAACTTGTGATTGGACACCCTTCCTCATTAGGTCCCGATGCAGCGGTCGACCCGTCAGAACAACACCCGTACGCTGACTCCGAGCAGTGAGATATCTTCTTTTCATCGGTTAATTTTGAATCGTCTGAACAATAATATAATATCCAAGTTACTACTCAAGTTTGGGTTGCATGTGCGTTACCCAAGTGAATAAAATACAATATTTAATAAGATGGGGACAAAGGATCCGTACCGGCTACGGCTAGCGTGTTAGTAGCCAATTTACTGTTGGTGCCGTGTACCGTTAGTATCTTCACCCTGACAAATCATTTAGATACACAGTAAGATACCATATTATATGCATGAAAGCACTATGACTGAAATTGGTCGCTATATAAAATATAACATTTTGTTAACCATAGATCTGGTTTTAATTAAAAAATATTTTAATTGTAACTGTGCAAATAACCAAAGTCAAAAGGAGTATTTGTTTGACTGAAATATAATTACAACATCTGTACTATTTGTATAAATGAAGTTAGTTTAGTTGTTAAATGTTACAGAATTCAACTAAATGGATAGTGTACTGAATTAGTATAATGGACACTTCGTGACTCCAGCGTGTAGTATAATAATTTAGTGTTAGTAATTTAGTTAAAGTAACGATCGCTAAAAAAATTTATAATTATATAACTAAAACTATTTTAGTAAATATATTATGGCACGTGAGTTTTGTTTACATAGACGTGTTTAGTAAAATTATATGTTATTTTCTAACATACTTATAATTTTTTATGTGGTTTTTGTGTAAGTGATTCAGTGATAAAAGTACCATGTATATATATTATCGTTTAACTGTTAAATTTGATTTTTTTGCAAAATGCCAGTTGGAACTCTCAGTTAGTTTTCATAGTGAACTTAGTTAGTACTAACAGGTATTTATAAGTTTCAAGAACATTTGAATTTAATAATTTAATGGAATGAAGTGTATTTGATTTTTTTTTATTTTAAGTACATGATATATTCAAAACCCCATTTCATGCACTGTGTAAAATTACAAGTACATAATGTAGAATTTTATACTCACTTTTGGGACAACACCTTGCTGCAGTCAATGTAATATGACAGTAACTTCCAACAGGACAGTCCTGTCGATGCGGTCCGTTACCACAATCTATTTCCAGACCAGTGGCAAGATCGGCCATAGCTTTACTGTTACCGCATGGTCTTACTTCCATACCTGTGGCATCAACATTATATTTTTGAAAACTATTAATGTAATTCAATGCCTTATAAATTTAAAACTCTATTATGTTAGTCAATGTTAGTACTTTAGAACAAACCTTTACATAGATCCAAAGGCCGCAGTCGTAATTCAAGCTGTTTTTGACAACCCTCTTTGCGCATAGCACAGAGACTAGGATAAAGTTTGAAGTCTGAAGCACAGACGGGAAAGTATTCATTGTCATGCGGACACTCGAAAAGGCAAGAGCAACGAGGATATCCGTCAGAGCCAACTTCACAACTAGCGCCGAAGTCACACCGTATATCTCGACAAGCGCTTGGATTAACAGTCCCCTCCTGGTCCGTTGCGCCCCAAGAATCCGTCGACCCTTCCTCCACCTCGGTCGTGGTCATCGCGGTCGTACCTACCCACCCCATCCCAATAATTGTGTGTTAGTCAAGCGATAAAGCGGAAAGTTAGTTAATTGATTGAGGAGGGGTCGGTATATTGAAATTACTGCTAACAACTACGCTAATGACGGTCCGATTGTTTTATCGTAAATATTTTTTTGTTTGCTTAAGAATATGAAAGCAAATATGAAATATATATTTAGTTGTTAGTAGTATTAAGTTTAATTAATGTGCTGTATTGATAACAAAATAAAAAATAGAAGTTACTCACTCATGGCAATCGGTGGTACCACAGCTAATCTATCCTTGCAATCTCCATAAAATATGACATGTAAAGTGGCAGGAGGAGTTAATCTACAAGCTGCTTTTTGTAGTTCGCATTCGTTCGGGAAAGTTTGCATGGTACTTCCGCAAACTGGTTCACGAGGAGCTCCGGTACAGTCAGTGGGACAAATACATTCACCAGCTGCACAATGGGCGCCATAAGTGCATTGGACGCCCTCGCACAAAGCTGTTAAAAATATATTTATGATCATGTATCGAGGATTTGATTGCTGTCATAAGCAATGCTGAGTACTTATGTGTTTAGTTACAAGAGGTCACTAACAAATTATAACAATAACTATTCTAAATATTTTAAAACAAATCTCATCAAACTAACGAGTAAGAGAAGAAAACATAGTCATAGCTGAACATGTCTCAGGTAAAAAGGCACAAAAAATGAAGTTTTTTAAGAGAAGGTTTAATATTGGGTACAAAAAAAGGCTTGTGAATCATAAAATTATATCACAAACAAAAGTTTTATTTCGTCTGCACTGACAAGGTTGCGACTTTTTAAGCACCCCGGCCCGGCTGAAGTTTACCAAGAAACGCATGGCTGAACAGATAATGTCATTACGTTGGACAATTGTGTGCTTCCTATTGTACTTTCTCGTTCTTTCTTAGGGAAAATTAGTTGTTCTCGTTCTCTCATCGAAGGACGAGGGAAAACACCCGTGCAAATTTAATAACGATTGTTTACCACTTCGCCGCAAAATGAAAGTCTTGTGAAAGCGGTCGATTAATGCTGGACGGAAAATGTAAGATGTTTTGTGATAAAATTTTAAAGTAAGAACGTTGTATACCTAACAATATCCCCCTGAAAGCTTTACAAACTCGTTTTATTACATTTTACAAGAATCGACCGACTTATAGTCTATGTAGATAGACATTAAAACTTTATAAACACTTCATTAGGGTAGTGGAAGTGTTCACACTTTGATTGCTTTGCTATGGAACTTAACAGTGAATTTTTATTAACATTATTAACGGTCTGATGCTATAATAAATATGCTAATGTTCATTATAATTGAGGTTACAGTACTGAATATTAATATTATTAACTTCACTACGAGTGTGTAAAATACTTACTTAAACTATGACATCGCTTAAGGAGTAGGAGTTCTAACATTTATTTTGGACACCTAATGCGCCAATATTTTCACTCATAACATAGCTATCAAGCTATTTGATCGCATAATCTAGCCAATGACTAAAAATACTCAAAGTACTTTGCAGATCTCGTGAATTCACCAGATCAGATTATCTCGTGAATTCAATACACTATTAGTTTGAGTTGTTTAAGAGCTGATTACTTTCCCTGTAGAAATGAAAGCGGCAAGAAGTTGATATAAGAAAGAACTGGACTATGCATTGATTCAAGTAAGTTTAGAATTGTTTGAAATAACTATATTAAATTATTTGTTAGCTTTGTTTGTGTTTGTTGGTTTTTATCTTTGTAACTGATTTTGTATAGCTCTTAAAACTACATTTACTACGTATATAATCCAATATAAACATCCAACCTAATAAGTCTCATGTATTTACTATGAAGTAATAATGTTACATTTCAAATAAAAAACATTATATTCAATTTAGAATTGTTCCTTGCGAAATGAGATCTGACTAAACATATTACGACTCATATTGCTACTATTTTCAGGCGATTTATGTCGTTGTGCCAGTTAAATAAAGAGCAAATAATCAGATAGATTACATTGAAGTTCCTTGAAGTCATAAGAATTAAATAAATCCTTATTGAAATTTTACTTTTTTTGTTGAATTTTAGTATCTCTGTCTATAATATACTTGCAATAAAAATATCAAATCTGATCGTATAGTATCAGAAAATGTTGCTAATGAATGAACTGAATAGAATGTGACAGTTTAATCATTCAGCATTAATCACCATTCCCGCATCTTTAATTGTACTGGGTTATTCTATAAGGAAATACGCTACACCGAGACCCGTTGTTATAGTATGTGGTAAATTGATTAATCTGTAAGACGTAGAAATGTATAGCTCAATATCCTTTACGAGCTTGAAAAAAGTTACTACAGACAAATAATTTGAATCCAATGCGATTTTAATCCGGATCGTTTCGGTATAAGTATCAAATGATATCGGTATATCGGTCAAATGAGATTCAGCATATTTATAATTCAGTCAGTTCTCCCACAAACAAAACCATAACTTATATTACCAATATTAATGCTGACATTGATAATGTTCTCAAATACAATATCGGCTACTTCACAACACTTTCGAAAACGAAATTGATATTAACGTAAGCTGAATTTCAGACAAATAAATAACCGCTCAGCAAAGAACTCGGTTCGTATAGTTACACGGGCTTTTAGTAGACAGCTTCTAAAAACACGGAATAAATTTTACTTAAGGCGGTTTTTTGCGAGTATTCTTAAAACAAAATTAGAACTTTCCAACCTCTATTAAACTAACTTTTAGTCTGAGAGCTACTTACTTCGCTCTTAATTCTAAATATACGTAGAATTGAGACTAACACATGTGTCATTTATTTACATAGAAAATAGTTTTTAAAATATTGTTGAATTTTGCCATTATAATTATCGTTGTTATGAATGATTAATAATAAAATTAATTATCATTCATAACGACAATGATATTAAAAACGTCTGTTGTGCAATAGATACGTTACGTTTTGTTCCTTTCGACATACCAATAATGTTCTAATTAATTATTTGAAAGATAAAGATAAAAATGAACGAAATTAACATTCATTAATTTTATTAATAACTTTAAGATTTTTTTTTTAAAACCAATTGTTTATGCATGAATTTTGAAAGTGAGTCGGCATTAAGGCGTAAAAATAAATGTAATATTTTGCAACTTTAATGTAGCACTGAGACTAATGTAGTAAATAAAATATGCAACCTGAATTATAAAATAGTGCCACACGGTTTGCAAAAATTACAAAGATATCATCATAATCGCAAATATTTATATCTGCGATATATGTTTAAGTAGGTTCGGAATTTTAATGCAGTTGTCAATGGATTAATTTACCTGCAAGACATGTGTTTACGTATGTATGTTTTAATTTTTTTTAATTTATTTATTCGAAACTGAATTACAAAGGCTGACGTACTGTCAGCTTTACCGCGTTAATACCGGGGAATTTCATTTCATAAAGAATAAATGAAATGAAAATCTCTAAAGGTTAACTATGTACTGTTGTTGCTATTTTAGATGGCAGATATAGATGATAATAAATAAACGTCAAGCATTGGAAACCACCGTTCTCAAGTTTTAGTAAAACATGATTTCCTAACGTAGACTACTTGATTTCTTAGCTTTCTTTCTCTAAACATTTTATTTCAAATTAGGAACACGGTTCCTTTTTAGCCACTAATAGCCCGAAGTTACTAGAATTAACTACTTTAATGCAGCTTTTGCTCACTTGAATTCGTTGTCTTGTGAAGCAAGATGTGAACATTCAAACTAAATTTAGCTTAACGACGATGCGCAGATCCCTAATATATATTTAAATGTATTTAAAATTAAATATGATTGTAATTAATAAATCTGTCTATTTTTAATTGATTTTAATCAGCAAAAGAATTATGTTTCAGCGAACGTGTGTATTAAGGTCAAAAAGTAAACATACGTTTTAGGATAAAAATTAAATCCGGAAAGGAGTTGTTTATCTTTTGTCGATCCGACATTAGTTATAGATCTAAATAATAGGTTAATTCGCGATAGTTTAATGGTTCTTATATTCAAAAGTACTCTAAAAATATATATGTAATTCCAACGAATCATTTAAATCCTTTGCACTATACTACACTACTACCACTGTATTTTACTTTCATTTTTCAAATTTTGCCTGTGAGTTATGCATTCAAATTCAAAATCAGAGATCACAATGTCGGTTTTCATTCAGTATGTATTTACAAAAAGTATATGATATAATGAAATCTATAAAACGTATCCAGGAAACCATACTTAGATATAAATATAGTACCTGGATGACCGAGCATTTCTCGGTATTTTTTTTGATAAATTCTCTAAAAATGTATCGAAGCTATCATCGACTTCTCACCGTCCAAACTTAAACCCCCCAAATCCTGCATACTAAATTTAATGTATATAGTTGGTGCTGTTTCCGAGATTCAGATTATAGATATATATATATATGAGATTTGCTAGTTTAAATGTATTAGATAGATATTTTTAATATTCATCATCATCATCATCATCAGCCTATCGCAGTCCACTGCTGGACATAGGCCTCTCCAATTTCACGCCACTTAGTTCGATCTATGGCTTCTCGCATCCAGCTCCTGCCAGCCGTCTTGCGCAAATCATCGCTCCACCTGGCTTGTGGACGTCCTACACTAACTACTATATTCATAAGTTATAATATAATTTAATATTAGATAGGACATCTATAGTAAAATGTTGTGAGCAGTTTTTCACATTGAAAATGATAATTAGAATTTTGTTTCCAGTATGGTGAAAAATATGTAGCAATGTACTCAACATTAAACTTTATTAGTGTTTAAATAATGCTGTTAAACCTTACACATGTTAAGCTTCTCAATTAAATTTTTGAAAGACGAGCACATATTCATTGCATTTGCCAATGTAATGTAAATATTACTGATATTCTGAGTAAAGTAGTAATGTATGGTTTCATAAAATAAAAACAAATTATTTACAAAATTAAACTTACCACAGTCACCTTTGTATGCAAGCCACAAATCACCTTGGTCGCGGCATGCTGTCGAGTCCAGTTCACACTGTGACGGGTACGTTTGCCCGTCACTCCCGCATACCACATCTGATTCCTGCCAACAACCCGTAAATTTGTGATAACCTGGAATATCCCTTTGAAAAGCGCTATTATTAAGCTGCACAGTTTATTTTATATTACCCGTATTTTAAAGTAACGAGCAGCCATATTTTTTATTGAAAATGTAGCTTGAGTTGACTTAATAAAATAATTGAAATTTTACTTTCATTATGATAAACTCTCAGAAATTAAAATATATTATATTATGAGTATTGACACTGTGGACATTTTTTCTAGCCATGTTTTATTATATTTTTCTTTGCTAATTAATTTCATAACATAACGTTTTTGTTTAAAGTACTTATTATTTTATAATATTTGCTCTAACTAATTTGGAGTTTTAGTAATGGAATAGCAATATTAATAATTGTCCAGGTTAAAAGAAGAAAAGTGAGCGTAAAATTTACCTCGGGAAGATGAATATCTTGGTCATAAAACGCGTTTATGACTAAGGTGCTAGTCAGAAGAATGGTCGGTAATATCTAACAAAGTTTGCGACAAAGACAAAGATTATCCGTTCGCAACATCCACGCGAAGATAAGGGAAATATCTCTAAGGATCTTGCGGCTTATGTATCCATTATTTATTGTTTACCATCGCCACAGTGATTAAGCTCTCTCTCAGTTCAATAAATCTTGTCAACGTCATCGTGTCAACATGAATCTACAAAGCTTTAAAAGATGACCTACTTAATTAACAAATCATAAAGATATTTGAGCAATATTATACTGAGTCTGTTATTATCCGGCTCTGAAAACAAACCAGTATAATCGCCACTTAGTCTTTCACAAATTATGTATTGTTTACTTAACAATACATAATTTGTGAAAGATTTAGTGATATATAAATTATGTATTGTTAAGTAGCTTATTTTGTTTAAAATTGGTCTCACTCGAGTGGTTTCAAAATGTGGTACCATGGTTTGAAATAAAATAATAAATTAACTAACAGATATTTAATATTATACTCCTTTAACAAAGTAACTTTAGACCAAATCTGTTAGGTTATGAAGATTTAAAATAAACATTGCGTGTATCTACGAACAAGTACGAACCGCAAATAGTACGCCATTTGTAAAATGTCTGCCTTTTAGGATAAGCTTTGAATAATATCTGTAATAACCGTTTGTATTTTCACTGTTAAAATGTTATTTAAAGTATAAATGTTACCTATATATAGTAAAATATATAATTTTAAATTACATAAACACAACACAAGCCTTTACTTCTAAAAATGAGTTTAAACGTCAACCACTAAACTTATATTTTGAAGCACACTTGCGTTTATTAATTATAACAAACTATTTAATATTCTGTTGAAAGGTATTGTAAACACCGTTTCATGATGTTTTTCTACATCCATTGACAATAGATATTGCATTATTTTACTGCCTCGGTGGCGCAATGGTAGCGTACGCGACTGCTGTCCATGAGGTCTAGGGTTCGAATCCTGGGTCGGACCAAATGTTTGTATGATCTACAAATATTTGTTTCGGAGTTTGGATGTTTTCTATATATAATATGTATGTATTTACAAAAAAAAGTACTCATAATACAAGCTCCGCTTAGTTTAGGACTAGATGGCGTTGTGTGTTAGATGTCCGAAATATTTATATTTATTATATAGTTATGGCATGACGTTAAAAAAATATTAATCTATTTAGTTTAGCTATTTCAGGTGTACTTTAATGTGCTAACTGATAGTTGCAGATATGGTTAGTTATAGTTGAGAAACGTTAATGGTATTTGCTTTTGTAATAGTCATCTAGCACTTTGTCAATAGTTACGGAGTCAGATGTAATGATGTGAGTAAAAGCGTGGGATATTTTACTGTTTGTTATTTACACCTATAGCTTTGTTTTTGTTATTTGTCTATGGCTTATGGATCTTGTGGTTTTTATTAAGATAAAATAATATTTATGAAATACTTTATTCTAGTAAATCATTGCATAAATTGGTTAAGTTTTATCAATTATTTTTAACAGTCCAGAAAAATAAAAATATTATTAACTGTATCTGCTAATTTTATCTCCGTACTTTGAGAGAAAAGAGAGCGAATACAAAACTAAAATTTAATAAAACATCCAAATCATGTTATGATTGCATCTAGACTTACTATGCATTTGATTAGCATTTATGTGTGTGTGTGTGTGTGTGTGTCTGATGCCTAGAGTGCTCAACATTATCAAAAACAATTCTTGAATTACTATGGTTTTCATTCTCCATATCTCAGGTTCTAGTTGCAATACTTGGTTAGTTCTAAGTAGAAGTCTTGATAGAACTAGATCTTTCTTCGAAATCTCTCTGATGTAAATTGGTTGAATTTCAGAAATTAATTTAAACTACAGAGAAACTTACGGGTTTGCTTTGTTGGTCTTAAACATATTTTTCAGGTGAATTTACCATTTATATTTCTAAGAATAAATTTTAAGTAAGAATATATTTTGTTGAGCTCAGCTAATTTTTCTAAGAGGAGCAAGATGCTAGCAAATTTATGGGCGCTATCGTCTTAAAGTATAATGAACAAAGGCTAGGCATAGTATTGCATAATAAATTCAGAGTGTACAATACCTGTGCCTCAGTGCAATTGTGGTTGCAACGACACGTAGGACGCCCGGTGTCCGAGTCCACGACGCAGTCACCTCCGCCTTTGCATACGATGTCCGAGCAAGTATCTGTATTATAAATATTTTATGCTAAATTCTTGTTTATTTGTATATACTGGTAGACATTTTCCCTGTTCATTTTAACAACGCAATAATGGTTATATCAGTGTTATTTCAGAGCTTATAAAATAAACAATTTAAAATAGGTCGTGTTTAAAGTGAGACCCAAATGTAGAATAAAAATAAAAACTTATTGGACAGCTCTATTTTATTGAGATAATGTAAGGCGATATTGTCTTCATTATACTTTTTTATTCTTTTATTATAAAACCTGAAAATTGACCATACTGTCACTCCTACAGAGGATAGGCGATGGTGTTTTTCATAGTTAGGTTCTAAGTCACTTACGTGAAAGGGGGCAAGTCTTATTCCTTTAGTGAGAAATTTAAGAATGAAAAGTGAAAATAATGAGTGTATTAATTTAAAATAATTACGAGTATATAATTTAAAGACAAGATTAATTAAAAATCATACATATAAACAGTATACCTTACATTCCCTTCATCTATATATTTAATAATGATAACGATGTTTTATTTTCTCTCACGAAATCACTTATAGCACACATATTTCTTTAGTTAGGAAGCCAAAGTAACATACACCTTGTACTTTGGATTCCAGGAATATAAGGAATGTACCTATTTTAAATACATGGATTTATTATTGGAGAATTCAAGACAAGTAATATCTCGAGCAAGACTGAATCCGAAACTCGGTCCTTTTAACTAACGCAGAACATTGAATGAACCCATATTATTTTCTGTGAAGAAATTTTAGGATAAAATAATGGACTACTTGTAATTTTAGATGATGGGGCTATTGTGATTTATCGACAATTGATAAGTTAAAGCCCCTTTGAAAGAAATTCCATTAAACTGTATCTAAAAGCCGGTAAACGTCTCTATCAAACAATGTTATTAATAGTCAAGCTCGGACGCCTTTAAATAATAACATTAATTCGATTCTCCGTTTATCAATCCGAGTCGCATTCAATTTCCATTCAGTCATTTTAATCTCTAATTGACATTTCAGAGCACAATGATATAGTTACGAGCAGTTTATTACTGCGTTGAGTTCCACCAACAAATTGGACCGAATGAATTTCGGTGGGATTAAATGAATGCTCATGTAAGGCTGCACAAGTTTATTAAAAGAAAGTATTGTGACACTAGCTTGCTCAACCCATTCTGTAGAAAGTTGTTATGTATGTTTCGCTCAACATCTCTAAAGCTATCCTTAACTACAAAGGGTTCTTTAATGCAGGAATTCCTTTATTAATACCTAGCGTTTCTTTTATCTGAAATTTGAATTAAGTTCGACAAAGCCTTTTTTTTCCATTTATTGGGGTTGCGAGAATTTCGATTAAAAATAAAATTAAAACCATTGGCGTGTAGCAGAAAAACATAGAAAAATTAAACACCTCACTCACCTATTTTTAGCCAACCAAACCAAACCAAGCAACAAAGCCAAGTTTTTGTTATGTGGCAAAACAAAATGATTTAATTGGAATTGTATCTCGAAAGATTTTACTACTAAGGTGACTTTACTAAAAATACTATTGCTTTTAATTTAAAAACAAACCTTTAAAAAATATATACAGTATGGAATAAATTACTCTAGTCTCTTACATAAAGTGAAAAAGTCTTTTAAATTCAACACTCTTTTTTATAATTTCATTTAAAAACTGTATTTTAAATTTTCAACTTTCATTCTTGATTATGAAAAAGAGAACTTTTCAGTAAATAACCATGTATAATATTATAGATACGCATGTACAGAAATTACCAACGCTCCTCAGAAACTCTTGTTAAGGTTTTCTAAATTAATTACAAAAGTTACTGTAATAAATTAGTTAAAGGAGACGCTCTTTGGTGAGCATGGATAGGTAAAGTCCATTTTGTGTACAATATTATGTTGATAAATTAATTGAAATAGTTTTTTTAATTCGATATTAAAAGTCATTATTAAATTTAAGTTATTAAACCTGTGAACTATCTACTGAACATCTAAAGCAATAACAAAAAATGTTTATGTAAATTCGATATATTTGTTAAATCTTACCAGCCTTCCAACCTTCATTACAATAGGTACAAGTATAGGTACAAGGGAAGCTGGTTGCTATCAATCAAGAACTTTGGAAGTAAAAATTTTAAGTATATAATGAGGATAATTGAAAATTGAAAAACAAAACCGGAGGTGGGGGATGTGTCGGTTATAATATCTTATATTATCCTAGTCTATTTACATTACTTTGAATAAAATAAAAAATTAGTACAATGAAGACAACTGAATTCTAGATAAAAGTTAAGGTTATGTTAAATACAGAATAAAAGTGACTGGTACATAAAAGTTTTACTCACGACAGGTTCCGTTGTATAAAACTCGCAAATCACCGTCAGGGACGCCTTCTTGGCACGCGTGCATACGCATTTTACATTCCGAGCCGTAGGTGTTGGTATCCGAAGCACACACGGGTGTTAGGGTAGCATCACACACCGGGCATGCACATTGCGCCGCGCCACCACGAGCTACGCACGCCCCTCCCCATGGACAAGATGCACGTGCGCAAGGATTTTCGACCCCTGCAGAACAAATGATCAAATAATTTTCATGATTAATTGACTTAGAGCAGCCGGATATATTTCTTGTATTTTTATAACAAAACAAAAATACGCAATAACAATAATCCATTACAGATTATCAGTACAAAAAGTTGCTCAAAAATATTTTAGCTGAAATTTTGTTGTATAATATCAAACTAATAAAAGAGCAAGGATGTGTTAACCCCTATTTAAAGTCAGACATCAAACGGACTTAACCACTAGAGACACCAGTTAATGGTCAAAGTTTCACTCACCACAAGGTCCTGTATAGGCAATTCGCACATCTCGGTTGTCAAGACATGAGGTCCGGTCCAAATGGCAACGACTATCGTAAGTATGTCCATCGGAGCCACATACGGGTCGTACCACCGGCTCGCATTCCGGTCCGCAGCCGCACACGGCTACTCCTCGTGCATCCAAAGAACAACGCTCCCGCGAACCACATTTGACCGAATCACAGGGATGTTGGGCTATTTCAAGTTTAAAAAAGTAATTATCATTCAAAAAACTCTGTATAAAAACTAAATGACAGCTTTCAGTCATATTTAATCTTAAAGGAGCTGACGCCAATTTGCTACGAAAAATTACGACCCAAAATGTGTTAAGACTGATGGACAGAAATTGAGACAAAGCAGCAATTCCAATTTTAAAAGTTTAATCCCAAATAATGAAATTATTTCATTCTCGCCACAATTTCTTTCAGGTCACCTTGACGCTTCGATGCTCGTACCCAATTACTTTTGTAAAGACAAAATGTCCTCTAAACACGGGACACAAATAAGCCGCCTCTTTAAATTTCAGAGTAAAGATTTAATTTTAGATTAGAAAGAATAGGGAGGTAAGTAGGTTATCGGGTGTAAGGCTACTTATTATAAATTAAAATAAAAACAGATGAATGCACCCATGCGAATGTAAATACATATATTGTGTTAAAACAGATTATTACCTGAAGCACATTCTCCTCTATAAGCGATAGTGAGTTGCTGTCGAGTTCGACATGATTCTCGTCGCAAAGCGCATTCGCTTGGATAGTCCCTGTAATCGGAGCCACATACAGCAGATCCAGGCCGCACCAAAAGATCACATGGTGGACCACATTTACAGACGGGAGCTCGTACTTCATTTAACTGACAAACGCCACCGTCAGCGCATTCGTGTTCTGAGCATGGATCTAAGAATATTTTTTTTTTTTTAATTGACAACATTAAATAAATAAATATCAGACAAAGCTTTGTCAAAAATAACAGTTTTGTTCAATCCCCATATTTTTATCTACTTAAACAGTTCAAACTAGGACGAAAATCTAATAAAAGCACAAAGGTGCCAGTAATGTAAATAAAGAATCTCACAGAAAATGTTGGTATGTCAGCACATTTGGTCTTGTACAAATTTAGTTTAGATCGAATATTCGAGGACAAGTTTAGTGAAAAGGGTTTTGAGAGTAAACTAAACAAATTAAATTACGTCTGTAAAAAAGCAGCTCAATTTCTGTATGAAAATATATTTAAATGTAATAAATATTGTCTAAATTTAAGATGGATTGTACTTTATTGCCTATGTTTCCTGATAGAACCGTCTTCTAGTTTTATGTATTTTATTTCGGCGTTACTTTTACTTAATATATATTGAAAATATGTCACTAAGTGGATATTTTTCAATAAAAGGAGAATGACAGAAGGCGTGTCGTGTCACCTTTCTACGCACGTTTGCTCAGGAAGCCCGATTTCATTCCGGGACAGTCACGTCATCTGACACGGGCAAAATGAAAATGTTGACCCTTTTGTAAAGCTCGCGTCTATTATTGAGAAAAGACCTCTTAATGAGTTCCTTTTATACTCTTGAAGATCGACTTTAACAAAACACCGTCATCGTGGTTTAATTAATAATCCCCCTTAAAATTACTGTGCGATTTAAATTACTGTAGTTAAATCGTTTTAACGTCAGTTTGTTCTGTTTTAAAAACTAAACCTGCAATTTAAATAAAATTTTGTCTCCCCTTTTTGAAGCGTAACAATTAATGGAAACGCCTATTATTATTTGCAATGATACTTTTATAGAAAAAATATTTATAATGATGAATCTTATGCTTTTACAAAAAGTTTTGATCTGTAGTTTTTGAACTTACCACATTTCCCATGATATTTGATAGTCGTATTCAGTTGGTTGTCACATGCATGCTTATCTAAATGGCATACGGATGCATATTCTCTGCCGTCAGTGCCACAGACTGGCTTCCTTCTCTGACAACTTCGTGGACATCTACATTCTGGTTGACCATAAGCGGCCACGCAACGTGCACCAGCTGGACACGAAACTGCGGCACAGGGATCTCCTGCGTCTGTGATACAAAAAACTTTCAAATTATGTGGATACATACTATCATAACTATTCATATGTGATAATGGTGAAATAATTTTTGTAAAAGTGTAATAAATATCATAAATTTTAATTAAATTTGTTTGTTTGTTACGCTTTAATGTTAACACCGATTTTAAAAATTATCAGCCGTAAAGTAAGGCAACTTCTTAAAATGATAATCGATTTACACACGAGTGTATCTGCAGGCGGGATTTATGAAAGAAGTATATATTTATAGCATTTGCTACAAAAATCTGCCGTCCCAGATACATGTCTAGTTTTTACATTAGACACTATTGTAAACATAGAGGTTTTGTACTATTTTCTTTTCTTAACAAATACTATTCCATATCTGAATTAATTAAATGAGATTTTACTTTTAAATATAAGTTTGTCTTTAGTGACAAGAAGAAGGTTCCCCTCGGAACCTTCTTCTATGGAAATCGATGTTCTTAAAGTTGAAGTGAATAAGTTACCGTACCAAGTTGAGCAAATGTTGCAATGTCATGGTAAAAATTTGCTAAAAGTTAATGATATCGTTTATGAGAGAATGACGCACGCTACAACTTAATTAAAAATAAATACACTCCAAGTAACATTTTAATCAACATTATATCTATCTATAATCAATAAATAACTTAACATGGTTAAGTAAGCCTTACCGCATTCACCCTCATGCTTGACGCGTAGGTTCAGTCGACGTTCGCAGGCTTCCTTACGTAAGTAGCAATGGTTTCGGTAAGTGCGCCCCGCGGTAGAGCATACCGGAGCTGGAGCGCTGGGGCAAGTAGCAGGACAGGCGCAGTGGGCTCGTCCATCACCAAGAGACACACACTCCGCCCCCCAACGGCAAAATGTTTTTTCACATGCTTCTGAAAAATCAGATCTTATTTAGAAAACAAGATATATATTACCAATTTCAGAGTGCTGAAATTGACGCCGCGGCTTAATAAAATTTAACATTACATTTATTCTTGAGAAAGGATATAGGTAGGATTTTGCCGCAAAAGCGGAATCACGTGGGCGGTACTATATGCAAATTCTAACGTAGTGTATACATACACAGCTATACTAATACCTGCTTTAAAAATTGATGTTAAGAACTTGTTTGCAATTTTAAGTATTGTATAGCTTGAATTTTTAAAATAGGTGCAAAGTTTGTAAAAGACAGATACGCTTTGTTAATATTATAGCTTTTATCTTATTTTCTAAGTATCCATTAAACTAAATAAATAAATATTTTGGACATCTTGCACACAACGCCATCTAATCCCAAGTCAAGCAGAGCTTGTGTCATGGGTACAACTAATATAAATATTTTACATGTATACTTCTTTGTAAATCCTTACATATTATACATACAAAACACCCAAGCTCTGAAACAAATATTTTCAGTTCATGCAAACATTTGGTCCGACCCGGGAATCGAACCCGAGACCTCAAGCAAAGAAGTCGCATACGCTAACACAGCGCCACAAAGGTAGTCATAATTATTTCTGGTAGCTTCGCGTTATTAGAAATATCAAACGGATGAAAGTAAATCATTACACATTCGAAAAGTGACGGAATTGATTACGGCACGACGGGGGTACCAACCGTGAATAGCGCTAATAAAACTGATATTCCGTCGTCGGCAGTCACCGGCGAATTCTTTGAAGAACATATATAATTCTTTAGGCAACTCCGCTATAGATGACACAATTTCCAATTTTCTACCTGGGGAGTCAAAAGCGTGACAAAATTTATAAAGACGGACTAAAATAAAATGCGAGCTTTCTTTCCTCAATAGTAGTATGTTAGCGTAGGTTTTGAGGATCACCAATTTCTATCGTCTTGGTAAAATTCTAAACAGATGATACCGAATGTAAATTCACAATGAGGCTTAGTAAAAGTTATCTAATTTAAAGTGTTCTTCTCAATATTTAACTTGCAAAGTGTTGACATTTGTTAGTGGTGGTGTATGTAGGCTTTATTGCTGTTAAATGAGGACAGGTTATAAAACTTTACCTCTAAGGTTTATTGGTTTTGTTTAAGCCGGTTTTCTAAGAAAAATATAATCTATTTACCTGTACCACGTAAACCAACTTTTATTTAAAAAGTGTCACGGCAAATGTGGCTCCCTTTCAGTGCCATTAAACGGTTTATAATGTAAACGCGATAAGCCCGTACGTATACCAATTTAAGGAATGGAAGAATTATTACGTAAAACATTTAAAGATTGTTATATTTTTTATTTAGTCCTCAACTGTATTAAACATAATCAGAACGTCATTAGTAAAAAGAGTGTGCTCCTTTCATTTTCATAAAATAAATCATTTCACAAATAGCATAGCAAAGAGCCACACGATTTCAATAAAATAATTCACACACGATTTCAATAAAATAATACTCGTTAGTGTTTGTTTTCACATGTAACTGAAATTGATAACACTATAATTGAGATCTACATAATATTTACATAGCTGTAACATAGAAATTTTAACAAGGTTTTCGTTATATTTATAATAGAATATTCCATAAAGGTATCAATAAAAATATATCACTGAACACCTACGTCGACAGGCTGGTGTAAATTCTCTGAAGTTTTTAGAGCACCATGCGAGTCGACCACTGAATTATCGTGTTACGTTCGTCGTTGATAATATAATATTCTGAGCACAGCGCTAAGCGTATGTGTTATGGACTTTGCTTGTTCGCGTCTAACAAATGAACTCCAAATACGAAACTAACCTGCCTAACTATTAATTATGCGCTGGTCTGCACGCGACGACAAATAATTATCATAACTCCGTTGAAGTGCTCTATAATTAAAATTGTTTATTTAAAGACAAAGTGTATAATGTAATATTTTTTTATTGTATGTTTGAAATTATTTGTAGTCATTTTGGATATATAGCAATCAAAGTGGCAAGCAATGGAAGAGGCCTATATCCAGCATTGGGTACTTGTCGTACATATTAGATAAGGTTTTTAAAATAAATTATACTTATTTATTTAAATTTACTGTCAGTCTGTCGCTGCAGCACTAATAAAATATAAAACATTTTTAAAATACTATTAATTATGTAATTTGTACTCTCGATTATTAGCACTTGATGGAACTTGTTGCATACATTCTAGAATCAAAATCACTTGTAGTTATTCCACTATTTAAATTAAGTTAATAATTGACCGGTTTCGCCTTTGGAAATGCCATACGGTAAATTAAGTTTATATCAATTCCACTATTAATTAAGTTATGTTTATTTAAATATTATAAGTAACTACCAAATCGTCATGTTTATTTAAATATAATCACCAACTGCTAAGTAAATATTTAGATTAAACTTATGCATTGGGTTAGCCTTTGGGCATTTTCAAAGGTTCACCTTTGAAAATTCCATAAGATGATATCGGTCAGGTGTAAACTTAATTAAAATAGTGAAATAAGTACAAGTGAGCTTGATTCTAGAATGTACATATTGATTATGTTTAACAAACACAACAATACTAAACACTACCGTTAAAAAAATATAATTAAGTAAAAAATAAAATTTAATAGTATATTTCAATCAAATTTCAGTAGTATAATTAAATCAATCAAATTATGATTTGGTATATTTAAAATGTAAATATTTGCTCAGCAGTTATTTATTATGTTTAAATAAATAAGACGTTTTTGAAATAATAGAATGACTGAAATTCGCCAGTATGAAGAAAACTCCTTAATATTATTTGATTCATACTGAGGTATATAAAATATACTATCTTTTTACAGCAGTTATATAAAGTTCATGAAATGACGCTTCCTTGTACACTTGAGTACGTTTTGTGACTTTTGTAGTTAATGACGCATATAACTTAGCAAGTGACAACTTCTTTTTATTATTATATCCATCTTTACGAGTCTGAGAAAGGTCAAGTATTCAGCCACAAACTCATTTCCTTGTCTTTCATATAAAGGTTGCAAACAAATCCGTTTAAAGAAAAGAAAGTAGTCGGAAATAACAATTTTGTAAGAAACAAACAAAATGTTAGCAGGCGATTCGTTGTTGAAGAAGCCTGAGATAAATGGAGACAGGGAGGGGAGATAAAAATGATGGCGGATGCTACGTGAATGGGAGAAAATTAGGAAATTCACCGCGACGCTTTTTCAGGCACGAAAGCTGTTTTAAATTATCCGTATTATCTCTTTATAAATACGTTTTACTCATCTGGTTTTACATTCAATTACATAACCTTCTAACGTACATAGATATAAAATAAAATTGCTTCTAGTTATTGCGTCAAAAAAGAAAACATGTAATGAAAGATTCGTTAATTCTTTTTTCCACTCACAAATTGCATTGTTCGTGTAATATATTTAAAAGTTTAAACAATATGTTACAGTGTACATTTGTTAAGAGGAATAAGCAGAAAATAAAATATAACATAGTGTAGGTGCTTATTCTCGCTCACATAATTCGGAACGCGTCTCCTGAAGTCAGGGAGACAAAGCAATTTTGTTGGCTCGCGACACCGACGTAGTTGGCATGTCACTCGCACAATGTACCTTCACATGTGGATTGTGAACTTCTGATAAGCTTTGAAAACGTACCAGAATACATAATACCTTCTCATACCTAATTAAAGGGACTTAATAAAATTTCATTTCATGAAGGTAATCTCTTTGTTAAACTTTTGTAAGTCGCGGCGTATCTAGAAATTTTATGTGCTATTTATAGTTTCATACTTGATTGGAGATATAAATTTAAGGCATAATACAATACATACAACAACCCATAATGTCCCACTGCTGGGCTCGGGTCTCCTCTCGGGAGAGGGTTAAGGCCATACGTCCCCACGCTGGCCAAGTGCGGGTTGGGGACTGGCAAGACAACGTTGTGGCTACGTAAATCTTGCCGTTGGATGTTTTTAAGCCGCCCGAAGGCCTCCAACTAAGCTTCACGACTGTTATCGTATGATAACAACCGGGACCGACTGCTTATCGTGACCTCCGAATCACGGAGACGCTCATGGTAACATGCCACCAGCGGTCACCCATCCAGGTATTGACCGCGCCATCGTTGCTTACCCTCGATGATTGTTTCTAATCACCGAGTGCAACTGGGCTATGAGCGTTAAGGCATAAATATGTTTCATATTCATTGAAAAGTTTAAAACAGTTACCAAGTAATGGTGTTATTTATTTGTAAATGTAGACATATCTATTAGCTTGAAATGATTATTACATCTGTTTTTAGTTTGTTGTTGTCTCATTTACGACATCACATTCTAATCACATCAATTTTTATTTATATTTATATTTCACATTATTAATATTATGATAAACCAATACTGTGATAAGTGTAGAAACAAATTTTTTAATCGATGCTTTTAAAATTTGGTATTTTAATGGAAAGAGTCCTGTTTTTTAAGGTTTGAATTAATCTATTTATTTACCCTGAAGACTGAAACTGATGAATATTATTTCTAATTAATGTGGGACTATTGAATCACGGGCAACAGAAAAGATGAAAGTCGGATTAATGGGTATAAAGTTAATGATGTCATGTACTCATCCTTTACTTCCCTAATGAAACGGCATTCATTATATGGTTCGCTTGGTCAGTATTGCAACGAACGCAAATTTGTGGTAGCACACTTATAACGTTAGAGCTATATGCGTATAAATATATTTCTTAAAATTAAAAAATGTTCGAGAAGGAAAAACCAAAATTTTAAGGTGAATTTTTTTTACAGGTCACAGCTCTGCGGCTCAAATGTTTCAAACAAAAAACCGACTGCGTCAAAATATGAATAAGTAACAAGAATTAAATTAAAGTTCAGTCAAAAAGCGTAGAATGCCATTAGTTTTTTAGTTACTTTTTACGATGTCGGGTTTTACATTTTGAATTATTTTTTATTTTATAATTTTTACTTATGTTTATAATCAGGTGGAGAATAGAATAAATCAGAATGAGATAAGGAACAGGTCAAAGTGGTCCATTTTGATTCCAATATCATATATGTTATTGTGTTTTAGGCTAAGATGAAAGTTAAAGCGCAAAAATCACTTGAACATTTAACATATTTTAATTTTTTCAACAAATTATATTATCTTCAGAAATAGAATAATTGATGATGATTAATGGGGCAGGTTTTCGTGGAATACGATATATGGTACGTTTCTGTCAAAATTTGAGTCTTCAATCAATCAATTCAAATGGAGAGTTATTTCAATGATTTATATATAAAATATGTATTATTCCTCAATTCGTTTACATTTAAACGTACTAAATATTTAACGCCATTTTTTATTTCAAGGAAAACCAAAATGTATTTACCCTCGGCAGCTGGAGGTCTGGGTTGGTAGTGTAAATCTGAAACAAAACAAAATCAATTAATAAAGGTAATCAAGTCATAAAGGTTGGCAAATGACCCGTCGTGGGTTTCTTTATTTTTTTATCAGACGCGTGTAGCTTTAAACAATGATAAGTGATCATCTCGGCTTATCCTATTGCGTTCAATGTTATAGGTTCAATCCTCTCATGGGATAAGAGTTTATGTGATCATCAATTTTTTAAGTGTAGGTATTGTTTGTTTCCATTTTATGAATATTAGTACAGTCCCCTGCGACACAAGTATATTCCTGATGCGGGAGTTGTCAATAAAAAAAATCTCGAGGCTTATTAAATTGTTCAGTATTTCAATTGACAGAAAACCTACTCATTGTTATTCTAGAACATGAAACATAGGATGGAAATTAACCATGTCCCGATTCCCTAGACACGCATTTAATATATTAACATAGTATTTTTAAACCCAAATTTTCTATTACTATATTTTAGAAGTATTATATACCTGTTATTACAGTTTGGTAGTTAATTATTTACTATGACCACAAACACGATGTGGTTTGAACTAAGCTTTCCACGAATTCCATGTAGCGGATTGATGCACAAAGCCAAATAATGTAATTGTAAATCCAATTTAATTTCTCACCGCAACAAGTTTACCTGCCGATTGTCGGTCAGTGTGTTTAATTATACTTGGCTATTTAAGCTGTAACCAAAGCTCTAAGCTTTATATTATAATACTGTCAGTTATTTTTAAATAGTATGTATTTTAAAAAACGCCAGTAAACTAATTAAGTGTGTAATAAAAATCAGAACTACTTTTTTTTGGTGAATAGTTATCTTGTATGTTTATAGTTATTTAAACTGTCATCTAAATGGAATTCTCTTGTTGTAATCCTAAGAATCTTTTAGTATCAACGAAAAATAATAGAGATATCAGTAATAATCAGTTATGTTTGTAATATTTTAGTTTATTAATACACGCCGTCTCTATTTGTAATATATGTATAACATTATCATTGTTAAGAAGCAAGTTGGTGTGGTATCTAAAAACAAATTATTAACAGTATACGGCCTCCTAAGCTTCGTATACACGAAGTATATGATGTATTGTTATGTACGAGGTTATACATGGATCCGTTCAGACCAAATGAAAAATTCAACGCTCCCAGTTTTATGACAGTGAATAAAGAGTTATATACGTTTATAGACTTTAGAAATAAAATTTGGTACAGATTTCAGGCGTTGAACTATTATTCTACGAACTTTAAAAGAGTGATGTTTTATGAAACGCCATGCATTGCGAGCCTGCAATTTTTAGGTATCGCTATTTTTTGTTAGTAATTATTTTATATGACAACATAGTGTCTGTAACGTAACGAAATTCAAAGTGTCTGTAAAGTAAAATAGAATTTAAATTTAATAGCAAAACTGAAAAATAACGATGGTAGATTTGGTTTGGTCTGGTGAGTGATCGGATTACTAATTAAAGCTCGAAGTCGTCAATTAAATTTCTATATGGTTTATCTCTAAAATTTGCGTATATTGAGAAATATGTAAGTATACTAATTCGCAAAATTAGGCTTCTTAAATATTGTTCTTGACTACTGTTCAGTAGTCTGGTCGCCACAATACAACATACACTAACTTAGAATTGAGCGCATACAGAAAATATTCCTTATGCACTTAAGTTATTCCCGTAAACTTCAGAAACAGCTTAAGACGAACAGTAAAAAACTTCATCATTTTGGAATGATTCGCCCTATCGGTTCGCAGCGGCAACTTCACGATATAGCGTGTCTTTATATAGTATTGCGGAATGAGTTTGATTGTCCGACACTGTTAAATTCATTTAGCCCCATATCAAGGACCCAGGCGAGATCTCTTAAATGCCAGTTTGTTACATCAGCCGTTTGCCAGTACTAATCTAAACCATTTTTTAACCACATGCCATTTGCCCAAAACCCTTATCTTTTTTTTTTATTCACACTCGTTACGATTGGTGCATGTTGAGCCACCTTGAAATGTCGTGCATTTTAACATGTTTTAAGTTAATTTACTATTGTAAGAATTAATGAAACAGAAACTGGTTGTCCATATAAATAAATTACGTTAGCTAAAATTATAGTTAATGAAATTGGATATTTTAAATGCCTCTCTCTATTATTTTAGATCCCCTTTTCATCCAGTTGGTGTTGTAAAATAAAACTTAAGGAGTAACTACGCAGGACTTAAAATCATCGCAGAGAGAAAGACATTTTGAAAAAAAAACTCTTTACCGACCCGTCTATTAATTTAATAAATATACAGTCTAGCCAGGTTGGTATAACAGACCAAAACCTTCTTGCTAAGGTATAAGGTAGTTAAAATCGATTAATAGATACAGTTCTAGACCTGGGGTATGGCTGGACAGGTATTTTAAAAACATCTTTTTATAAGTATATTTCCATTCAGTGTTTATGATAACAAAAACTTTTATACTAAGTAGCATATGACATTTAGCGTGACTGATATTGAACTGACATGCGACCAAAAGCGCGACCCGATCCCCACGTGTTAGTCAAGTATCTCTATATCCATATGTACGGTGTAAAGAGGTCCTAGTCTAGAAAAATCTCCTAAACCCTCTACATCGTATCGTCTAAGGACAAGATACGCATCATCACATCATTTAACAGTATAGGTAGAGATACGCAGTGTGTAAGTTTTATTTTAAATTTTTTTCACAATATTACTCGTATATTTGCGTTAATACAAAATATTACTAACCTGATTTCCAATTTAAAAATATCTTGATTGTTAAACAGGTTTACTATTTTCTATTGTATTAATCAACTTTATGTGAGCTTCAATAGCTACTCTTTAGATTTTTTTACAGAATACTCATGTGCCTTATTCTATCAGAGTAGGTTAAATAAGTGGAAAACCATGTATGCAAATCCTGGTAGTACACTGACGGCTTAAACATAGTCGGGAAATTGGATTTCAAAAAGGATTGCTCAACAAACATGACGTCTTCTTAACAGAATTTTCGGTGTTCAAGTTGTAGATAAGAGGGCTCAGCCTATTCTTGAAACGTTCCTCGGATATTCAACAAATGTGTATCACAAATTCACTCACATTAGAAACACATACAAAGTAAAACTGCGATATATTTTTGAGAAGAATGTTTATTCATTCGAAGTGAAAGCATTTGTTTTACTTAACTTTTTTTAATTTTTTGATATGTGTAATCTTACTAAAACTCACATATTAAAGTAATATGAAAAGTGGAAAGAAAAAATAAATATATGCTCAATGCTGAGCAAAGCTTAAACAAATAATTAAATTAAATCCATTTCAGATTATTATTTTTAAGTAATTCAAATGTACGTGAAAGAAAAGTAAGCAAGAATGATAATTGATACTAAACTGAGTCGTAATTTATTAAGTAGGTACCTACTTCTCCATGAATATTAAGGGATAGAGGAGAAGTTATTTTAATCCAATTTCTCAGCGTTGCATGTTAATCAGTTTACGTTACTTTTCCTTGAGAGTATTGTAATGGGTCTTGCGTAAAAAATGAATAAAAGAAGTAAAAGACTTCTTAAAGGGATTAATTTGTTCTCAGAAAAAGAACGTAAGATCTACAATGTGACACAAAAAGATCGCGGCTAATGGGTCCGTGGCGCAGATAAATATAAAATACAACAAGAGGCTGGCAGGCTGCTCGGCCACAAGCCGGGGCGTGCTAGGGCGGCGCGCCATATTGTTTTATTGCAAATTGGTTGGACGTAGACCGCGCCTGTCCTTTACATATACGAGGCTATTAAACTACCGCCAGTGTCCAGTCATGTGTTAAACGAATTCGATCGCCGCATACAATGTTAGGAGGCCAGTGGTTGTGACAGGAAATTTAAGTCAAGAAACCTTTTGACTAAACTTAAATTTGCTGCTTAAATTTTAATATCAATTATTCACACGTTTAAACAAAATATTACATTACAGTTTGAAACATTAAGTTTTCAAATAGTTTATTTTTAGCATTAAAATCTATACTTTATACAGTATAAGTAAACTTACTATCATTTTGTCATATTCTTATGTTTGTAAAGCTTATTGAAACTCATATTTATTCCTATTGTAAGATGCCTTGAACCCTACTCAAAAGCTCAATGAGAAACAATGAGTTGACAGAGTTTGACAATTTAATATTTATTATATTGAAAGAAGGTTGAAGTAAATAATATAAATTATTATTTTAACTTTTATATTTTTGTATTGTAAACTCAAAGTTTGAGAGATCGTGTGTTATTTAAAGACCTTGAACGACTAAACGGATATCTCTCTATCTCTGTGGCAAACTTAATTGAATTAAGTTTGCCACAGAGATAGATTATAGTGATAATAGTACATAGCCTATTTTTTTCATAAAATAAGATATATATACAATCAGCATAGTATTAAATCAATGTAAAAATAAACTACGGCATCAGTCTTAGTTTATTTTTAAATTTAAATAATAATAATATTAATTCCTTGCGCTTCTAAATTCACTCATAAAGGTTTTTTTCGGCCGTAGGTGTAAAAAAGTTTAGAGGTATTGTAAATCTCGGTATTCAATTTAATTGTGTTTATTATACATTTTGCCTAATTCTACATATTTAGGTAAGTAAATAGAGAGACAATAACCCACTTCATCCATACTACCTGCCAGTGCATCACTTCGCAATGCTTCATAATTTAATTCACCTTATAACTGAAGGTGTCATAACTTAATGAGATATTGTCGGCAGAGAAGACACTGGAGGAGATATTCACAAGAAAAATGTGTTATCTTGAGGCTCAAATTCAGAGTGCTGGCCATGCCAAGGATACAGTGGCCAAGGTTACGGAGGAGTTTCGAACTTATCGGGAGTTAGTCTTCTTCACGTTGGGTTTGCTCCAGCAACAGGTTAGTGAATGACTTACGAAGAATTACAAGGGGGTCGAAATCAACTGAGATTTGTATAAATTTGCGAGAAATCGGCATAGCCAGATAAAATAATAAGAAACGCCATACGCCGCTATATTTTAGAAAATATTTCCTCTTTCTATCCTGTTGATGTCTGGAGGTGCTTTGGAACTCTTGGTATCGGCAGAACGCGACAAGTAGACTTTTCACAATCCATAAGCCTCAATTCACTAAGTCAACATTTTACCGCCTCTTTCACGTTGGACAGCCTATCTATACATCAAGCTCGTAATTACATCTATAGTTTACCGCGACCTAAATTAAGCCCTTTTAATTTTAGTCCGGTTACAGAGGGAGAGATATGAAAGACTATTCCGTCTATAATATCCCCAGCAGTTCGTTATGATGGTATTAATCGGAGAATGATCAGGACACTATTAGTCCATCTTCTTCCCGCTATCTTCCATATTGTTGAATTCTCTTGAAGTTCGGGTAAAATTATAGTTAACTAAATGTTGGCTAAAGCTTACCCCTTCAGTATTTAGACGTAAGTATATAATGAATTTATATATATTCTTAAATAAATTAAAATTTTATCATCGTAAATTACTTTCTTGTTATTTTTTTCAAGAGAACTACTTTATGTACACAGGTTTTTTAATCAAATAGGTCGATTCTTTGTACAAACGTTGGGACCCCTTTACGTCCCTTTAGGGATGATACATATATCAAAATAAATAAATCCCTTTTTGATTAAATCATTGAGTAGCCGGATCGCTGTCCCTGTAAATACGGCGATTTGATTACAACTTAGCAATTTTTTAAAATTGGATTACATATATTGTCTGTGGACATAAAAGTGTATTTTGTAGTCTGTGTTCTTTACATGTTAAATTTGTGAGCTAGTACTTGAGATCAATTGAGTTTAAACCTACTCAATTGTTCCCACACACTAGCACGCAAAAGCTCTTTTATTGATTTTGAAAGCAATATAACGGCAACATCATTTCTTAATAATATTAACTATTCACCAAATACCTACAACCTATTGCATAAAAATATAAGTCGTTCAAATTGTGCTTTCATGACATTTGCTTTAGTTCCTTTCAGTGATTTAACCTGGTTTATTTCCTAGAACACTCCAACATACCTTTACATATATAAAATAGTATATAATATATTATAACGTATAAATGTGATGTTTAATTCTTTTTAGTGCCTACTTTTGCAGATAACGTTAAGGCAGCGTACACGAAATCAGCGGGAACAGAGCGGGCGCGGGGGCAGAACGGACAGCGGCACATTCAAAGAGATATGGGAGTGTTCACGAACACTGCGGGGCGGGTAGCGGATGACGAGCAGGTAACGAACGACGCGCATCGGTGTAACGGTGTCAGGTAGCGATGGAATAAAATGATAATAATTAAGATTTTTAATTTTCTCAATGTTGTGATTTTTTCGAGTTTATTTAATTATTAATATTTTATTTCTTTGTTGCTATTAAAACATTTTAATCTTCTTTATTACTTTTAATTTTTTTCACTCACTTGATGTTTTGTTTTTCATCGTGCTTTCTGTGATTTCCTATAAGTAAATGATTATGTTAACCTAATACTCCCTTAATTTGTCAATTATATTTTAGTAAATGATTGTGTTAACAATTAACACTTATCAAGATTTCTTTAAGGTTATAAGGCGTGGGTTATACGGTTTTAGAAAAATAAATACTATAGAACTTATTTCTTTTGCTATTATAGGTTACCTACTTATAGGTAACCTAATTTAACAAAATATTATCAAACATTGATCGTTTTTACTAATTATTAGAAATCTCTATTAGTTTTTTGGGAAATCTGTCATCCGTTTCAAACTATATGCTAGCTGCCTAGCCCACTGGTTTCGAAAAAGAGTCAGCGTTCCCACTCCGCTGCCAGCCCAACTCCCGCTGCCACTCCGCTCCCCGCTGACTTCGAAAGCGGCCTTAAAACCCATTATTTAAAAGCGCAGTTGCATGTTTTGAACATTTAACTGCAGATACAAATTTAATTCAATCGTTCGCTTGATAGATCCAAATAGGTATTTTAGGATGCCTTACTGCCTACTACTTGCCTTAAATATTAATGTTACAACGTTATAATAAACTTACTGATACAGAAACTGTCTAACTAATAAAAGTAGTATGTCTAAGGAGCCAAAGGTCATACGTTTTTTTTTTAATATTATAGACATTTCCATTCTTTTTTAAAATAAATGATTTCTTACACAAAAACTAACAGTATTTTAATAGAATTAGTAATATGATCGGAAAAAACAGTTGATTTCTTTTTTGAAGAAATTATCGACGTTTTTCACATAATGCTGCTGAAATTAATGTGTATTTGTTTTTTAATCAGACAAATGCTGTGATTCAAAAACAACTCAAATGCCTCTCCAGCGTGATATCTTCTTAGCATTACGACTACGTTTTTGTGTCGGTGTAACTAAATTTTGGTATCCCAGAACGCGGCCACTTTGACTCCGTTGTCAGTGGCAGCCATCAGGTCCCCCTTCGTGCAAGTGTTCAGCATTGCAATATATCATCTGAAACCAGTTATTTTTCTGTTTATAGAATTTACAGGAACCAGATATTTTTGAAGTTAGATTGGTTATAATGTTTTATTGCTCTAGGGCTAAGTAGTATTAATATTTCGCGTTAACTTTTTTATCTATAAGAAAATACGATTTGTGAAGGTTTAATGTTTGCCTAAACGAGTGTGTGTGACTTTCTCGTTTGAATTTTCATATGTGTGTGTAATAAGTGTATTTTAATGTATCACAACAGCCACCGCATCTAACTAGAAATTAAACGAATACGCTAAATTAATAACGTGAAAATACGCGCAAAGTCTAAAAGAAAAATAGGATGTATACGAGTACATATAGAAGTAAAATATAAATTTAATTTAGGGATAAGAGACATATCTTAACCCTAAATTAAAGATTAGATTAGATTGCACACTTTCAGATATATGGAATACGCAGAAAATAATATTTTCTTTCCTACTGAAATATAATCAGGGTCACACTAGTGAATAGCAGTAATCTACTAGTCAATTGTTCGCTACTATAAAACATTAGAAAAGTTTTATGAAAAGTTAATCATTATTAAACCAAACCGAGCAGAATTAATAGTCATTATAATGTCTATGAGACACGAAATGAGTTTTAAAATCCAATTATGAATTACGAAACTGGGGAATTATTAGGAGACAATTTCATTTCAAGTAAGTTTATCATTTTGTTGATACAATTCAACAGCATTAATCAACAAAATGGTAATGAGAAAGATGTAATCAGTGCAATATCATTAGCCAACAGATTGTCAAAAGCCGTAGAAATTTTTCGTTTGTCGGATCACGCACTACGCCACCGTTGTATTCTGTACTATACAGTAATTGTGTATAAGGGTATAATTTATACCACAATAATGAATGTGACTAACGGTTTAGTATCACGAAGGTTTTTACCTTAATAACTGCCACGAGTTATAAAATAAAATGCACAAAAGTTATTGATTTATATCTCAAGAGAAATGTTCTGTGTTCTTATCGTAGCATGAATCATTGGGTAGTACAAGGAATTTATATATTCATAATAAACACTGGCAAAAGAGGTTTGTAAATTTACTCGTAGATGGAAACATTATTAGGTCATTATGGTTCTTTAGGAAGTTCGTTTTAGACGTCGAGGTGTTGTAAGAAAATTTTTAGTGCACAGTCCATATTTCATATTTATTAAGTTTACATTTAAACCGTGCACTAAAAAATGCAATGGCATGTAACCACGAGTGCCTCCGTGATTCGGAGGTCACATTAAGTAGTTGGTCCAAGTTGTTATCACACGATAACAGTCGTGAAGCTTAGTTGGAGGCCTTCGGGTGGCTTAAAAAGATCCAACAGCAAGATTACGTTGCCACAACGTATTCTTGCCAGTCCCCAACCCGCACCTGGCCAGCGTAGGGACGTATGGCCTTAACCCTCTCCTGAGAGGAGACCCAAGCCCAGCAGGGGGACATTATGGGTTGTTGATAAAATATTTTACACATGAAAACATTTTTGAGGGTTTTGAAAACATTCCCGTGAAAATAATTATTATGTCATGAAACGCGAAAGTATAAATGTTAGCATACAGAGTAGTTTCTTAACTGAACTATAACTGTAACAAAGCGCATTCTTTACATCTACAGAATAGGACAGTCTGTAGCTCTGTATGTCTAACAATTTATTATAAAAATAAGAGTTCCGATTCTACTCTCCAACAGAGATTAGGTCACATTTTTTTTCAGAGATATTTTTGACAGTAGTTTGTTGAAGCATACAGGGTAGGAAATAGCATACTTACATATTTTTATGAGGAATAGTCTCATTCATTATTACTTTTACACATTAAATACAAACATAAATTTTCATTCAAAGGAAAATAATTATATTAATTAAAGAATAACAAATCAGCGCCGTCCAACTCTGATAGCATAAAAGCTTATTATGTAACTGAAAATTCTATTATACAAGTGCGACTTGCTTCACCCTAAAAATGAGATTGGAGATAAAGTATTAATGAATTCATGAACACGAACAGCGGTAAAATCGAGTGAAAGCCACAATTACGCACAAACAACACTGGATCCTGACAGAGCTAACAAAGTGTTAGATACGGCATCCACCTAGCCGATACTCATAGGCAAGTGCGTGATTGTGCTTGACACCCGTAATATCCGGCAGCTCGTTACTGCCCACCGATGGTATCAATTTCAATTTGTTGCGGCGCCATAACAACCGCCTCTGCTCGATTCGTTGTATGAATCGATTTCGCTTCAGTTTCCTGTTGCGTTCGCATCAGACTTAATCTCGAATCGGTAGATTGAAATGCTCACCGAGAACCATTCTGTTTAGTGCTGGATTTATATCCATTTCATTTTATTTTCTTCGAAATATACAATAAAATTTACCTTCAATAAGGACCACTTGATGAAATAATATGAATCCAAATGGCAATAGAATAAAAGGGTGTGAAATTTTATTTGCTAGTTTTAATGTAACTGTTGCTTGGGTATGAGTTTCAAGATGAAAGAAGGCACTGCGAAACTATTAAATAAATTATTTCCTGGATTCGTTCATTAATATGAGCTTTAAGAATTTGATCGTGAACTTACAGTTTCCATACAGCCCACTCGAATTTCCTGCTAAAGCGGTGTGAAAACAAATCTTTCGATTAGCTATTCGCGCGCAACATTGAATACTGGATTTGAAAGTAACTTGTGGGCCAGTTCTCAGGCGTCACTGGCGTTGCTGGATATTAATTTTGACACTCAACAAAAGAGTCAAGAATTTCAGCGATATATACTACGTAATTTTCGTAACATGTTATGTTAAACAATCACATACATGCATATATACATTTTCTCCAGAGGGGTAAGCAGAGACAATTGATCTCCAATTACTACGGTCCTGACACACCTCTTTTGCTTCGTCCACATTCATCAATTGCTGCATGCATGTTAAACAATTATGAATGGCAATGAGCTGTTTAGGAAGTATTAAAAGTCATATGTAAGATTTAGTTCCGGCGCACGTCCGGCCTCACATGAAATACTGTGCCCATCTAAGGCGGGGCACCCTTTGGACCACATTCAACGAAGAGCGACTCGAATCGTCGATTCCCAAGAACTTTCAATTCGACTAGACTCTTTGGCGCTGCGTAGAGATGTGGCTTCACTGTGCATCTTTTACCGCATTCACCATGGGGACTGCTTCGAGTAATTGTTCAGGCTGATTCCTGCCGCCTCTTTCCGCCATCATCCTTCGCGACAGAAATTTCATCCCCATCATCTAGATGGTTGGCAGTCCACAACTGTGCGCTATTTAAGGAACTTTCTGCTTCGCACAACAAAACTATAAAATGAACGGTATTACCTGCCCACCTGCGGCATTCCCGAATGCCGCAGGTGGGCAATACGACCTTTAAACGTTAAAGAAAAGAGCGTACTCCTTCTTATAAGGCCGGCAACTCACTTGTGACGCCTCTGGTATTGCGGGTTTCCATGGGCGACAGTAATTGCTTACCATCAAGCAATACGTCTGCTCATTTGCCACCTTTATTATATAAAAAAAAGTTTGTTTATATTATTGAGAGTGTCTGACAGTATAGTCGCTTTCGGTTTATTCTCCGTAGGTACATTGGATTGCATAAGAAACGGAATCTTTACCTATAGCTATCGCTGTTGATATACCTTCTGCGTTACAATGCGCATTACTTACAATGCCATCCGCTTAACAATGGCTGTTTTGTCTACGTGTGTTCACTTGGCGTTATTTAATAAGGTTGCGTTACTCATAAAACGGAGGTTCCGCATATCACATTTTCTTATGAATTAACATACTTTTGCAACCAATAGACACTTTTATATTCAGTCACTGTCGAAATGACTAAATTTATTTACCAAATTTTTAGCAACCAGGGAATAAGCGACTACCAGCGTAACCTTGGTTTGTAGTATAGACATGAAAAACTTTAGCAAAACATCTTAGACAGTCGGGAACTACTTTAAACAATGCTATCTCTATTACACATTTAGAAACTGTGGGTATTATTGTGCTTAGTCCTTATAAATTTTGAAACATAAGTCATACATATAGTGAAAGAGTTTACGTGTATGTGAGTTTTATCAATCAGCTTAGGCACTTCTCTCTTAGAAACAGTAAACTCGATACAATTTTTTCTAGATAAAAGGTGGAGACGTTTCATTTTAAAAACAATACACAAAATTACCTTGATTCCTGAAAACTCGTATGAAAACATTGCGACACAAAGTCATGTTTTGTATATTGGCTTGTTTCTTGTTCTGGTCAGTATATAAACTGTGATATGTGAGGTGTGATATAAGACTGACGTATTGGCGCAGTGGTAGCGTACGCGACTGTTGTGAGGTCTCGGGTTTGATTCCAGGGTCGGACCAAATGTTTAAACGATCTGTAAATATTTGCGGATATTGCGGGGTTTGGGTTTTTTTATGTATAATATGTAAAATACAAGCTCTTCTTAGTTTGGGACTGGATGGCGTTGTATGTTCATCATCAGCCTATCGCAGTCCATTGCTGGACATAGGCCTTGTGGCGACTTCCACATACAGCGTCAACATAAATATATGACAACCCCATCCATCGAAGATACACTGAACTACGGAGTAACGTAGTGTACGAAGAAGCTACCAATCCTGCATCGCACAAAAAATGTTCTCGCCCCGATTAATATATATACAACTTCCCAACATCAACTGTTGGGCAGTGGCCCGCCAGGAATGATAACCCTCGCCTGGTCGGAGGATCCTCCCTTTGTGTTGGAGGGACATGACACCCGTTCCTCTACAAGCCTCTCCAATTTTACGCCACTTAGTTCGATCTATGGCTTCTCGCATCCAGCTCCTGCCAGCCGTCTTGCGCAAATCATCGCTCCACCTGGCTTGTGGACGTCCTACACTACGTTTGCCGAGACGCGGTCTCCACTCAAGAACTCGTTTACCCCAACGGTTATCGGTTCTTCAGCAAATGTGGCCAGCCCACTGCCACTTCAGCTTGCTAATCCTGTGGGTTATGTCGATGACCCTGGTTCTTTGTCGGATCACCTCGTTTCTGACGCGATCCCTTAGAGAAACGCTGAGCATAGCCCTCTCCATAGCACGCTGAGTGACTTTGAACTTATGGACCAGTCGAACCGTAAGTGTCCACGTTTCGGCTCCGTATGTCATTACGGGAAGGACACACGCATTGAAAACTTTCGTTTTTAGGCACTGTGGGATCAACGATGAGAAGACCCGACGAAGTTTCCCAAACGCTGCCCAACCAAGCTGGATTCTTCTGTTCATCTCGTCCTCAATGTTGTTTCTACCTAACTGCAAAGTCTGCCCGAGGTATATATATTTTTGAACAACTTCGAGAACGGCACCCTGTACCGCAACCGGTTCCGGTAGTACATGTTCATTGAACATGACCTTGGTCTTGTCCAAGTTTATCCGTAGGCCGATGCGCCCAGAAGAGTCAGCCAGGTCATTCAGCATCTGTTGTAGGTCCTGCAGCGTTTCTGCCATGATGACGATGTCATCTGCAAATCGCAAGTGAGAGAAGTATTTACTTGGACGGACATAGTGGCGGCTTTGTAGAGACATCTCAACACTTGGATGTATCGCCAATCTACTTGGCAACACTGCAGGGACTCCAGAACAGACCAGATCTCGATCGAGTCAAAGGCCTTTTCATAGTCCACAAATGCTAGACACAGGGTCTGATTATACTCTTCGGTCTTCTGTATTATCTGCCGCTCTGTGTGGATGTGATCTATGATGCCATATCCGCTCCGAAACCCAGCCTGTTCCGGGGGTTGGTATTCGTCGAGTCTTCGCGCAAGACGATTTGAGATGACTCTGAAAAACAGCTTATAGACGTAGCTCAGGAGGGAAATAGGCTGATAGTTCTACAACATGGTTTTATTACCCTTTCTGAAGAACAGAACGACCACATTCCTACTCCACGCCTCTGGAGTTCTTCCTACGAACGGGACAGCATTGAAAAGCTTTTGGAGCGCCTTTAGTATAGGTTTACCTCCAGCCTTTAACAGCTCTGTAGTAACGCCACACTCTCAAGGGGCTTTTTCATTTTTCAGCTGTCCAAGAGCCATCTCAATTTCGTCAATGCTGACTTCTGGCAGATCTTTGGTGTAGTGGCGTGTTAATGTGGCTCTAGGGTCCTCATTTTCGGGATGAGATCGATATGCAAGCGAAGCGTGAAAATTGCCATAGAAGCTTTCTACTTCCGAAAGGACGGCCAGCTTGGAAGCAACGACTTCTCCGCTTGCTGTGGTCAACTTCGTCTAATGGCTTCTTCCAAGAGATTGCACAAATACTTTTGACCCCCGATTCTGCTCGATTGCTCTTTCAATCAAAAGAGTGTTGGAGCATCGGAGGTCGTGTCGTACACGCTTACCAATCTCTCGGCTTAGAGTCTGCTTTGCCGATGAAGTGACTGGCGAGTTCTCACGTCCTTCCTTCATTAATAATAATAAATAATAAATATTTCGGGCACTTAACACACAACGCCATCTAGTCCCAAACTAAGCAAAGCTTGTACTATGGGTACTAGACAACTGATATTAATACATATATACTTTTTTTAACCTTAGTGTCCTCTCTGAAAGTTTCGACTTCATGCTTTTACGCTGCATTTGACAAAATCTCGTACCTTCATTCCTGAGAATCCGAACCACATTTTCAAGGTTCTTGTTTACATCTCTTGTTTCCATGGCAACGAATCGGTTTTCCAGATTTGACTGGAATTTTTCAGATCCCATCTCGACTTGGAGCAGAGTTGGTCGGAGCCTGGATTTCATCATGCGGACACGTTCAGCCTTGAAGTTGACATGCAGAGAACCTCGGACTAGTCGGTGATCACTACCGGTGTTAAACCTATTGAGCACTGACACGTTTCTGAATTGTGCTGCCTGTCCGTCATGATGAAATCGATCTCAGTTTTGGTCATAGCATCGGGGCTTTTCCACGTCCACTTTCTTTGGGGCCGCTTTCCGAAAAATGAGTTCATCATAAACAGCCCCTCCCTCTCGAGAAAGTTGATGAGCTTTTGCCCCCTATGATTCCTGTTTCCAAATCCATGGGATCATATTACCGATTCGCTGCAGGTTTGTACTCCCACTTTGGCGTTGAAGTCACCCAAAACAACGTTGTAGTAGGTTTTAGTAGTGGAGTGGAGGGCCCTCGATATGTCATCGAACATATCCTCCACCTCATCGTCCGAGTGAGCCGAGGTCGGTGCAGGTCGGTATACCTGTCGGTAGCTTGACAATGAGGTACGCTACCCTGTTCGACACATTGGAAATTTCCAGAAAGTTGCCAGAAAGTGACTTGTTTACCAGAAGCCCCACGCCAACTTGGGATCGTTGGTCTCCCTCGCGGAAGTACATCAGGTGACCTGAGTCCAGGATTATGGTATCCTCCCCCTCTCTTCGGACTTCTCATAACCCTAAGATGTGCCACCTAATCTTCCCAAGTTCTTCCTCAAGTTGTACTAGATACGAGTCTAGCCGTAACGTGCGGCCGTTGAATGTTGCCAGGGCCAGTCGTTTGTGGTGGCCTCCCGTAACCCGGTGATTCTAAGCCCCCTGTCCCATCGTAACCGTGGTCGCCACCATGACCAGGAATAGCGGGACTACCGGGAACTGGGGGCCGTGGCTTCTGTTGCTTATTCATGGAGGGTTTTGCCCATAATCACCATGCTGGGCAGGCGGGTTGGTGATCGCAGGGCGTAACTTGTTGCACCGGTGACGCTGCTGCCCATTGCCGGCCTATTGTATTTAGTTACGCCTGTTGGGGTGGATATACCGCCATCGGTCGGTCGCCAGAGCCTCGTTTGCTATCCAGCAGGGTGCACCGCGTGCAGGTGAGGCTGGCTGGGAGCGAAAGATTGTGGTTTGCCCCCTTACACCCCGTTGTATGTTAGATGTCCGAAAATATTTATATTTAGATGTCTTATCCTTTTTTGACTTCAACTTTAGTTGTAGTAGAAACACAAGAAATCATTACCTTCGTTACTAATTCAATTGATTGCAATATTGTTTTAATGTATTCGCGTAAGAGTTAACTATTCATTAGGGTATGAATGATTAGTGTTAGAGTAACATTACTCCTAAGTATGCAAACATGTAAGTACAATATATGATTGTCTGTATACTACTCATAATAAATCCATTTATGATTTTAGTCTAGACAAGCTTATTGATGTCTATCTAGTATTTAAGATACTAAAAGCACTAATATATCGAAAGAAGAAATAAATAATAAAGGAAGGCAATAGCAGCAGAAAAGGAATATTCCCTCTTACTTGTTATAATGCAGCATTGTTTGTATTAACTCCATGTCAAAGTCACATACCTGTAACTGATAACTGTCGGAAATTCTGAGACCTCTATCCGAAATAATGGAAACAAGTGAGTAAATAAAAAATGAACAAACACTTTTTCCTTGTATTATAAATATATTGTCCGAAGCAATAGTTAGCAATATATCTATGACGGAAGAATTGTAACTAAAATACATAAATAGTCCTTGAAACGACAATTTATGTGCTTTAGTTATGATTGAATGCTAAAATATTGTATTAAAATATATAATTTTTTTTTAAGCTGCCATAATGACTCTGCCCTGCCTGATGGAAAGCATGAGTAGAATCCAAGAGTGGTGGTCACCATCCTCAATGCGAAAAAGAACAATGCAGCATGGTGACCCCCACTATGGCAGCCTGGGGGGAAGAGGGATGGTGAGGGGGATAGGGGGCGTTGGATTGGGGTATGGGCCTCCGGTATCCTCACTCACTCGATGAAACACAGCGTAAGCGCTGTTTCACACCGGTTTTCTGTGAGGCCGTGGTATCACTCCGGTCGAGCCGGCCCATTCATGCCGAAGCGTGGCTCTCCCACGCAAAATTATTTGGGCCCATACTCTGTGTCGTTAGTGTGGACGCTAGTACTTGTATTTATAAGTATTAAATTAATCAAACAGGTTAGAGCCAGCTATAAATGAGCCGCAACAATCTGAATATCAGTTGATTAATTGACATTTAATATTTATTTGTATTACTTTATATGGGTCTAATCAACCATAAAGTAAAAATATGCTTCTTCTGTGGCGGGACGAATAAAGCTCGTAAATTTGCCAGCATAAATATTAATATTTTTAAATATTTGTGGTTAAAAAAGAAGTAAAAAATAACTAAAGTAAGAAACCCAGTTTTAATTAAAAATAGATTTTGTACCAAAGCTGATACTAAGAAGGTGGTATTTATAAGGTATGTTCTTTCTGTTAATTAATGAAAAGGGTTTCAAATAGTTCATAATAGGCCTTATTGTGAATATAATAGCTAACAATAATTTCCTAACTTGGCTCAGTACAAATTAAAGTTTAATCTTGCAAGGTCATATCGAAAAAGATATTAGTACAGTTTTAGCCATTTTCAGAAGCAAATGTTACCTAACGATTTTATCAATATGAAGAAAACTGTTAGCGAACAAACTCTTCCTTTCATTAATTAAAAGTTAATCGACAACGGGAAAAGTTTGATAATAACTTTTAACGCCACACGTTCGGAGTAACACGAGAATAACTTTCCCTCGTGAAAATCGACAAGGCCCTATATTTAAGGTTAATATTACAACTAGTGTAACTAAACTTTAAAGATGTATTTAAAAACTAAAATATCATCATCAGCAACCTATAATATCCCACTGCTGGGCTCGGCTCTCCTCACAGGAGAGGGATAGAGAAAGACCTCCAATTCTTATCAATGATAACAACAGATACCAACAGCATACCTCCTGATGCGATGAGATGCTCCTGGTATTATGCCACCAGAGGTCACTCATTTAGGTACTGACTGGGCAATCGTTGCTTACCCTCGGTGATTGTATCTAATGAGGCTATGAGCGTAAATGTCACATCGTATTGGAATAAGTTGTAAAGTTTAAAAATAGTAGTTATGAAATAATTTTAAATATTTCTGTCATTTTTTTACATATATTTTAGTAACCTTTATTATTAATCATAAACTTGTTCGGTGCCAATATGAGTCGAATTTATTTTAATATTATCGCTAATTAAATATTATTTCTTGTTAATAAAAATACTGCTAATTTTGTTAAGCAAGTTTTAGAAATAAGTTTTAATAATACAAATTTTCAAGAACAAATTTTAGAAGTATTTTATTTTTTTCTTCTACATTTTTGTCAAAACATATTTAAGATCAATAGTATCATAAGAAAGACTAGCCAGTCCATCGGAAAAGTTCTATAGTTAACATTGAGACTTAATCGCTTTTTATTTGAAGCTCTTTCTTAATTTAAATCGTTTTACCACAATTTGAAAATCCGACTCTGTGTGGCGCCCAGAGTGCCACTAAAATTAATGTTCTGCCAGAGAGAAAAACGAGCGGAGAGAGAATAGAACCCAGTATTCGTGCTCTCATTTATACGACTGTTTACTTTTGCCTCTTCTTTAGTTAAAAACGAAGTCCTTTTCATTAAAATTTTGTTTAATACAAATAAAAAAGAATTTCCTCTCCGAAAACCAATTTTCAACTTTGTTTCTTTATTAATTTGCATTGTGAATTATTCTTAAAATAAGTATTTTAAGAGTAAACAGTAAAATTTCCTTTATAAACAAAATAAAACATTAATTTATACTGTTGCTGGACGCGTCACAGTTCTAACAGAGCCCATCTTAAAATTATTTTATATTTACGGTTAATCAATACAGGATAACAATCCCATGTTGACCTGACCTGTGGTTCATAAAACCAAAAGTTGAATGGAAATGCTCTACTATACACAAGAGGTTTATTTTCTTGAAATCATTTAAGAAGATTATGATATGTATATTATAATAAATTTTTAATTAATTTAAAAAAAAAATGTTGATTCTTATATTTTTATGAGCTCGTCAAGAGAGTGCAATTCAAGAGAATTTCAAAATTAGTTGTCTGGAATTCATAACTTTTCTTTCGCTTTTTGATTTTCAAAATTAAAATAGATGTTCCTTTATATTTTTTTATATTTTAACATTTATATTTTATGGAACAAAGGCAAACGAGTAGTTGTATCCCTTGGAATACCTCAGGTGAAATTTCATTCCACAGTTTTGTTGAATGAGGCAGAAAGTTCTGAAAATGCGCACAGTTGTGGACTGCCAACCATCTAAATGATGGGGACGAAAATGTGGTCACGTAGGACCATGACTGAAAGAGGCGGCAGGGATCAGTTCGAACAATTCCTCGGAGCACTCCCCATAGAAGATTCTACTCCGGTAGAAGATGCATAGCGAAGCCACATCTCTAAGCAGCGCCAGAGAAGCCAGCCGAATTGAAACCTCTTGGCAATCGATAATTCCAGTCGCTCTCCGTTGAATGCGGCTCAGAGTAGCTGGCACTGGGGTCCCCCGCCCAAAAATGAGTACAGTATTCCATGTGAAGCCGAACCTAAGCGTGAAATATCGTCTCCATCTGTTGGGCCTTTTATATAATTGTTAAATTTTAACTAAATATTTTTGTATATTTCATTAGTTTAAATGTTTGTCGAGATTTGGAAATTAAACAATATGTATATTCATATCCCTAAATGAATACCAAAAATTCAAAGACTGTTATCGATTTAAATATCTTTTCTTTCAACAGTACCAATTTACTTTAACAAATTATTTGTTAATCAATGTTTCATTGTTTATTAATTAAAATATTATACCTAAATAAAACACTGCGGGCCAATTGTATTCTAAAAAAAGGAGTATGCAGTTTATATAATAGGCAGATTGTTTTCAGTTAGTGAAGACCATTGCTTGTCAGTTTTGATAGGCGAACTCGATAGTTCCTGTTACAGTGGAAATTCCAGTACCTAACATGTCCGTGTTTGACTTGTTAGTTTCCATAAAAATGCATACCTATTGTATGCGACATGGAAATAAAACCTGAAATACCGTTAGTGCAAGTTCGAATACTATTAATGTACTTCAAAATATTCTAAAAATCGACTACGATAATTAAGTTGCTCAAATTAATCGGTTTAGCATGGGCTGAGTGCAGTTGTCAGTATGCCAACCAGATTAAACGGGGATTTTATGAAAATAAATCTTTTTTCGATACGGATTTATTAAAACTAGTGATCGCCCAGTGGTCGACATTTTTTTACTTTTTTTGCTTCCTGTACTCCTCCTCCATATAAACTTTAACTGTGCCAGATTCCAGATTTTATTGGTTTTAAAAAGGGTACAATTTTATTTGCTATACCTATTAATATATAGATAACTAGTAAGTTCTCAAAAATCCTACATACTTTTATTTAGCGTTGATATTTCAGAAATATAATTAGATTTTTTTTAAAGTTGCCATAATTGTGGAAATGGTAATAATAGGTAGGTACTTGACTTTACCGATTTACAGAAACAGGAAGGTATTGTATTTGATTTACTGCTTATAAGTAATAAATTATTTTTTACAATTGAAATTATTTAAAAAAACAAAAAATATTTCATCTAATAAGTGAATGTTTAGTTATTTTTTTATTTATACAGACCATTACCGCATGAGGAATAACTTGAAGAGAAAATTCAATGTTTAATCTAGTAATCTAATAAGGCATGACTGGGCCATCCGGTCAGTGAAAGAAGCTCATCACAGGGTGACAGGAAGCTAATGCTGAGGCTCCTCCTTATGTCTATACTAAAGCGCTATGAGTGACTTAAAAAATGTCCAAAAGATTACATTTAACTTTTAACAAGAACACATAATGTCCCACAGCTGGGCTCGGGTTTCCTTTGCTGCCACGCTGGCCGAGTGCGGGATGGGGACTGGCAAAAACTGACCTATGAACGCCTACTGCTAAGTTACTACAAATGAATAAAAATGTTAGTTAAACTTACAGTTATTTGTCAGTAAGAAGCCAGTAGACACGCCCAACAAGACTAGAAAAAACAAAAGTAGTAAGACTATCAAAGCAGGGCGGCAATAGTGTATCCAACAATAGTCCTCAGAATTTCCAGCCGGAGGACTGGCCGCCCACGCACAACACTTGCCACAGCCAGATTCCGACGGAGACGTGGCCCGCACTACAGCACTATTTCCTTGCTGGTTCACTACTACACCTTGCACAGGAGCATCACTTCCTTGTCCATATATTCCACTTTTTTCAGAGATTCTCGCGAAACCCGAACTTTCATCATCGCGAGGATTTCCATATACACCGTAAGAAGCCACCACATCCACTCCCGACAAAGATCTAGTCGTTTCATTTCCTGTTATGCTGTCTTGCACGACATTGTTGTCAGTGCTGGGCCAACACTCACAAGAGCACCTATCCTCTTTTCGTCTTTGTCGCGGCAATGTTGCCTCCGTACGTCTAACTGGTACTTCAGTTTTCTTCTCTTCTTCTTTCTTAGCTTTGGCATCTTGAGGAACAGTGTCACTGACTTCATAACTTGGTTGTAAATTTTTGTGATTTTCTATGTACCAATGCCTCTCTTCTGCTCTAAGAGTGGTATCGTTGTTGCCTTCATATATATCAGCGTAATTAGAGAGTGGATGCGAGGAGGGGCTATAAAGGGGCCCGGCTGTGAGTTGTCCGTAGCCGCGTTCGTATTGCGGAGGCCGATTATTACTCGCATAATAGGTGGTGGATGCAGGCACGGTATAATCGTAGCCCGGCCTGTTCATCTTCAACGTTAAATCGCCTCATTTGAGCTTATTTTTCACCGTGGAAAACATCTTATATGATGCTGTAAATTAATTAGGTACTCGTTTAAAGGTAGCAGATACCATGACGCTATTTAACTTGATATTTGACATAATTTATTAGTGGATTAAAGCAATAATTTAATAAAAGGTTAAATGTATAAAGTGGCCTTCACTGAGATATCATAATTGTCAAAACGTGCAAATCATATTAGTATACAAACTTCAACGGTTTCATTACGTGCTGCGTTAAAAAGTAGAAAGTTATAGAGCAGTATTCACATCTATTTATCTCCATTACCAATGTCACTAAAATGGTAGTATTTATCTTTAGTGTTACAACAAGCATCGCGCCCGCCAACCCAGGAAGAAAAACAAAGAAGTAGCAATGTAAGTAAATAAACTCCCCTAACTTAAATAACAGTATTTATTCCTGTGATTTTGACACATATGAGGTGGTAACTTGATTACTGAACTAGCTGTAAGAAAGTGAAACAAGAAAGTAAAGTGCGGAGGTTTCTGATTTTATTAATGACACTCTTTGTTACTTAGATAAAAAGTTACCTCCATTAGAATCAGTGGGTCGACCTTTGAACAAAGTCAATAAGAAACTTTTCCGTGAATCCCAACGATAACTAGGATAATCCGTTTGAATTAATTAAATTAAAAAACAAACAAAAGTCATTACATAAAAGTTGAGGGACAGCAAGTTCCGAGTCGTAACTGGTGACCCAGTTGAAATTAGGGGGCTGTCGACAAAATTGGACGATTACATACTGTGTCCTTATTCAGTGTAGATAACAATGATAAAAACTAGAGAAAATGCATGATTTTGTGAATTTAGAGTGAATTTCTTTATTTGTTGACAATTTCAGTCATCAAATAGCAAACTGTCAAATTGTCTTATAAACAAATTCACAATTCTTATTTGCCATGTTAGTTTCACATAAGTACGAAAAAGACAATTGTAAAGTTATACTTGGTAATGTATCATGATTCTCTTTTCTGAATGACCTAAAGCAATATTTATAACTTATTTTTTTGAGACTGTTCAATAGGTACTTAACATATTAATTTTAATCATTGTTTCAATTACATTTTCATTTTTTATTAATAATATTAATCGAATAACTACGTATATTTAATATCCACACCATTCTTAAGAGATTTTTAGATAGTCTAAGGATATATTAACTAGATAACGCTAAAGACATTGGTCCAAATCAAATCAAAAAATAATCGTAAACCCAAAAATGAAAGAATTATTAAGTCTTTATTTTTTATAGTGTAACTGATATAATAATTAAAATGTAATTTTGTAGCATAATATCATGAAAAATATAATACTTGCTATTGTTTAAACTACAGAAAAAATAAGAAAATATTTTAGTATAATTATTAGGCATCACTAATATTGCTGGGTTTCAATTCAGTGTCCGTAATTTTTAGGTTGCGCTTATTACATTATATTTTGATAAATTTTAAAAAATATGAACGTAAATGGAATGAGTACACAAGAGTAGTTAATAAAATATAGGTGTCCATTATTCATAAAAGTATGTTCGTGTTGTCATCAGTAACATAAAATGTAGGTAATGTCCTACCATTGAAACATTTTTTTAAATTGTAGTACACATTTTTTCTACAGAAAAATAGTATGCAATAGTATTTTGCGGGCCAAGTTCATCATCTTCCAAGCCTTTATTATTCCCAAGATTATTTGGGGTGGGCTACTAGTTCAACCGGTTTTAGCTGAATATCAGTTTTTCCACGGAGCGACTGGCATCGGACCTCCGCAAGCCTGAGGCTGAATTGAATTCGTAGATTGAAATAGTTGTCAGTATTCTTGAGGGCACTGCCTTACCAATAATGATTGCCATAGATGTTCATTACAACCGAGACCGAGGGCTTAACGTGCTCACTGAGGTACAGGCGGTAAACAACGCCATTTACCGTACTCCGGGTTGCAATTGTTGCCGTTATTAAAATTTTTTTTTTCGCTCCAAGTTATCTTCTATTTATTTTTCATTCTTCTTTAAATTTATATAAAGTGATGTGGGTGGATTAAAATAATGCGTTGAGACGTATCACCTTAGGATTTATTAATACCTATTTTTCTAACCGACCCAGAACCATAGCTTTAGATAATACAAAATGAAGTCGATACCGCCGTCTGTTTGCTTAGATCTTTTAAACTCCTCAAAGGATTTTAACGTGGGAGAGCCACGCTTCGGCATGAATGGGCCGGCTCGACCGGAGTGATACCACGGCCTCACAGAAAACCGGTGTGAAACAGCGCTTACGCTGTGTTTCATCGAGTGAGTGAGGATACCGGAGGCCCATACCCTAATCCAACGCTCCCTATCCCCCTCACCATCCCCTTTCCCCCCAGGCCGCCATAGTATGGGTCGCCATGCTGCATTGTTCTTTTTCGCATTGAGGATGGTGACCACCACTCTTGGATTCTGCTCATGCTTTCCATCAGGCAAGGCAGAGTCATTTTGGGAGCTTAAATATTAAAAAAAAAAAAAAAATACAATTTTCAGAGCAATATTTAGAGTTAATCAAAAGGAAGCTTTATATGTATATAATTCATAAATATTTTAATAGCAGAAATCCTCCTGGAAGTAAAATATTTACATTATGTACGCTATCATATCAGATTCTCAGAAACTCATAACTTGAAAAGAACTGGTATAAGTATAGCTATATAAAATCGACTTCTGAAAAGGTCACACAAAAAGATTTTGCGGCTTTATTTGTTTGAAGGTTGAGCGTTAGCAAAGTCAACAACGTTGTGACGTTCAGTTCCAATGGACCAAGGCACCATAAGCGCAACCATGTGTACCGACACTGTTTTGCTCTATTGTTCATAAAAAGCCACCTAATATAAGATGGTACATATAACAAAAAAAGTTTAAAAAGTATAACCGACTTCAATAAGCCTAAATCGTGACAGAAAACGGTGCTTCTTAAGAATGAATACACGCATTACTGTAATAAAATGCAAATCATTATGTTTGGCACACTATATTTATATTAAGAGAAATCTCTCGATCTCTAGTTATGAAATACTAGCCTCGCACTTGGCTTGTCAGACTTGCGCACGTAGTGTTTTGTACATCTGTACATTTCAAGCTACGCTGTGCGATAAGCTACCTATTAGTAAAAGATTACAAACTGGGAAAAAAAATGTTTGTTGTATAGGAGCCCTACTTATATTGTTACTTTGTATAATATTTGTTTTAGACGTTTTAGTGGCAACAGAAATACATCATCAGTGAAAATTTCAACTGTCTAGCTTTCACGGTTCATTAGATACAGCTGGCAGTGACAGACATACGGATAGTGGAGTCTTAGTAATAGGGCCCCATTTCCTAAACACGTAATCCCTAAACATAGACCCTTCGTCAGAAAAAATCATAAATCATTTAGCATATCAAACTCAACATTATATATATTTAATTTTCATTATCATTAACTCGAAAAGGTATAGATATACGACGCTTTTCTATCAAAACTTGATCCCATTAAATAGTTACTAGTTAGATACAATAAACCAACTATATAGTATTAGTCTTTGAAGTAAAATTGACTTCATGGTATGTATAATTACGCGGAGTAATTAGAACGTTTGATGAAATTATGTTTTCGAACGGCAAAAGTAGTATTTATTTCGATAAGTATAGGGACATACAAATATCTAAGTATATGAAATTTACTGGTATTTATTTTATAACCTCAGAAAGTTCTACACTAATTCAGTATAATTTTTTTTCATTTCATTTTAATTGTTGAAACGTTTTTTGCCTTTAATTTTGTTTCTCATTTTTCACCTACGTACCCACAATATGCGACGTGGCTGGGCCGTGACTGGTAGTGTCAAAAACAGTTCAAGCTATTTCATGGAATGTGCTCCGTATAGTGACAGATTAAAAATGCGGAATATCGCCACCCTTATTCATCCCATGGGTCTTAAAAAACGACTAAAAGAACAAACTCTACACCCACCCGTGTGGCCAGCGTGTTATAGTGAGACAAAACCTCCTTTCTAGAAGGAGGTTTACGTCCAGTGGAACTGTTAAAGGCTATTGGTGATATTAATATGATTGTTATGACATCCGCCTAGGAAATCACGGGTAATGATGGGGTGATAAAAAGCTAAATCAACATTATAACTTTAATAACGATCTCTAAGATCTGATTGAAGTATGAACAGCATTGCGATTACTGTAATTAAGTGAAGTAAACAGTTTATAGTAATAGCAGTGAAGTTGTTGGTACTAATGCTATATTTATTGTTTTTACTGCATTAGGTTTATTAATACTCTATTTTAATGCCTACTAGTATAAAACATTAAATATTATATCATTAACGGGCCTGTTGGTCTAGAGGAAACTTATGCTGACTGCTAAGCCGGAGCTAACAAACACGATTGACGGCGCCTGGGTGATAAAAAAACGAATGCTAAAATTTTTGTCTGTTTGTATATTTATCGGTTTGTTCCGACTAATCTTTAAAACTTCGGGACACATTTGATGGATATTTCACTAGATAACTTATGATATAAGGAGTCACTATGGCTACTTTTTTTTAATCTACCTTCCCCATACGACCTTATCTTAAGCTGTTGTAAACGTACTCTAAAATATAATATGTATGCATTTAGATATATTAGCATGTTTATCACCCGTCTGGTTACCATAGAATATGATCTCACTAGTTCGGATCACACTGTTTATGTATCAATGACAAAAATAAAATTTTTCATTCGTCATTATTATTTATCGGATATTATTTCGTCCAATAATATGGTCACCTTTGTAATATAATGTTACAAAAGCGTAGAACATTCTAATTTTGTCAACAGTGTGGATTAAATGATACCCCGGGGAAGCCTTAGTATCTACGGACACGGATTTAAGCAGCATTTAGCAGCTATTTCAGTATTACTTGTATAACATGGGAAATACGAAACAGTGGTTTCCTTTCGTTTACCGACGATCTAATTACGTTTTAATTCAATAAGCATCTACTTACTCGTATTTATGATTTTTGGGTCAGTAAGGACAAATATAGGTCAAAATACAAGTTTAAATATAATCCATACTATCCATACTAATATTAAAAACTCGAAAGTTAGTCTATCTGTCTGTCTGTCTATTGCACTTTTGCAGCTAGACCACGCATTTGATTTGAATGAAATTTAGGATCGTAATACTTTGGTTGCTGAGGAAGGACTTAGGCTACTTGTTACCGATACTGATAACTGATTTATACTTGGGTAAAGCGGGCAAGAGCTAGTAGTTTATATAAGAATCATCTCACGTAGTAGTAATAAAGTCCATTCGTTTAGATAGTGTCAGTGCACCAGCATGCAATTGTGGTTATTGCTATGAAATACGAATAGATTAATTCATACCACGGCGAAAAGTGACAAATCATACTTGCATGTGGATGTATGCCGCAGGTGGGCCCTTTGATTTTGTGGCGACTTGCTGAGCGAATGGACTATACATGAATATAGGCTTATTTAGTTCATGTAATGCTCGATTTAAGCATTTTTAAACATATATATTATAATAGAGCATTAAACTCTTGACTAACAAAATAGCATACCGCCATCGTACCCTAGGTATACCAGCAACATGAAGGATATTTAACTAAATGTGGACACTTTTCAGACACTTGCACTTAATTAAATATAATTATGTCTAAATAATGGATGTATTATTCCAATCAGAGGCAGTTTGTGTGGTAACAGATTAAGAATACAGAGTGTAATTAGACAGAGAGGTAAGCGGAAGTTTGAACTACCTGTTTGTGACAACTACTATGGGCAAAGGGCCAGTAAATATTTAGTGCCAGTAATTTCTAATATTCTGCAGAGATATTTGTCATATGTACAATAACTCTCGTGTAAAAGAAATATTCAAATAGAGATTGGTGAAGTACCTACTTGAGAACATTCAATATAACATTGGTATGCTTTAATTGTTGAAAATAGTCTATGTATATTGACAGTCTGTCATGTAAAGGAAGTAATATTATACGAATTGTACAAAAGTCGTGTTATTAAAATAAAGAGTTACGTCTGCCAACAAACTGTCCTGCACTATGGCATAAGTAAAAAAGCACGTAAAAAAAGTTTAATTAAATTTGAAACCAACCCTATACCTATTCGTCTAACTGACCAGCATGATATAGAAGGCCAAACCCCACTTTTAGGGAGCGGCCTATATTCAGTAGGGAACTGTTGAAAGTTGATGATGAGGCTGAAGGTAGCCTAAAAGTATGTAAAAAAATTCACCCTATAAAAAATATACTAGCCAAAATGATACTGAAATACTACCTATCTAAAGTAAATATATTTAATGGTGAGACGTCTTTCTTATTTAACAATCGTTTAGTTCCTATGAAAGGTAATTGTTGCCATTCCTTTCAGATATTTCCTTCTTACATAGCGTGACAATACGAGTCTTACGAGATTTCAGACATACTAAAACTTAACACTTAGATTTTCCCTTTAAAGTGAACTTGGTCCTTTTTGGAGTAGTACAATATTCATACTTCCATAATAATACTATAAATTTAAGTAACTCTGTCCGTCTATCTATCTGTCACGCACAGCTAAGCCGCTAAAACGATTTAGATGAATTTCAGAGATAGTTTGGACCTTTGAGAAGGACATAAGCTACTTTTTGTTGCGATAACCGACATACACGTGGGCGGAGCCGTAAGCAACAGCTGGTAAAATACATACACAACTGATTCTGGGGAGGGGCTCAAAAATCGGCACGCACTCATTTGTGACGCATAAGTTACAGGTGGTATTCACTTATCATACTTATTATCCTAATGTCAACCAAAGGTTTAGTTACAAAATGGTTACCACAGAATGACTCGGAGACGAATTTTACAATATTGTAAATTATATTAAATAATTTACAAAGTTTTACAGTCTATAATTAGTATCAAGTGCGGCTACGATCGCATGAAATTCTCACCGATGCTTGCCGTTTGGTGGAAATCATCCCAAAGCCGACAAATTAATGTGTCTATCATAAATGTATACTTGAAAATAATCAAAACAATCGATATACGAAAATATATTATAGCATTTACCTCATAACGCTAACACATTCTGTGTAGGATAATGACGAAGCACAAAGCTTTGCCATTACGCCTATTCTCAAGAGAAATTAAGCTTAATACGCGAACTATCATCCAACCATCTAAATAATCAAACTCATCGATGCCACTACCGCACTATCCAAATATACATTTGTTCACCTCCGACTAAATTATTTCTCATCACCGAGTTCGCCTACACAATAATCAAATTTGGGACTTAAAACATTTGGGCCCTTGGTTAATGGCTCACTGACGTCACGAAACAAGGTAAGCAATAACAATTAGATACCGCTATCAACGCCGAACGCATAATATGTTGTACTAAGATTTATAGCATTGAAAATTACAAGGGTGATAATGAATCGCGTTTACGTCTGACATAGGTAAATAACTATTTATCTGTGTTATGTGATCTTGTATACAATACAATGTCACAAACATGCGCTTAACGTTAAAGTAGAATAGAATAGAATAAACTTGATTGTACACCAATTGATACAGATATATTTGAGCTAAACAATATAATGACCATGTACAAATGGCGGCCTTATCGCTAAAAAGCAATCTCTTATAGGCCACCTTTGGATGGATAAATCAACAAAGTATTAAGTATTACACAAATACTAAGACTCGTTGGGAAGGTGAGCATCATATTGCAATGTAATATGATAAATATAACCTAAGATATAATGTTCAACTGATAAGAAATAAATATCTAACAGTGTGTCATAAGTCACTAACATACTCGTAAAGTTTCTCTCAGTAATATATTTTCAAAGTTAGGATGAAATATAATGAAATAATATTGCAGCTAAAAGAAAAACACAATCGTGAGATAAAATTTTCTATTAAAAGTCCTTGTTATCAACTTATCTCATATTCTGATACAGTCATATCAAGTTGACGTTGTTTAGAGGCAGTGAAGGCAAAATAAACAATCACCAAAAAGATGCCTTAAAGCTCCAAACACATATTGTCTATTACTGTCTGTATGTATTTTATATGTAAATAGCTTTAGCCCGCGGCTCTGATCGCAATTTTGTAGAAGCAAAGAGCGGTAAAGAGTAACCTATGTGTAACTACGACACTTAAAAAATCATTCTTTAAGTGCCAAAATATCTCTATTCCAAATTTTATTGCAATCGGTGCAGCAGTTTAGCCGTGAAAGCGTAACAGAGGGGCAGATAGTGTTATTTTCGAATTTTATAATATTAGTATAGATTAACAACTAAATATTCCTAATTCCTATTGATCGAATTGTATAAATGTAAAGATGTATATTAAGTAGTAAACCGAAATATAACATAATTATACATAAATAATATTAAGGTCATCATTTAACAAGGCAACGTGGGCCACTCATTATTGGTATTCTTGTTAACGCCTTCAGTTAACTTAATACCCAAAGAGTGGGTTTAGGTCAGTGGTGCGCTTCAGACGATAACTAAAATAAACTATAACCTAATACATGTAAAGACGAAAGTGTAATTCTTTTGTCTCTTTCACACACATACTACAAACGATCTTCATAATAATATACCTTAATAGGTTAAAATGCGTGTGCGTGTATGTTGTTTAGATTTATCACATTATTTTTACCTGACTACGGCAAAGCCAAAAGGAAGTGTAATATTTTTGGCAGCCTGTGAATATTTATATGTTCCGGTGATAAAGGATATACATTTTATCAAAAATTTTTACGTAGTCGGGGTATATGTTTTTTCGTGTAATAGTTTCATGTATAATTTACATTTATACTAACCCAATGCTATGTGGATTCCGTATTTAGTTTTATTATATGATATATTGTTTAAAAGAAATATTAAAGTCACGGTTAGATGATTAGGAGCTAAATTGAAAAGAGACGTAGATAAGTATAAGTAGCGTGGATCAGTTAGTATTTATATAAATTCGAATATATTTTGTAATTCCAAATATGAGATTGAATCTTGGGAAACACATACACAAGTTGTGATTTTTGACTCTATAAGTAAATACAGTCCATTTTCAATAATTATTATTCAAAAGAATAAAATATTTTCTCATAAATAACAGCTAATTTAGTACTTTCACTTGAGAAACTGTACTGTTTTATTAAACCTGTTACTCCCGAAGTAAGAGCGGAACAATAACTTCAATACCATAAGTACTTTTCAATTTACTACCTTGACGTCATAAAAATATTATTTAACAATCTATACTAATCCATATTGATTTTATGAATTCGAAAGTAACTTTGTTTCTTTGTTACGCTTTCACGACTTAATTGCTGTAAGAATTCCAATGAAATTCTGCAAGGAGATGCTTTAATTCTTGAGGAAGGACATACGCTAGTCTTAAATCCGATAACCGACATACACGTGGGCGGAGTCATGGGTAAAAACTAGTTTACAATACGTTTAAAAACTTTCCTCTCCAGATGACAACTGACTTAGGACAATTGATTGACAAACTTTCTAATCGTATTACATTAGTCAAGTTATTGGCTAGAACTTTCTGAGCATACCTTTATAACTTAAAAACTCTAATTTCAAGATATCGTATAAAACCTTTGTGAACTGCACAATGCTAATTTAAAGTCCAGAACTGTAATCAACTTTATATGTGATCTCCAATTTATTATACTTTACTAGTTATTCAATAAATCCCTTACTAATAAAATAATGTATATTTAATCATCTATGATATCAAAACTATATAAATGGTTAATAACTTCAAAATGTGATTAAAACTATTACATCTACATATACGTATGTACTATGTATATAATTTTGCACAAGACAATAAAAAGTAAACAGACATAATACTTTTTTGAATGATTTATTCAGAAATCTACATGCTATAAGTAACGGGCTATTTTTTCATAAATCTGTAGCATCGCATGAGCCTATTAGAATACTAATACTACACTACTAAATATAATAATATACTACTAAATGACTACTTTATAATCTTAATTTTATTATAGTTGTAACCGTAACAGTCGAATGTTATGAATCTAAAGACATCTATAGAATTCGTTTAATTCTGAAAGTATTGAAAATCTTGATGTTGTCATTAACGGTGTCTTAAAACATATTTTGGTAGCAATAAATAGACTGACGAATCAATGTCGTATTTTTTAAACCTTCTCGATTGCGTTACCAAACAAATCAATCTCAATAGAATCCTCCGTTTTCCCTGGTTTAAGTAACTGTAGTAGCAGTTTAGTAATAGAGTTGCTCGGGATGTAATCACATAATAATATGATATCTTATGTAATTTAAAGAGTTATTTATGACATCAATGTCTTTTCTCTGACAAAATGATAACTATGATGACTTAAACCCACGATAAATGAAATAAAATAATAGTATCTTTTTTTCATGTTTGGACCTACCAAAGTTACTCTACTTTGCCCTCTCTCTAAATTAACCAAATACTCTTTTTAACACTCATATTTAATTAGCTTATTCGTTTTTTATTATATAGAAGAAAATGAGCTAAGGTTTCAATTAATAGAAAACTACGGACTACCTACAATTAACTACTAATAAATGACTGTATATGACCAAGCCATGGTCGCCTCCAGTATAAGAGTAAAAAGTGCGTTATTTCATTTCTTAAAAACTGATACCCACGTTACGATAGTTACAAAAAATATTGTTATTGTGTTGTTAAAAATCATGTGATTAAATCAAAAACATTATAAATTCTTTGGAAATTGTTTTATTTAAAAATCATCAATAGTTAGGAGGATTAATGTTCAATTAATTCCCTTGGTTATATTTGGTAGCTTTTCTATTATCAGAATATGATAATACAAATTCGAAAAAAAATCCACTCTTTATAAATTGCGTTTTCATGAATTTTTAAGCCGATAACTAAATACTACAAACAGATGTAACCACAACAGAAGTAGTAGATACTACTGATTATAGGTAGTTCTGTTTGTAGTAGATAGCTTTAGTTATTAAATTTCTTTTGGTGTATTCTTAAAAATATAAAACACTATTCATTATTTCAATCAACCACCCTGTTGTTTGAATAATCTTAGGAAAGTTTTATAACTATGTTTAGATTATAATAATTCATTGTTCTATAAGAACCTTTAACCTTTTATTAAATAAATAATTATCTCCATCACGAAGTTTATCGTTAAGGTGAGTAAATAGTTTTTCTGGGCCATTTGATTTCGAACAAACAAGACATAATTGCTTGCTAAACTTTATCTACGCAAGTCATTAAATATCACATATTTAATTCAACTTGTGAAGACTTTATTCCTTTTGTCTGAACATCTAAAATTGAATGACTTCACTTTAAAAATATTAGATGTTTGACATCATGTATATGGTTTTGAAACATGTAACCAAAGTAAGCAGGCAATTTTGCTTTCTATAATTAGTCCTCAATTAAGTGCCTAAGCATAGTTCATTCTAAGTTTTTCGACCTAATATATCGTATTTAGTAGTGATTATAAATTACTTGATACTATTATTTATTAATTAACTAAAATAGCGTCACAGTATTGCCATCGTTATATCCGTGCGTCACAAACTAGTTCGTTCTAATCATCAAAAGTGGGTGACAGACCGCGTAGGGCGACGAACCAGTGCACCCATATAAACTGTCGTCTTCAACACATATTATATGTAACGAAAACACATCCATGAGGTACACTAAGCACATTCGCAGACCCCACTCTTCTATAGAGGATGGATGTCCCCGTCATCGTACGTGTACAGATCGCGATTTAAAGAGTCTGAAAATGTTGGGGTACGCGATCGCGAGCGTTAGGCAAGAGTTAGCGTCGCGACGACGTAACGTCGGCAGTGCGGCGCGGCGAGGACTGGCACAACCACCCGACCGGTGAACCCCACCCGCCCTTGCGTCTCGCCCGCCCGTGTCGCCGCCACTCTTCGCCCAAAATCTAGGGGACTTTTCATTAACGTTGTTATCAGTTTAAAAGTTTGACTAAGTCTAGCTGAGAGCATAACTTTAATTTTCTTTATATATCATTATTTTTTCAAAAAAGCTATTGATACCACAGCATCACTTATCAATGGTTGACCCACGCCAAACCTTTAATCTGTTTCCTTCATGCTCGGGCATAAACGAACAGACGGGTCAGCAGATTAAAAATCACAATAAATACCAACTAAGACGTCACAAGCACGCTGACGACATTCGTCTCCTTCAATAAATATCTTTATCCTAGCTATAACATAAATACAGAATTGTTCACAGCTACATGAACCAAACCAAACGTAAAATCACTTGTCTTGATCTTATCGCAAGGGACGTTACCTACCAGATCCGTTTTTCTATTATCAGATTAATATAACATTAAAGATTTCGGTATCAGAACTACTTGATGTCTAGATTTTCATTTGATATTAATGGCAAATTTGGTGGAAAATGTAACAGGCTTTCGTACACTCAAACATAACATAAATCTATAGCAAATAGGTTACGAGAGCGAACCTCATTAATTGTTACGACTCATATTTAATATTATTATTTTCGAAAGCAATATGGACCAAGCCAAAACACAAATGTCAACCTACAAAGCTTATCGTAGACGATTAATAACCTTGATAATATTCTCAAACCTACAAAGTTAAAGTTTTGATTTTTATCGCTATTTTTGTAGTCAATAGGGCTTGAGTCGGCAACATCGATTGAATGCGAGCACAAATTGTAAGAATTATTGATATCGCGCCGGTGGAGGCTCATACAAAAAGTTTATAAAAGGAAGTGGAGCGAACAAACTGGCGGTGAACAAACTTTTATGCGGGGATGCGACGCGAACGCGAACGTTACTTATCTACCAACGTTGAGCTGACAGCTGCAGATGAAAAATTGAAATTGTGTGAGATAAAACTACATAACTGCCGCCACGCCACTGCAATAGCGGCTGAACAATGTCACGACAACAAGGATATTAAATTTAAATGCAAAAAATATTTTATATCCTTGCATTGTATTTTATCTCGATACGCAACATTATTTCTGATGACAGGCTCTAAAATTTTACATATTATGCAATTATTTTCGTTCTGTGAAATATTTAGGATTGACCTTAACAATTAAAATACATATTTGTTCTTTAACTAAACCGTGATGAATAATACATAAAGTTATAATTGTATTTCATAGATGATTTATCGTAGCAAATGCTAAGTGTGAATTTTTCTATGTTTCTTTCGTCTCTCTGTATTCATATTCAGTACCCAGAATATGAATTAAAAAGTAAGTTAATATATTTAAAATATAATAAATTTGACGTTTAATTTATATACCACATCAGGCAATGGTCGGGACCATGCCAAGGTAAGCTTACTGCTTCCATTTATTATAAAGACTATCTCATCGGTGGCATTATTTATTATCAAAGACCAAAGACTCTTTGGTCTTTTCTAGAATCATATGGTTAATTAATATTACATATATTTATCGAAGCAGTGCTAATATTGTTAAGATCTTTTAGTACTAATTTACTGTCCAAAAGGAATCACATTAAATTGTGCTTAACCTTAGCCTTGATTCGCTACAGCCGTGCCAAAGAGGCTCATGCAGAATTCAGACTTAACAAACAGTGTTCCAAGCTCCTAAAAGTGCGGCTGCTTTGATATTGAGGTATTCCAAGAGTACGAAACTTTCGGCATAAACGGATGGTAACATCCGTCTGCGTAACATATGATTAGGGAACAGTAATCTTAAAGGTCGGTGATTAGGTAATTATTTACACAGATATAATAACACCTTCTTGGTAACCACCGAAGCTACTACATTCGGTATTAGCTATTACTTACTAGGTTAATTAAAGAAAATGTCTCAATCCTAGTATACCGAAACTAGCATAAAGATATAAAGTTACGTTGGTAAAAGCACATATGAATGGTTACTCTTTTTTTAATTTTATTACTATCTTGCGAACATAATCTCCTCTTTATATAAATATATTGCCAACCTCATCGTTCAACGGATTTCAATGATGGAAAAAAGACTATTTAAACTTGTGCAAAATGTGAAAATTTTAATTCTACTTTGATCTGTAAATATCATCAAAGTATCGCATAATATTTTCACTTAATCCACACTTGACTCATATTATTGTTTCGAAATTGGCCAATTTACACAATAATGATGTAAAAATGTGAAAGAAAACTCAGTCAATATTCAAATAAGTGCTTCCGATTCGTGTATTAATTCAGTCTGGGCGTTTTTACTGTGAATAGTTGACAGTGACGCTAGCCCTATAACATGCTATAATAACGTGTCGCTCCAACCGTCAGCCAGGGACCTTTCTCTATTTATGGACGAACTACGGCATCGAGGGCGCCACGTGAAAAGTCTCGCGTAAATCAAAGTCATAAATTCTCCTATCGTGAATGAACATTTCTCTTCGCAGACGTCTACACTGGCTGAATGGATAACGTCGACCCACCCTCATAGGATCACCTCTACCGAGTCATTTGCTTTTGTTCGTGGGGCAATTAATAACGAGCAGAAGGGCGTTTTCGAACCACAAGCGCCATTCGCATATCAGTAATGATCTAGTGGTGCGCTACGGCCAACCTCCGGTTCCTTTCCACAATCGATCATATTCACTTAATGAGCGGCACATGTGAAATGGCTTCGAGCAAGAGACCAATGGCATCGATGTAAGCCACGTAAAAATAATTTATTAATTCTTAAATACTCCAAGTGTTTGTTTGAGTTTTTGTACTTATAATGAAAGAACTTTCGTTAACATTATTAATTTAACTTATTTCACTTAGGACTGAAGTGATTAGTATCTAACTTTGATGAAACTCATGAGCTCAATTAATTTGAATACTTTGGTGTAACAATAAATGTATCCAGTATCTACATACGTGTTAATTGAATGCTTACAAACATTTTTGTCAACCAGTATTACATTCATGTCAGATATTAAATACGTAGAGTTTATTTGTTGTTTAGATATTGCAGTTTGTGATTCACTAACACAGTATATTTTTGTTTACGAACCGAATAAGAAACATTTATTTACACTCTAGGTGATGCTGTCTCCAGAAGCTGTTGTGCTCACAGTAACCACATACCTGCGGTTAAGGTACAATTTTCCAGAGATAGACAATATACCGAGTAGACTGCGGATAATCTTATGTGAGAGAAAGGTATAAACGAACGGGAGAGCTAGTAAAATGAAGAAAAGACCCAGGAAAACGATTTCTAATTCAAAGATAAAGTGACTTTTGTCATGTAATATTATTGCCGTTCATGGGCGATTCAAACTGAAGAGATACACTCCCATTTTTTGTCTCAGTCGGGATAATGGGGGGCCAGACATTGAGTATCCGATTTCCTCATTCGCTCATAAAATCTGTGCAATTGTTCGAATATCTATTTCGTCATTGAAGAAATTTTGCTACAGTGCATTTTTAATGAGTAGATACTATTTACATTAACACAACAATTCTGATTTACAAATATATCCAGTAATGATATTGAAATACCAAGGGCAAGTTACATCAGTTCCTGATAAATTTGCAGATTCCTGCCATTTAACACTGTTTAACAAATAAAGGATGCTGATCTGACATATTTGTTACTATTGTCACTGGAGCTACTCTACCTAAGAATTGTGAAATTAAAATCTGTAGTTTTTGTCGGGTAAGTTTAAGAATATTTTATTAGGGACTTTACCAAATAAATAGTAAAACTGGCCATAATGCACACCACACACACATGGCTAGTCACGAAGTAGCTAAATGTTTAAAAGATTGCTAAACAGGCTACGTAAACAAGGAAGTGAGTTTTCTTTTCGTAAGTGATTATGTTGTTTTGTCTCCTCCGCGATATACTTATAGAAATAAAATTTTATGATTCTCATTTTTTTATTTTTTTTATTTAACCTTTTGAATGAGATGATTTCTATTAACTAGTTATATCAAAAAAGCTACTTATATACAGAATACTTATCTAAAAATGAACTGTAGAAATACTATCCACACATTTAAAAATAGTTGTCTTAGCTGACTGACTGCCAGCATTTTGCCAGCTGATGCTTTTTATAAAAGATCAACAACACATACCTAAAAGCACACAACAAAAATACCTTTAATAAATTATTTTGAAAACATCCCCAAGGGGGTAAGAAAAGGAACGAACGATTTAATAGGGGAGCCCAGGATTCTATATTAGCGGCTATTATAGCGTCATAGGGTCATATTGGATTGCAAAAATTAAGTTCTAAAACGAAACAAGACTTAGTCACGTTTTTCTTTTTAGTTTGGGGGAGAGCGTGTAACAATTTTCAAAAATGTAAAAAAATGATCACATTGAAATACTCGAGCGCGTCAGACATTCATTCATCCGACGATTAACTAATGTGGGATGCCCGTAAAAAGGGGTGAGAAAACAAAAAAGAAAAAAGTTATTCGAGCGTGTCAGATATTCAAAGTAAATGTAAAGTGAACTCAAAAAAGTGTCCTATTTAAATGGCGGACGATTTGGACGTAACCAAAAGTCAAGACTGATTTTTGAAAAGTAAATAAATGTGACCTTGAGATACTCGAGCGCGTTAGATTTCGTATACAGAGGGATTAATTTGAAGTCTTAATCGTCCTAAATGATAATCAGATAATTATAAGGAAAGGTATTATTAGTCTGAGAGTTTTAAATAACTTTTTTATCATTTCTTTTTTATTACTGGTTTTAATAAAAACAATATGTACACGTATCATGTAAAGAAATAGAATCATTAAAAATAAAAAACTATAAAAATCATGTAGATTTTCATCCTCACTGGATGCATCTTCAAAGTTGGTTTCCACTTCTTCAACTCTTTCAACTTCCTCGTTATCTTGGGGTTTTCTAAGTCACAATGGTTATGATATTTAAAAATTATATATATGATATTATAGTATTAAAAAGGAAACATTCCCAAACGATAAGTATCTTCTAAAATGTCAGATAATTAGTAATCTATTAGATTATCATTTACTCGTCGATTGTACCAACAGACAGCATTGTAGAAGTACAAGGAATAGATAAATCGAGACACTTCTGCAAGTTTTGGTAAATCAACATATCCTGTTCACTTTCTGCTGTAATTTCATTTTGCCTTCGGAAATCAGACGGTATTTCTATTGCTTTAAAAAGTTTCATCATTTAATGACCGATATTTTTACCGTAGCCTAACCGTTGCTAGATTTTCTTCGAACACACTTCACCTTACGATATTCCAAAATTTTCGTACTCTTTTTTAAAGTTTCTGGTGTGAACTTTTTGATTTCTTCACAAGTTTCTTTTCATAAAATACACATTTTACACTTACATCACTCATTATTGTAATGGATATGAAATTTATCGCATTTAATTCACAAAATCGAGTATTTCGAGGTGATGGTTTTTTTTATAAATTTGTGACTTTCCTGTATCTTTATTCATGCTCATACTATCAGATTATGGAAATATTTACTTTTCTGGATGTACTTAACTAACTTTGTCTTAATCAGACGCGCTCAAGTTGTTTTAAGAATCGATTTTCTTGTTACTAACCTGACGGGCTGCACTCTACGCACCCCACTATATTAAGGGCGCATATATGGCAGGGCTACATTACAGGGTGCAAGGTTCTCCCCATATGATTTTCTGACGCGCTCGATTAACTCACAAAATCTCTTCTTGGTTTCCCCTACTAGTTGTATGGAGATACATCTTTTCCGAAGTTAAAAACACAAATAATCAATAACTAAGTGAGCGGAGCAGCGTTTAATAGTTGGTTACAAATAAAACAAATAATATTGCAATGGATAAAATGACACAGGAGCGTTGTAAATTCTTAACGACTAATTATAGTATCGCGTGTTACATTTCATAGCCTTTTACGTAGAAATGATCGAAAGGATTCGTTTAAGTAATTATGTCCATCAAATTTATTAAAAAAATGATGCTTTATAAAGTTACATATAATAAGTTGACGTCTTCCAAGTGAATTAAAAGCTAGTGAAATGACTTAGTACTGTAATTGATTATTCCAAAAACTTTGTTATTTTTAAAATGATTGGATTGAACACCTTAAAATTAAAAAAGTACTGTTAACTATTTAGCTTTTAGATTACAGAGTTTCAGGTCAATTTATATGTTTTGTCAGATATTAACATACATATCTTGCCAAAATTTCTAAGTTTAAACGGATTGGTGGAACAGCTGGATTTGCACGAACTTTCAAAGCAACTAACCTGACCTACATGTCAGTGATTGATTGAACTTGGCGTTAGTTAGGTACCTTTTCGATTGCCACAGTCTCGTTTGTTGTGGTTTAGACTACTTACACAATTATTATTATTATTCATTTTATATGGGGCTACGTTTTGCTCCTAACCTCGTCCAATCGAAAAAAATAATTTGTGTTACTCGCTGCTAATATAGCTAAATATTGGAATGAGAATTTTTAAAACTGATTTAATGGTCTAAGCATGAAATTGTAACCAATAAACAAATTTACAATACATTTACGTTATTAACTAGTTTATAGCCACGGCTCCACATGCATGTGTGTCGGTTATCGTGGTAAACGAAAGCCTATGTCCTTTCTCAAGAATCAGAGGATCTCTATTTTATTTTCACCCAAACCGGTTCAGCGATTTAGCCATGAAAGCGTAACAGACAGAGTTACTTTCGAATTTACAATATTAGTATATATTAGGAGATTAGGGAGATTAGGTAAAAACAAAACGATGTATTTTTATTAGCCTTTAATCTCTTCTCAGTAGTCATAGCCCACTTTTTAGCTACCTTAGATAATGTAAGTATATGATTTTCATTTATTCTGGCTAATTGGTCGAGCGGTTAGTATATACAAATGCTGAACAAGAGGTCTCAGATTCGATTCCCAGGTTGAGTCAAACGTGTTATTGGGATCTTCTCACGAGAGATTGTTAGTAACAGCGCAAAATCCAGCAGGAGCGTGTGTGTCCAAGAGCATGTTAAGCCGTCGGTTCCGGTTGCAATGAACATCTATGGTAATCATTATTGAGATGTTAATGCCCTAAAATCTACAAACAACTAGTGCAATCTTCTATTTCAGTTCGTCCTCAGGGTTGCGGAGGTTCGATCCCAGTCACTATGAGGAGAAACTGATATGCAGATTTTTTTATGGGATAGGTGGGCAAACGAGCAGACGTATCGCCTGATGGTAAGCGATTACCGCCGCCCATGGACACCCAGAACACCAGATGCGTCACAAGTGCGTTGCCGGCCTTTGGGGGATGGGGAGGGGGATAGGGGGAGGGATTGGGGTAGGTGCCCCCGGTATCCTCACTCACTCGGTGAAACACAGCACATGCACTGTTTCACACCAGTTTTCTGTGAGGCCGTGGTATCACTCCGGTCGAGCCGGCCCATGCATGCCGAAGCGTGGCTCTCCCACGGTAATAACGATAAAACAAGTTGAACTTGTATCCACCACCATATAACTTTGGGCGGGAAGAAGAAGATTCATACATACAAAAATACAATTATATAAAAGTCCAAATAGCTTCAAAAAATGTTGTGTGTGTGACCTTTAAACCATTTTTAGGTAATGCTACCATGAATACTCAGTAAAATATCTTACTGAGTAACAAATAAAGTCTCATAACAGAGCTTAACACTAATTTTTCAGCGAGGATTTCTTTCCATTTACTTTGTCACATTAGAACGGAGCTCACCAAACATTGGATAAGTTCTTTATTGTTGTTTACGGCAAACTTGGAACTTAGCGGCGGCAATTCACCTCATAAATATTCGTGTAATAACAGCTCAGTTTCCCTAGACACTTGTAAGAGCACCGCAATAAGGTACCGCTGCTAAGTAACCGGGTCACCTCCCCAGTTTCGATACCTTAGCTATTCACATATTGTGTTAATGTTCGTGACAAGAGCTGGTACATATTAAGGCAACGGCTTTAGCTAGCCTGCAGTCATTATAAGTACTTTTAAGTAGGTAGAACTTGCGCCTAGGGCCTACGCGACTGACGGTCGTCTAATGACGCTATATGCAAATCAACCACTACATTATATTTGCATACTATCGCATAAGTGTACCTAGTTTTTATTTTATATAACATAATGTTTTGACCGCCACGTTTTTGGATTACATTAAGTACATACTCCCTTCAACTTGAATAACGTTTTTTTATTAGAAATGTATAAGGTAAGTGGTAGTCGCATAAAATTCATAATGTTCAAAAATCATAAAAACGAATAACACTTCCTATAAATATTAATGTATATTATAAAAATAGGCAAAGGTAAATAATATAAACTTTAAAAATTATTAGGTTTTTAATCTTATTGTAAATGTTTTCATGTTCGTAAAAAAACAATTCTTTGAATGGCGAGAAATGCACGATCCGTTTTTTTCGTGCGTTTCTGTAAAGTGTATAAGAACGTGAATACAGTACGTTGATTCCTTTGAATTACAGAGTATATGTTATCTACTGTCTAAAATAGTTTTAGAAGTGAGTTCAAAGTAGTCAATATTTGATCAGCAACGTCTAGCGGGGTTATTAAAAATGATATTAAAATAATCATTATTAGTCTTTACAAACATGAATTTTATTTTTTATTAGAATCAATTTTTTTTAATATGTGATAAGAATAAGGAAACAAAAGCAAAAATATAATTTTATTACATCTATCAAAAAGATACGGTATTTGACGTAGTGTGTGATAATAATTAGTAGCTTGTAGCTTATTTTATTTATATTTATAAGATATGTAATTTTTAAAGTGCTTATTTTTGGCTATGTATATTTTATATATTTTTTAACAACAAAGTAAGCTTGAGCTTGCTTGCTTCAACAACATCGAAATATTTTTTGCTTTTTTACCGTTACCTGAATGTTATTATTTAAAAGGTAATTTGGTTATGCTGTCAATCAATATAAAAATACGACAAGAGACAGAGAGTACGCCATAAGCATCATACCTAAATTATATGAAGAATTATTTCGTTTGATACATTAGTTAGGGAAAAAACGGAACCCTTATAGGATCACTTTGTTTTCCGTCTGTCTCTCTGTCAAGACCTTTTTTCTCAAGAACGCCATCAAGCTGAACTTCATATCAAATACTCAAGTCTAATGCCTTTAGAGCTGTGAAAAAACCAAACTTCTAAGCCAACGCAAACAAAAGATACGGCCGTTTATGGTGCGAAATTTTGACACTCGCAAGGAAATCAAACCGACACGGTATTCCCGTGAACGCAGAATCTTTCAATTTGGTACGAAACAACTTTTTACAGCACAGATAAAGGCAAAATTGCGAAAAGCATAAATTTTTTGTATATTAGTCTTGTATAGTTATTAGTTAGTTTTGTATAGTAGTATCTAGTATTAGATTATTTTTTTATGGTTTTAGTCAAGATAATAATTAGAATTTATAGAAATTAAAAAAATAGTTCTCTAAAAGATCTCAATCTGACACAATATTACAGAAAACTATGAATTCTATAATTGTAATTATATTACATGATAATTATTCTATGAAATAGGATACGAACCACGTTTATCTTAAATCAATTCCTTCACTCATGTTTGTAACAGGGTACAGTTTTGTCCTGTCAATATTTAGATAACAATCTCTTAACTATTCACCGTACCGAAGATCTTTCTCCTATTCAACGAATGGGTTTGTTTTACTTAACTTTTGAAGTTAGTTGTGGTTATTGACACAACAAATTTATTTATACTCTAGTATATTCACAAACACACTTTCTCAATTAGATTGGATCTTGGTCAGTTGATGAGATCTAGAACGGAAAGTTTTCAATTCCAGTTTGCGCTTGCAGTGCATAAGGAACCCGTTTATTAAAATTGGTGCCTTATGCACAGTTTATTGTAAATTTAATATTGTGATTCAATTTTGTTTGAAGCGTTTTGTTTTATATTAAACTAACTTTTGCTTGCAGGTCCGTTCGTGTGTAAAGCGTAGCATATGTCTTTTCTCAAAAACCATTGTATTTTCATGCTCAATGTGAAAGTATATTAGGTAGACAGACAGAACTACTTACGAATTTATGAAAGTAGTATGAATAATGCAGATAAATAAAATATTAATGTACGTTTACGAAGCCTCCTTATATTTATCGCAATTCACATTGTAGAACTAATTTCACTTTATGTTAATACTACAACAATGGTGTCTACAAATTGAATAGCATTAATAGACTCTTGCCTTTAATCATAAATGAATATGTACAAACACATTTAACTATAAACGTTTGTTACTGACAGAGATACAATTTCGTTACCTATGATAATGATCGGAGTAGTTTTATTTTATTTCGGTTCAACTATATTAATAAAATAACGTTAGACGCCGATCAATAACATGGATATATAGCCTCATAAACCAGAAGGAGGCTTATACTCAGCTGTACACCTCCTGTAAATTAAATTAAATTTCAGCACAGATTAAAAATAAAAAGACGCATTAACTATTATTCTTTGAATCCTCGGGAAGGATTTTTTATCCCTAATGTATACGAAACATGACAAATAAATTAACAATTCGAATAAGATATATTAAAAAAATCGTCAAAACGATATCTACAATTTCGATGTATATAATCTTCTAAATCATAAAGGAATCTCAAAGGAAGAGAAAGAAAAGGAGAAGAAGAGAAAATTTCATGTTATTGTGACTTATTGTTACAACTCGGAACATATTATAGGTAATGAAAGGTAATTTTTACCTCCATAAATGCAAGTATTGAATAAAAACTCACTTCAAAAAGCTTAAGAAGTTACAATTCAGCATATTATTCATACTCGTTATTTCGTTGCCGACAAATTTATAATAAGTTTGAATAACTTTTAAGCAAACTGCACACACGACAGTGTTTGTTACCTACTATTGTAAGCTCGTGTTGTTACAATTGCAAAAAATAATGGCAGTTGTTTAATTGAGTTCAAAGCACAGTATTTCCAATATCTTGCCAAAATTCAAAAAGTTTTGATTAATAATTAATACTGATTATATTAATACTATAGCGAAACTAGTTGACTTTTCTATAAAAACGGAATATTTTCGTTTGTAAGGTTAAATGCTGTAACATATGACTAACGATTTTTTTGTACTACACCTAAGTAAAGATTGACAAAACATCATAATTGAATATACGTAAATGCCTCAATTTAATATTTGCAAATATAATTATTGAAGCAAATGGTACTTGAGAAACAAAAGACTATTATGAATAAGTATTGTAGAAATGTATGTTTAAAAAAGAAAAGTATGTGATTGATACTCTCGATTTTCGGCACTTGATTCAACTTGTTGCAATACATTCTAGAATCAAACTCTTGTTCTTATTCCATTATTTTGATTAAGTTTACGCCTGACCGCACCTTATGTCGTTTCACCTTGTGACATTTTTATAGGTTAAAAAAATATTAATATCCGAAACCTAATAACTGTGGGTACATGAAATTAACACTGTATCAGTTTAAGGAATTCTCCCCAAAAATAGGGAAATATCCATAAGTTTCCTAATTAATAGAACAAATAGCAGTGATAGATGCAAAATACAATTTCTCCATATTCGGGGCAAATGGAAGTATTGCAAAATAATTTTCGTGATAGTTCATTTTGATTTATTGTATGTTAACAAAAAAAAAGCTATAAAACTACCGTGTAAAAAGTTTTGAGAAAATTTATATGGCCTTTGTTAGCCACATCATAATCTGTTTCAGTAAAGCGTTTCAATTCAAGTAACGTAACGTAACACCTGAACTACTGTTTATACTACGCCAAAACTATTACCCTTCCTTCTGGCTTCAGGGTAGTCGAATAAAAAGATTTAGTCCCGACCCCGATATTATTGGACTCAACTTAGGTCAAATTTAAAATAATATTTTAAAGATATATATTGGAACGTATTCAAATTCGCAGAAAGTTAGGTGTGGTTTTTCTTTGAATTGACTTTTCTTTTTGGCAGGGTTGGTTATTTCCAAAGAAGACATTGGTAACTATTATATTTATATATATTGGTAATAATAATAAAAATTTTCAGGCATTTTAACACAACGCCTTCTAGGCCCAAACTAATCAGAACTAGTATTATGGATACTAGACAACTTAATTTAAATACATGTATACTCTTTTTTATAAATACGTACATATAACATTTATACAATATTTAACAAATATTTACAGATTATACAAACATTTGGTCCAACCCGGGAATAGAACCCTAGGCACAGCTTCACATTCGCTGCCACAGTTTTTAAATGTCTTGTCAGTCACAATAACAGTAATTTTTAAGCCATATAATTTAATTTAAATTATGTTTTTCCATACAAAATATTTACATTTTATTCAGTTACAAAATGTAATTTGTAACACAGAAATCTTGTATGTTTTTTCTAAAATTTACTTTACATTAATTACGGTGCCTATAATACGATTCAAAAATATGCAATATCAAATAAAATACACAAATATTCATACGTAGTATAATAATAGAACGTATTGTAATTGTAGTATTCAAGGGAGCAGAGCCACGCTGATAACAGCATATACAAGCCGGCTCGACCGGGGCGGTACTACACTTTTCTTTTGTTTGGAATTCCCCCCGGATTCCACCAACTGGTGGCTATGTTGGAATCGAACCAACTAAAAACCACACTTCCTCTCGAATACTAGTAGTCGGGGAAACCTTTGTACCCACGAAAGGGAATCCCCGGAACCCCGACGTACCTTGGACCGCCTACGGTTTGTATATGGCCCTCTTCTGTGTAGGAATCCTAATGCTCTATTTAGAAAAGGGCACGAGCACTTTATAGAGCTCGCGCCACCACTTCGTTCGGAGATCGTTTTACGATATCTGGCGCCCGAGTCGTCTGCGTTACCTGGCCCGTTCCTGGACTTGGTAAACAGGTAGGGTTCTATACCTCTCCCGATCCCGCTCCGACATCATCTTCGCAAGCATAACTTGCACAGAAAATAACAGAAAATCAACGTGAAATGTCATGTTTCGCTTGATGTACTAAAACGAAACGCAAGGAGTATGGTGACCACCACTCTTGGATTCTGCTTATGCTTTCCATCAGGCAGAGTAGAGTCATTTTGGCAGTGCCAAACATAAAAAAAGAACAATATAACAATATAACGTGGATAGTTAGACTAGGTATAAAAATAACTAATACGATATGATTCTTATAATGTGTTGCTCCAAGACGTGGTTACGGTGAAACTTAAATACTTACTATACTTACAGTGCTTATTACCATATATCTACACTACTAGTTTCTCACAACAGCAATACCTATCATACTATCTTAAATTCGCATACAAACGACTTATTACAGTTCCCTTTATTTAACAAAATAACATCATAATTTTCACATTCAGACAGTTTATCAGAGAATTGCTCTCTTCAAGATACTGTTAAGACAGGTCTTATATTATTTTAAATGAACGCTGCATATAGCTATTTAATATTTACATACATTTCGTAGCAAAACTTTTTGGCCGCAGTACGCTAAACCGAGTCCCGGACAACCGCAGCCCACAGCGTAATTAGCTAAATATGACTTTTAAACTAAGAGCTCACAGTTAGAAGCCCCTCCATATTCCAGCCAACCTTTTTGCTAAAAGAGCATATTTCCATTCGAACATTATTCGAACATATGACTGACTTGATATTTAATTTGTGTCTGAAGTAATTTATACTGCTTCATTATAATATTATGTTAGATTAATATGTTTTAAATATACCTTGTAGGCTTACTACGATAAATTTATTAAATTTTGTTCATAAAAAGATGATTTAAAAAAAAATTAAGTTGTCACATATAAATAGCAATCACTTTGAAAGGTGAAAATTCATGTTAATTTTTGTGGGGATGTTTATGTTCATGTCACGTCCACGTTAAAGCTGGCCGTAATACCAGTTCGTGAAGTCTCACTATATATCATAACGCCATTTCAATTTACTGACTCTAATACGGCTGTAATAAGCCAGCCGCTGCCCGCCGTGTGCTGAAAGACCCGAATTTGTATTCAAGAAACGATATGATCATTAGTTAGTGCAATTTTCTTCGCATCCAGTACACGAATGGTATCATCGGTTACGTTATGATACGAATGAATACTACTTAGTAATTGCTTTCGAGATCTCTCTTGGAAATCGACTAATAATATGTTGATATCTGCGCTGATGCAGTCTCATTACAGATCGGTATAATTAAACTCGTTAACATTTACCGGCCATTTGCATAATATTCGCAGTCTTATATCAAAAACGTAATTACATTTCATTTTTGTAGGCCATCTACCCTTTATCGGGATGTTTTAATTTAAATACGATCAAGTAAGTGACTGGATCGGATAAAACGGCGTAGGCTGCTAAGATTGTCACTTCATTTACACTTTGCAGATAAGTAAGGCCAGGTATGCGGTGTCTTGTGAGTTGTTCTATGAATAAACGAACCTCATTAGATTACGACTGAGTTGTACGTACAATAATAATATTAATGATATTATGTTTCATTACCCTGAGAATAGAAAGTTTATTTCAATAAAAAAACTAATTCCACTAATTGATGGGTCGTGAACGCGAGGACGTTGTAATAAAACGTCCATATCAAATGGCTATTGATTTTAGTGTGGAGACAAATTATACATAGTAGGCTAAAATGCGGTCGTTACTGTACAATTTCCATGTCCGCTCAGCGGTCTTGGAACAGAGACTTCAGGAAGCACGTACATGTAATATTATTGATTACAGGGTGCGGCAGTCCAGCGCCATTTGAATTTCCAATGAGCTCGTTAGAATCGGCCCGGACACGAGGCTCTGACTACCGATGAAAAAATACCGTACATTTTCAAGCTGATTGTGCGCGATTGCTAATTCAGTGAAATTATGGTAAATGCAACTCAGTCAAGTTTGGTAATAAGCAATTTTTTTAAGGTATTTCCGCGTCTAGATCAGGGACAAAACAAAAAAAAATTATTACTGTGATTCACAATATTCAAAATATTTTACTGTACATTACGTATAATTTTTATATTTTTGGTTCTTTATATTTACTTTTATTTATTGTTAAGACACCTTTCTATCCTTCTTTATTCTTTAGAGCAGTTAAAGTGGTCATTGCTTGGTTACTTACTTGACTACACGGTTACTTGACTACACGGTTGGCCGGTTCAGTGGTCGCCACACCGCTTTCTACTGCGCCAAGTGTTGTGGGTTCAAATCCTACATGGGACAACACTTTGTGAGATCCAAAAATTGTTATTCTAAGTCTGGGTGGGTGTACTTTGTGTCCGTTTCATGTATGTTTGTAAAGATCCCCGCGACACACGAATTTATATTCCTAATGCGGGAGTTGTCTTTAAAAAAAACCTTATAGTTCTGTACTTACATTAATTAAAATAGCTATAGAAACATTAAAAAAAATGAATCATCTAATGCCGGCTCAATCCGATTGTTAGTATTATTATTCGAATTTCCATTAGTTAATACATTGCACGGCTCCATGAAAATGGTCACAATTAATCTCTAGATAATTTTGCATCCAGAATTGTCAATATAAGAATGAAACTTAAGAAAGGAATTTTAAGAGTCTACACAAATTCAGCTATTTTGTTAAATGCTCCGATGTTTGTGTGGTCATATTACAACTACTTTTTCGCTAGTATCTTTGGTGTAATTTATATGATTGACAAAAGTTTGTAATTATCTAGGTGTTCTTCTTCAGGCCAATACTGGTATCTGCCCATGAAAAGCACAGACTCCATCTTCGAGATATAGTACCATCTAGGTGACTAAGGTAATCACTACTTGGTTAGCTAAACGCCATGTGTAATTTGGCGTCAAGGCCATTAACAGCAGTTTTGTTAAATGCTTGGGGAAAAAGAAACTCTAAAAACAAACACAACAAAAGAAAGGTAATAAGTGTCACATAACTCTAGACTTCCTAGTCAAAGAAAGGTCATACGAACGATTGAGTTAAATCAGTAGAAGTCGTCTCGGCAGACGAAAAGCTGAAAAAATGTGAAAACAAATATTTTTATTTAAATTCAACGAAAAGAAAACAAAGTTTCAATAAACGAATTCCTACTATATACTAAGTATTTTATAAGTCACCAGATATAACCAGATGTGAGAAATGTTGACATAACTTATGTAGAAGAGTTTTTTACCGAAGTAGATCTCAATGAAAACAAATGTTGAGCAATTTTATTTAACCGCAAGAATTAAAGTACTTATATTTTGTAGGGGCAACAGTCAGTAAAAATCAACTTCATATTGTAAAAATAAATAATACCATAGTATTTGATATCTTTGACTCATAACTGTTGTTGAAACCAACGACGAATACCGATCAACGTACCCAAAAGAAGTTGAAATGTAAGACTCAAGTGACTGGTATTATGCTCAGAGTAAGGAAGGTAGCCCACAAATAAATGACCCAGGCAGGCAGTGAATTTGGGGGTTTTCACCTAATGCACCTTGACAATACAGTACACCTGGCGTCTGTTTTTGTCGATGTATGATTTTTATCGGTAGCTTCAATTTAACGTTCATAAATGTCACTTATTGTCTTAATTGAATCAGTGATTTTGAATTTGAATTTGAAACCTATTTTCGTTTTTTTATTTAATAATTTCATTAGATTATTTTCTCATAGTTGTAACGCGATTTGAAAGTTATTAATTACTCACCAACAAGCAAATACACGTCATGTCATAATAAGTTTTCTTTACATTAAATTTAGAATTTGGATATGACGGAAACTTTTAATCAAGTACAGTACATATTCGTGGTTTTCGAAATTCTTCGAAACGTTTCTAGTTAATGGAATTAAGTTTTATAAAACATCATTTAAGTGTTTTTATACTGTCATATTTTAGAATTTTATTACTTAGCGCCATCAGTTGTTCTATATGTTTTGACTGTAATAATGACTGCAAATCAGACTCATTTGCATAAAAGTACAAAATACTATAGTACATACTATAACACATTATTAGTATCTCTATAATATATCATAGAATATAACATTAATATTGTCATTTATCACTATTCGCAAGGTACGTGGGCTATGTTACAAATAATTTATATTCCGATATTTAGCTTGAGCCTTCACCTTTTGTTGATGGTAGGTAGTAAAGTTTATCATGAATGTATAAACGTTTAATTTTGAATTAGTAGCTGTCCACAAATGACATTTAATTAGGTTATGTTGTTTCGTTTTAATGTAGGATAGCTATCATATTCGTGATACGACAGTCTGTTATTTATCTGTAATTGTTACATCAGCTTAATTTAACATTACAAGATTTATTGGATAACATTTTAGAGAAAAGTCAGACATTGATTAGTATTGTTGGGGTTACTATTTATGTATTATGACTCCAATATTGCTTCAATCATAGCTACCATACTACCGTGGGAGAGCCACTCTTCGGAATGAATGGTCCGACTCAACCGAAAAGATACCACGGCTTCACAGACAACCAATGTGAAACAGCGCTTGCGCTTGCGCTGTGTTTCATCGAGTGAGTGAGGATACCGGAGGCCTATACCCAACCCCTCACCTCACCCCTCAAAGGTTGGCAACATACTTGTGAAGCTTCTGGTGTCACGGGTGTCAATGGGCAGCGGTAACCGCTTACCATCACGCGATAATACTACTTTACAAGTATCAGTAGGTACGCGTAAATAGAAACTGCGTCGTTGGTCTAGTGGTTAGAACAAGCGACTGCCAATAAAGAGGTCCCGGGTTCGCTTCCCGGGTCAAACTGCGGTTGGATTTTTCTCACAAAAACTTCTTAACAGCAGCCCGGAGTATAGGATACAGTTCAAATTCAGTTCACCCTCAGGGATACGGACGTCCAATGGCAGTCGCTACGTGGAAAAACTGATAGTTAGGTAAAACCGGTTGAACTAGTAGCCGACGCCAATTAATCTTGGGAATAATAAAGGCTAGGAAGATCATGATGATGCGTACATAAAACCTTGACGTTTTTAATCTTTTATGTTTACGAGAGGCTATATATTATTGTAATCGTAACTTTTTATTTTTAATTTTAATGAAATATTAATCCATAAGACTAATCTAGCCTTCTTAAATATAGCTCATGGTCACTATAAAAAAGAAATAGTAAAGTAGTTTCCCAAACATTATCATATCACAATTGCAAAAAGGTTTTAACTGCTCTCCTACAAGATAAAACCTACGAAGAAACAGAAGAATATCTTTCATTCGTCTAATAATAAAACACACACCCACAAACGCTCAAATACACATACACTTACACAAACACACACATGGTTATTATTAAAAATATGTAAAATTGAATATGTGAGTTTTGTACAGTATGTAACGTAGTTTGTAATCTAATATTTACACCCGCATGGGGTTTGGGACCGTTACTCCTTAAAATAGGTTTTTTCATAACCTACATAGGACAGCTTGGAGACAGCGCTCTAACCACTGATTGTATGCTCTGAATAAACTCAATTCTGTACTATCTATTAAGTGTTATATACTACAATTACCAAAGGTACATTTAGGTACAAAAAACATTTTTGATTATAGTATTATTGTTGAGAACTTGTTATTACCATGATATAAATACTAAACATTTTTATTTTACTCAACTTGACCAACGATATTTTAAAGATAAAAGTCATGTAGTACTGAATCAAAACTCGACAGTGTTCATTCTATATAGGGGCTATAAATTCGGTGCTAACAATTAAAGTATCAATGAAGTTTGCGTGTAATAGCATAAAGTAACCGACAAATCCTCCGGTGCGGAGCGAGCTCGATACGTAGCAATTGGAGTTTCTACCAGCTCTTAATTAAACCCGGCGGCAGGGCCTAGCGGCAAACTTCGATTGCGCTGTCAAAAATCCGAAGAATTATTCCAGTAGTAAAATAACTTCTACGATTTTAGGTTTTATCGTACCAGTTCAGATATATTAGCAAATTTATACTGTACGGATGCAATATGGTGCCTGGATCGCGTCGTACTGCTACGCGCTCGTTGGACGCAGCACTTTTATTAAAAACTGTTATTATTTATTGACGGTTCGAGGTAGTCGGCTATTTCTCTTTCTGCCTGCCTCTGTAACAGTTTTACGATAATAATTCTGTTTTGAATATACCACAACCCAAATCTTTGCCAGAATATCAAAAACAGTAAATACGACTAAAGGTTTGTCAAAAGTAATAAAAACAACAAATTTATTTTTTACAAAATAAAATGATATTTACATGCTCGTGTCGCGTTTGATGCCAAACTCCTCCGAAACGGCTGGAACGATTTTTATGTGCACATCGGGTAGGTCTGTAAATCGGCCAACATTTATTTTTCATACGCCTAAATGATAAGAGTGACTCTCCCCTAAGTATCTTTTTAATATTTTTTTGTCATTCTTTATGTATAGCGAAACAACATTTGCCGGTTCACCTATTTTTTTATATTTTTGTATTTACTTGCGCTTTTACATTTAACTATTTATAGTTTTTACAATGTTTGTTCTCAAACAAACTAATTTAAAGCTTAAAATATAACATAGCCATATTCGTCAGTAATTAAGAGTCCAAAATGGTCAGGGCAAAACAGTATTTTTTATTATTTAATACTGTAATCATTGAGCGCTAAAGTTAGTTTAATAATTGGGAAAGTTGATACGAATAATGCAATCGTATTTTGTAATGATATTGCTTGTTTTGATACCTACCTGCTACCTTGACAACTAAGAATAATATTAATCAATATTAATGTATAATACTATGTTGCTTTTGGCTATATAAAGACTTCACTAGTATCAAAATATCAAAAACAAAGGGACATAGTAATTTTCCGTAACCATTCGATCCCATTATTATTACAACCCTCGTAATATCAATAACAAGCTTTGCTCTTATTTTAGAACTGACCCTCGACCATTTTCACATGACCCATGTATGCATAGCCCTCAGTTCAAAAAATAACCGGAATAATTGAAAAGATAACTAACTAAGAGGTCATGTTACGCTAGACGTTTCAGCAAAACCCGTACACAACAGTAATTAGTCCAGGATTGTGCCACAACACAACACACAATGGCAAAAGAAATTTGTGCAGAACCAATACAAACGTTTTTAAAATTCGTAAAAGTGGAAAGCATGAACTAGACTAATTTGACATTATAGGTAAATTAAAGTTACAAAGAATCACAGTTTTAAAAGTATGTAAAACATTTCATAAATTAACAGTAATAAATACAGTAATAATATGTAAAACATTACATAAATTAACCAATAGAATCAAATTATAGAAGGAGATTTCAGTTTAAGTTTGTACAATTCCGGGTCGTTAGACTACATCTAGTTTAAACACGGACATAAATAATAATGGTTGTGTAATGTACTTTTTATTTTTCTTTAATCTCAACTCTCAAAAAAGCATGTTTTTTTTTATAACTCGTAAATAGGTAGGCATTATTTAGTGTTAATATTTGAATTTCGTTCTAAATACATTAAGAAATCTCACAGTCTGTTTTCATCAAATTAAATGAACCAATATCACACCTAATCGGATGACACAATTTTTTTTCTTACACCAGAAAAGCAATAAAATTAAAACAAGATACATATCTATAATAGTTCCACAATAGCTTTTAAAAAGCCCGTCAGAGCGCAGCCGTAAATACCTCCAACCCACGCTAAGCTTTTATAGCTACTCCTCCATATTAATATCATTACTCATTTTAAGTGTAGCAATTGATACCTTTGAAATTATAATGCCTTCAAGGTATTAACGTCGTACTTTTTATTTGTCGAGCTTTTCCTTCGAACTTATTAAAGGAGCAATGTCTGAATGCAGAAGGATATTTATAACAGCTCAATTAGCAACCGGTACTCGATAGGTATGCCGTGATGCTTTCAACTGCTTGTATACTTAAGAATTATGAAAACTGTCTATACTTTATGACGGACATGAGTCAGATTATAAAGGCATTAATTTTTAGTTTAAGAACTTTGTTGATCTAAAGTTTAGAAAGATTTAGTTTGTTAAATGTTTTCATAGAATGGAGTTGCCGGTAGTCGTAAGTACTAGTAACATGTGCAATTTATTGTTTGTGCGGAAAGAACGGCCCAGGACACATTAGATAGAGGCCGACACTCCTGCTGACAGTCACGCGCCACGGAGCCGCTGCCGCCCAAACATTGAAATTTCTTGCTGCTATTTTATTACCACAACTGCTAGACTACTTGAGACAAACATTCTATAGTCTTGTCAGTATGTTATTACGACATAAAGTTATAATAACTTTTAGGAGAATATCAGCCGTAGATTTATTTATTTCTTAATTTAAAAAAATCTTAATTATTCTATTTATCTGCCAAATAACTACATATTTCGCTTTTACAAGTTTGTAGATAGAGACATATATAGCTGATAAACAAATAGTACCTGGATGACCCTTTCCTACTCGGAATCAGCTACTTTTAAAATACGAAGGGTACAAAAAACAGTCAGTTCGAACGTTACCACTACGACCTTACTGAACTTCTTCACCTGGTGGAGAATTCAAAGAAGTAAATCATATCTACTTATGAGCCGTGAATCACAGTTGTCCATGGGCAGCAGTAGCTACTTGTCATCCGGTGACTCCTGTGCTCTTTTGACCTCCAATACCACACAAAATATATACAATTAAGTAATTATTTTACTAATTCATCTATCAGAGTTTAATTTTAGATTAACTTGTCTTATTTTTAAAGTTAAGGTGAAATACAGTTTAAAAGTTTCATGAATTATATGATGAAAATAAGTTAAGATTTTGAATTATTACTGTAGATATTCATTTTAAAACAATAAGGTTCAAAATCTTATGAAACCGAATCACTTATGTAATGTACATATAAATAAACACTCAGCAATACGCTAAGAGAACATAATCAAATCCCTACACGCCCAGCTGAGTTATAGGTACCGCGGTAATACACGTCGTTGTAGATACCTAAAGCGCCTTATGGCTTACTATACCTAATAATAGCAAATTTAATATCCAAGTACGCCGACTATATGGAATAATAATAAGGGTAATACTCAACCCTAACGCCCCCCTACCATGTAATATGTACACTAGCTTGAAAACTGAAACAATGCTACTATACCTTGCGGCTGATGCATATACTTAACCCTTCGTGTGCAGCCGAGAGGGAAGTGTCTCTATGCTACGGGCCACCCCGGTGTTCATTTAATTGTTAATGCTATAGTGATCTAAATAGCACCGAGGCAGCTCAAGTGGGTTAATGAGGTCACAACTAATTCATGGAGACACGAAGCTCCTCTAGTTATGAAAACTTTCAGTCCGGTAGATGGGGGATGGGAAGCTTTATGACCGTTTTGTCATTTACCTACATTTGCTTTTTGGTCCTGTAACTAACTTAGCTACGTTAAATAATATTTCAGCGTTTAAAAATTACTATTAATTTAGTCATTTTGCTCAAGTGTTCTAGGCCGATAAAATATGTTCATTCTGGAGTAAGCTTTAACATAAAGATGAAAGGATTGAGACTGATCTAAAATTTTAAACTATAGATTTTAAAATATGAGCTAGCAAACGTGATGTTTTTTAACTACTGTGCTCCATGAATACTTAGGTTTAAAATGCAGCCTATTAAAGGAAATAATAAATGAAATAAGAAATAAATGGCCACGCGAAGCTAACAGCCTCGGCTGGCCGGGATAATTTTCCGCATTAGATGTTTCACATCAAAAAATGTTTAGAATACTTTTTACTGAGTAATACCTACATGATAATGAAAATGTTGGTAAAAATTTAACATAAGAAATATATTTCTGATTATCATAGTAAGTATCTCGTAGTTAATCTGAGACTAACTTACTTTATATATATATTGTTGACTTAGTTTATAGTTTACATTTGAATTACGTTGATAATAACGTTTCAGCAATATTAATGTGCGCAGGCAGGGTGAATAAAAATTGACACTTACTTTATAATGTTAACTTGCAGTATATTCGGAATTTAATGGAGACATGCACCTAATACGTGACTCGATATCGTTCCGGTAAAGTGCTACAATATTAAAATTGCGGTTTTAAGTATGAAACTCACTTAAACATATTATATACTACCGAGCTATATATTTACCTATTGAAACTATTTAATATTTGAGATTAAATAAAATTCTGCGATTGGTTAATTCAATCTCAAACACGGTAACTGCAGTCCAAACGTACCTATAACATTGAACTAAAATTACTAACACTAGTTCGGTGGGCTTTGTATAATCAGCTCTTTGTTTGGCAAAATTAGTGTACTGAAGTTAAATTCTAGTATTCACACACAAAGTAATTGTGAATAGTAACTGAAAACTGCACTCTAATTTTAAAAGCAAATGTAGACGACCGGCTTATATTGTAAATATTTCTCGAACAGAATCTTTTTAAAACGCAAATCCTTTTGTAAGACAAACACCACTGCAAATAATAGTTACACACTATGCAGCTGCAAAGCCACATAACACGATGTGATATAACACTTGTCCACAATCCTTAAAATGGAACAATGTTTTAAATCATAGAAGAGCTTCGAAAGCACTCCAATAAAACCTAAATCCTTCCAATTCCTACATATGGCATTATCGCACCAACAATCGTCTGGAGATGTTTTATATTTTATGTGAATTGGAAAAGAGTGCATTATATTGGTGCAGTATACAATACAGGAAAATGCTCCGAAAAATATTCACTGTAGATATAGAAGGGAGGTAAATACGTTATCATTAACAAGTGTCACTGGTTTAATTTAAGGGGATGAGAGGGCCTACAACGTCGTCTAGATAAGGCACATCTACGGAAAAAATATTTCCCTTGACTATTAAATGAGATGTCGTCAGATAGAGAGCAATGGGCAAGTGAACGCGCTGTGTTTGGACGTTCTGTTATCGGAGGGTGGACGAACGGGCGTTGCAGTAAGCAAGATACCATCGCGCACCCGACCTAATTTAATTCGCCAAGCTGGCTTAGCCCGCTATGTATACCCACCATACCAAGCCTGTTAAGTCTGTCGACTTATTATATTATCGTGAACTGAGATGCCAAAAGCACTAACCAATAAGACGTGATGTTAACTAATGATCATCATCATTAGAAAAACTCCAACCTCTATAGCGTTGTTTTAGAATAGAGTTACAATTATTTATGTATGGTCCGAATATATCAATTCAGATTATTGTAATCAATCCTCGTTGCGTATTAAAGTGATCCCGGTATTTATGAACATTTTTGCCCGAACGGTTGTCGCAAGTGAAAAGTATCAACATCGATATATATTTCTCATCATCATCATCATCAACCCATAATGTCCCACTGCTGGGCTCGGGTCTCCTCTCAGGAGAGGGTTAAGGCCATACGTCCCCACGCTGGCCAAGTGCGGGTTGGGGACTGGCAAGACAACGTTGTGGCTACGTAATCTTACCGTTGGATGTTTTTTAAGCCGCCCGAAGGCCTCCAACTAAGCTTCACGACTGTTATCGTAGGATAACAACCGGGACTGACTGCTTAACGTGACCTCCGAATCACAGAGACGCTCATGGTAACATACCACCAGCGGTCACCCATCCAGGTACTGACCGCGCCGTCGTTGCTTGCCCTCGCTGATTGTTTCCAATCACCGAGTGCAACTGGGCTATATATTTCTACGGTTTCACTAATATATACATAAATGTGTTATTAAAACAGACTATATAAAAACAAATACTACGAGTAAGTCATGTACGTATATACATTTTTGCACAACATGGACTCTTTCACCTATTAAGACGATTACAGCTATAAATAACAGAGGGTACGGTTTATTTTACAGTTTCAATAGACATTTATGACCTCCATATTCAAAATGAAATTGAATGTAGATAGATAGATTATGTATATATTTTGTAACATCCGCCTTTATATCCATAGTTTGTGACTCCACAACGGCCTATAAAAGTTTTATCTGTTTTTCGAAGATATTTACGTAGAATATTGTGGGTGGTTATTCTGCAATATATTTATCGTAATATAACTCGAATAAAAATAATGTATCAATAGGAAGAAATCTATTGTAATGTGAGTGTAGGGTACGACGTGGCATCGCAACACTTCCGCTCGTAACATCCGCGTAATTAATTCAATGACCGTCCGCATAATGACTTGCATGTGGTTACCCTCTTGTGAGTGCGCCTCAAACTAATGCTCACTAATTTCCAGTAATAATGAAGGGCCTTCTCTTCAGAGAAGTTTTTGCCACCACTACATACAGCGTGAAGAGGATTTTTGGCACTGTCACCGGCAACCATTTAAACGTATCCTCCATTAATCTTTCAGTGCCACTAAGATTACATTTTAAAATTTATGATACAGCTCTTACATTTGTTTTCGTTATGTCAGTGGCTGCAACTAAAAGTAATTTATGTCGTTCTCCAAAGTCCACTCTATTTCTACACCAAAATTCATCCAAATCGGCTTAGCAGTTTAGAATGAAATCGTCACAGACAAAGTTACTTTCGAACTAATAATATTAGTGTGTGAATATGCATTATTATGAAAGTAATAACAAAAATCAAAAAGAATATTTTTTCTCTGTTTTTAATCATTTTTAATGAAACTCGACGCGACATAAATAAACTATTATTATTGGATATAACGTGAAATACAGCCAGTACTTAAAAAAATATTCAATTCAAATAAGTACTTTACGTTACAGATTTATAGGAGTGATAAAAACGTAAAAAATAACATTTATTAAATATTTTACAAACTTTTTATTATTCCGGTTTAATGTTTGTTTTTTTTGTCAGTGGCTGCAACTAAAAGTAATTTATGTCGTTCTCCAAAGTCCACTCTATTTCTACACCAAAAATCATCCGAATCGGCTCAGCAGTTTAGAATGAAATCGTCACAGACAAAGTTACTTTCGAACTAATAATATTAGTGTGTGAATATGCATTATTATGAAAGTAATAACAAAAATCAAAAAGAATATTTTTTCTCTATTTTGAATCATTTTTAATGAAACTCGACGCGACATAAATAAACTATTATTATTGGATATAGCGTGAAATACAGCCAGTACTTAAAAAAATATTCAATTCAAATAAGTACTTTCTTTGACTAGCACGTTCAACCAGATTTATAGGAGTGATGAAAACGTAAAAAATAACATTTATTAAATATTTTACAAACTTTTTATTATTCCGGTTTAATGTTTGTTTTTTTTATGTGTAGGGCAATTTTGTCTAGGCTCGACCGTGTGGTCAAGTTTTGCGAGTTTGCACCTATCGTCAGGTATAACCCGTTAGTACTCATTATGCACGAGGGTTTCTATAACAACGTTACGAGAGTTGTAGACGACCGACACCGCTTTAGGCTACTTAGAGAGTCATTTGCAGAGAGATTGGTCCGACCTGCGAGGTAGATTGCGTAACTTTAGAGATAACTTGCCAAAACTTTGAACATTTTGATGCTGCAATACTTGGATAAGGTAAACTGACTGTCTTAATTAACTTAGAGATCTTCAAACACAATTTACGTTCATATTAACTATATATTTGATAAAGTTAATGCGGTTATAAAAGTAATAGTCTAGTTTCAGGGGCTTTGTGTCCGGACAATAATATCCAGTAAATTCATGTTGAAGTCGTACCTACTTTAGTGGTTACCAGAACTGTGTATGTAGAGGTTTATTACTACAGATAAAAGTAAGTACCGAGTACAACGAACGTAGACACAGAAAATAGCCCTCAAAGGAGCTGTATTACTACAACCTTATTTACACACAAGTATTCCATTAGCATCTTCACAGTGATACATGGAAATATTTTGACAGTAAGATCGGTCCCAGGGTTTTAACTAGGATAAATGTTTCAACTTAGTTGATATATGTTACTTTGAAAGTAACCCTTCAATTTGAATTATTAAAGTACAATGTGCTTTGAATGTAATTAAGTTAAGCTCTTTTCATATCTAACTGCTGCACCAAGTTGGATAATTCTTTTTTCTGTGTATTAATTATTATTAGAACAAGTATGTATTGAAAAAAAATTATAAGATAGCCTTAAAAGTATTTTTTTACATTACCTGTATGAAAGTATAGCGGGCACAATTACTAAAATAAGTTTTTCAGAAATTTAGGAAACGGAGTGTAACATGGCAGTACGAAGTCTGCCGGGCCAGCTAGCATTGAAATAAATCTATACTGCGCATATCTTACATATCTATAGGTTCTATAACGTGTATAAAAATACAAAGCCTGACATATTACTTACCCTACTGTGGGGAAGCCCAAAAAGAAGGGTAATAGTTTTGGTCTTGTATGTGTATAAACTACAGCACCGATTTTAAGGAATTAAATGTCAATAGATTCCTTATAATGGCTTGGGTGATATAGGCTAAACAATTTCTGTCGAAAGTTTTTACGTATTTGGATTATAGAACTTAAACTGTTTATAACGAAACGGGACTAGGGCTCCCATTTTCGTGACTTGTGATATCTCTTACTTTAAATCCATCCAACTATATTTTATGCTTAATCGAATTTAGGTACTTAAATACCATCCTTTGCTCCTTGTAAATGATAACATTCCTAAAATCAGCCTATTTTTTTGACAATAATAAATAATAAAGAAATATGTCGGACATCTAACACACAACGCCATCTAGTCCCAAACTAAGTAGAGCTTGTATTATGGGTACTAGACAACTGATATGAATACATAAATACATTTTTTTTTGTAAATACATACATATTATACATAGAAAACACCCAAACTCCGAAACAAATATTTGCAGATCATGTAAACATTTGGTCCGACCCAGGATTCGAACCCGAGACCTCATGGACAGCAGTCGCGTACGCTACCACTGCGCCACCGAGGCAGTCGTACACATTTCTTCGACTCCAAATAAAATTGGGTACAGGACTGGAAAACTTACGATGATAACAATTGGTGCTGATAGATTTGTACGAATCATTTCATTTGCATTCTTAACGATGCATTTTTAAGCAATAAAATTCCAATAACCGCCCACGCTTAACATTATGAATCAATTGTCTTACTAAAATTATCAACCCACGATTAATTTATAAAAGACAAAAACGATGAAATCACGTACCGGTGAAATAAACTTTATCAAAAATTAATTGATATGTTCTCGTCGCCAATACTGATCATGAAAATATTTAAACAATACACGAACTTTTTTAATAACCATTATTCAGTCTGACGACGCCCTAATGATAGGCTTGGACATGAGGCTGTATAATGACGTACAATTGCCGTGTGAGCATTACATTAAGTCATTACTGGTGGTTCTGGGCACTGCCATCAAGGGTCGCCATGCGATAAGGGGAACTTAAACATTATGATTTGTAATTCAGTCCAGTTGATATGGAGCCTAACTTAAAACCTATTACAGCCAGTCGTTATTTATTTTTATATGTATATTGTTAGAGCAAGTTCGCATACTTCTCTTTCATTACTTAATGGGGAAGTTAAAAAAAACCTCGACGATTATGATACCACTACATTTTTCAAACGCCAAGGATTCCAATTAATTTTGAAATCAGTGATTTAGATAAGGAAAAATTGTTTAATCTACATCATAATATCATCTGTTGGAACACCTGCTGTTTTTTGTAGAAAATATCTTCTAAGTCCTTTACAAAAGTGAGTAATTAACATTGCATAAAATAATAAAAAATAAATCATAATTATCATAATTCTTCTGTATGCATTTTCTGGTGAAGTCAAAAATATATTACTCCCGTCGACTACGAGATTATCTAACAAAGACTTTTAAGATAATAAATAATTAAATAGACACTACTTGTTTCCTAAATTGATATAGATGTAAGAAAATGTAACGACTAGCACAAGACAGTATATAAACCCTGTGTTAGCGAGGAAACGCCCAGATCTCAACACAATACCCCGAGAACGTATTGTATTGTAAAGCATTTCGAGAAATCGCTTTCTCAAAAGCGAGGTTCGCCTTTTTGCAATTTATAACGGCTCTCATCCAGATTGCATGAATACAAACAGTAAGTCTTTTGTGTGTACGCTAGTGTCCCCTTTGATTAAGATGCTCGTTTGGAAATGAAAGAAGTTTAATTTCACGTTAGATATATTCTGAAAAGTTCTCATTTCAAATTCATAGGAATCATTATGATGGAATTCTTAACCGGTTTTTTATCAGATGGTTTACAGACTTCATAGCAATAATTATTTGGATTTTATGAAAATATAACAAACACAAAATGAATGTAGTAGTTACCTTCTTTAGAATATTATACGATATTTTTATAGTACTTAATCTTCAGGAGATCAATCTACGTAACATTTTCTTACTCATGGACTTTGTTATAAACTTCTAATAACCCAAAAAAGGATATTTATGAAAATATGGAAGAAAGGTACATTCTTGGGAGAAACATGAATTGCCAACGAAATTTAGCCACCTTATCCGACTGAAACGCTCACGTTTTCCGCCACCTGACATTCAGTCACCTGTCAAACAAAATTAAATGCCAAAGAGTATCGATGTCATCCATAAAAGCTACACTCTACGATATTGTTGATATAAGCTAGGATAACAGTATTCTAAGCACTGAACGATTATAAAAAAAACTTATCTAGCATACAACATTATAGAATTAAATTAAAATAAAAGAATGATTGAAATCAGAGCACAAACAGCAAATGTATCACGTGACATTATTGCCTCGTGTGAGATGTGAATCTATTATTTTATTTTTATTACCTACTTCACGCGCTTGAACTAAGAAACTTAACAGTTTTTAGGGTTCCGTACCCAAAGGGTAAAACGGGACCCTATTACTAAGACTTCACAATCCGTCTGTCCGCCCATATGTCACTAGACTGTATCTCATGGACCGTGATAGATAGACAGTTGAAATTTTCAGAGATGATGTATTTCTCTTGCCATAGTGGCAACACACAAATAATAAAAAACAGAATAAAATAAGTATTGAACTGCCATACAACAAACGTGATTTTTTTACTCGATATTGATAACGGCAACAAGTAGACGCTTAAATGTATATAGACAAGGGTACGGAACCTTTCCCGCGCGAGTCTGACTCGCACCTACCCGATTTATAAATCCGATTAAGAAATAATTGATTTAGTGATACACTTACATATTCGTCCTAATCATCAATAATGTTTTTACATTTTTGTTATGAATTCTTTGTACTACATCAATAAGACCAAAACAATCAGAAAATTATTTTTAATAAAACTTGAGAATTACACAATTTTTTTTGATTCCGTATCCAAAAACATTACGTTACTACCCAATTTTAGTTATCAATCCTCAACATTATGCCATGGTAAACCAAATCCTTTAAAAAAGATAGATTAGCCTTAGTTAATAATTCTACTAAGAAATGGAGAGCTCAACGTAAGAACCAGACGATAAAGTACTCAGTGTTGTATAATTCTGTCTGTCCACTGGTTCTAAGTTGCATAATTCAGTGTAATTCTATAAATTGTGTATAATATTCATGACTACGACAAATCGATATCCATGATGAATAATGGACCTTATCAAGGTGGTTCACATTCCTTTACCAAGCTCCAAATTGTTTTATTTATTAAGTTGAAACCTTAGTTTAAGTACGAGATCGAATATTTTTTTAGACACATCGCTATCTACTTCCAAACTAAGTAAAGCTTGAATTATGGGTACTAGACAACAGATATAAATACATGTATACATTTATTTTATAAATACATACATATTATACATAGAAAACACCCAAACTTTGAAACAAATATTTGCTGATCATACAAAGATTTTGGTCCAACCCGGGCCATACAGTACCACTGCGCCATCGAGGCAGTCATATCAACCAATAAAAATTTTGAGCTATTCTCTTAGATTTTTTGATCTGATAACATGGTAGAGTTATCCCACTAGCTCGAAGAGACTAAGCAATACATGAAGTAAGAGGTAAGTGTATCTCTGTGGAACGAAATTCTTAACAAATGACAGTAACATTAAAGTCATAAAAATAACAGGCACAGCTCAAAGAATTAATTAACTGCTATTTATAATTAGAGCCAGACCTTGAGCCTTGGCACATTGTTGACTTTACTATAATCACAGTGTCTTAAAAAAATTAGAACTATAAAAAAACTGATAATAGTATAACAATTCCCCTACAAAAGTTCACATTCTACAAACGTAAGTGTTAGTATAAAACTAGCATATATATATATATGTATATGGGAATGACGTCTACTAAACATAAAATAAAATATTAGCCAATAATACAAGAGAATGGAAGCTTTAGCGATTGTAGAAAGAAAATCGCCGCAAAAAACTTGCATGTCCACTAAAGGTGCTCTTTGCCAGCAGGTTTCTCTTGGAGTTGCCCTCTAGCTGTTTAAATAAGTTCAATTCGCCTTACAGAAAATCGCAATCAAAACTTATTTCGTATTGATTTTAAAGCCGATTTTACTTATTTCAAACTAATGCGATTCTTAGTCCTTAGTAGAACATGTCAAACAATGAACATTTAATATTTTATCTGTACATAAATAGACGTTTTCAAATAATGCTATTCAGAGTTCTGGCGCTCACAAACTGTTGGCAAATAAAACCTTATATGAAATGAAATTTCAACATGCTTTGTATCTTCCATTTCTAGGTTTCATTTGAAACTCACATACCTTTCCAAAATTGACCTATACATCACCCACACAAAGTACCGTTGTATCAGAAACTAACACGCTCACAAACATTAATCTTATAAGTACAACATCGATCTATGTACAAATAGGTCAACAGTTTACTAAAGTATATACTCATAAGTCACTTTCCTTACAACAATTACTACACGATGGATATCTCGAGATCATTAATAAATAATTAGTTTCGATATCGTAGCATGCCGAACATTAAATATCCTGCTGCGTACAAAGTTAAATTGTAATGTTCTTTTTGAAACCTTTGTACATTGCTTGTTGAGATAAACCAAACTTGATATACTATTAATAATATTATAACACAGTATTCAACTAAAACACAAAAGTAGCGATAAAGTTGTACATCCTTTACCAGTATTTTATTTAAATATTTGCGAAGTTCACTAAAGCTATATAGTCTGCCTGTATAATTTAATGTTATAAAGTTATTCTTGCTTTTTATCGATTATACTATCGTTACAACAACATTTGTAAAAATATACCTGTGAGCTAAGTGAATAATGAGTAATATATTAAGATTAAAATATTATATATAATGTAATTGATATATTAAAGCTACTAAATAGTATAATTTTAATAAGCAATAGCTAAGAAATCGCTAATGACATGAAACATCAATTAGAATAGAATAGAATAGAATAGAATACACTTTATTGTACAACAGATATAACAGTTTACATAAATATATAGTTTACATAATACATCAATTGAATCACCGTGTACAAATGGCGGCCTTATCGCTAAAAAGCAATTTCTTCCAGGCAACCTTGGAATGGGAAAAAAGAAAAAAGATAAAAAAAAAACAAATACGAATCCATGGGCAGTTATGTGCGAAAAGCGAAAAAAAAAATGCAAAGTTTAAAAGTGAATTCTATAAAGTGAATGATAAGATAAAAATCACATATCATAATACATGTTAATACTAATAAATAAAACAGTGACATGTATACAGAATGTTCCAGAACAGTTTGGCTATATTTTGGACTGTAAAGTTTTTTTTTTTTTAAAAGCATCTCACCAGACCGTCATAGTGTGGGTCACCATGCTGCATTGTTTTTTTTCGCATTGAGGATAGTGACCACCACTCTTGGATTCTGCTCATGCTTTCCATCAGGCAGGGCAGAGTCATTTTGGCAGCTTAAATATAAAAAAAAAAAAAAACACTTTGCATAATTATGTACCAAACAAATTTTAAACAAAATTTTATCAAACATTAATCGATTTCATTAATTATTTGAAATCACTAGTCATTTTTTGTGACATCTGTTATCCGAATCCAGCTATATTTTAAGAAGTATAATTTCTCACAACACAACACTATACCGCTCTAGCACCCGCTGCCCTGCCCGCTGGTTTTGAAAATGGGTTTGAGTTGCCGTGCCGCTACTCGCTCCGCCACCGCCGCTGCACTCCCCGCTGACTTTGAAAACGCGGCCTTATTGTCTATCGTATAAAAGAAGACAACTCAGTCGGTTCAGAGTAGATACAGTCAGCTTAGTCCTTACTGTTAATTTTCTTGAATTCATCCAAAATTATATATTTTTTTGGTTTTAATCATACTGATGTCTAATAATTTATAATGGTCCTAGACAAACCAACTTTAATCATGTGTAATAAAAAGAAAGAAGTCATAGTATCAATATTTCTTATTATAAATAAACACGCGGGCGGTGCCGTGGGCAAAATCTAGTACCTTAAAAACCGGTACTATAAAAAAGTTGTATTAAAAAGCATACTGATCACAATTTTTTTATTTCTATTTCAAATCCCTTTAAGGTGATTAAGGACCAATGTCTTTAAAACACCATATTGTTTATAATTTATCGATATTCAAATGTAGTAAGTAGTAACAGTGTGAAGCCAGGTTAACGGCGCACTACACACGACGTCTTTAGTTATTGGACAGCGTCACACTGCAACTTACCCGTTTGACTTAGTACACGAAATGATCATTAAATAGCAAACGACTTCAAACACCCACGGGCAAATAAAATTGTCTAAGAGTTCTTTGTTTACTACAAACGCCAATTAGCTGGGCCTTTGAAATGTATGTAATGTTTAGTAAAGACAAATAAAATAACAGAGTTAATATTGAGCTAGTCGATATTGATGAAATTCTGAAAATTGTTTTCTTGTTACTAATAATATTTGTACAGTAATACTTGCTTTAGGTGCGACACACATTTCTGTAGATACCTATATGTAATAATAATATAACCATAATAATATCGTTAGAAAGTAACTCTGTCTATTTGTTACACTTTCAGGGCTAAACCAGCACACCGATTTCAATGAAATTTGGCATCGCGATACTTTGATTTTTGAAGGAGGACATAAGCTACTTACCTTCTTTATAAAGACTTAGTGGTCTATTTGAACGCACCCCCTACTATAATTTGTTTAAAGGGAAGACATTTTACGGTATAGGCATTTTTCTCAATATTTTGCCACGTAAATATTCACCGTAACCTTAAAAACCGATCTGATAACAGTTAAGTCAAAGATCCTGACGAAATATAAATGAACCCGACAGCCGAAAGAAAAATTATCCTTGTACAATATCTTATTATCGTTATTTACACTCCATCTAGTAAATAACTAGGTGAAACTATAATAATCTTAAAATCCAAACACACTCCAAATGCTATGTCACGATATGTACGACAGTATTTATGAAAGTTCGGGGAAGGTGTAAACTGTAATAAATATAAATAATAAGTAACGGAAAACACAAAAACGTCAACTTAATTTTCCAATACAAACTGTTTCTAATTATGAAACATTTAGTGTTATTTGTCTTTTTAAAAATAATAAAAATTACAGTTAGTTTTCAAATATTTGTAGAGGAACGGGTCACATGTCCCTCCAACACTATGGGAGGATCCTCCCATCAGGCAAGGTGATCATGCCTAGCGGGACACGTGAGTATGTATATAATAAACCCTAGACAACAATATGTAATTCTAGTTCAAACAGAGGTTGAAAGTATTAATAAGCAAAGTAGTAATGTACCACACACATAAAAATAAAAATAAAACTCTCATTTTCTTATCAAAAGAGTTTCAGTCTTTTATTCTGAAGTTTTAATAAAAAATCTATTGAAAGGATTCCAGTAAAACACAACGAAGGAAAAATACTTTCTACTTTATAAGCCCACATTGAAAGGAAATTGAAAACAAATAGCAAAACAGATTTCAACTTTAACTTTATTGCGAAGTCTAATAACTTTATGAAAGGGTCTAGTTTGTAATCTGTCTCAGAAAATATGAAATAAGGAGGAGTTGCGACCCATGCTGAGATGCGATAACCGGGTATCGGACACAACGATCTGCGCACGTCTCGGACGATTGCATGTTTGCAGCGCCACGAAACACTCGGCGACTTGAACATAATTATAGTGGCGCTATACGAATACACCTTAAAATTAATACGTGACATATATTCCCGTCATTACTTAACCTGTGCAGTGTCGTTTAACCTAAACTCTTAAGCGGTTTGCGAAATATTTTGGTAGTGGTCACAGAGAAATAAGTTTTTTTCGTATTAAAATGTAATTATATCTTATAATATGCACATCATTGTAAACGCTATGAAATTTGCCATGTAATTAACTACGTAATTTATCAAGAAATACTTACATATAGGAGAAATCATGTGATATATTTGTATGTCGTGATTTTTTCACACATTGATGTCAATATTTCCATTCATAATATAAAATATATAACTTCTACACATACTCTAGCACCCATAAACTGTTACACAAGTATATAAGCACTTAAAACATAACTCATTAGCTTTCAAAACACAAAACTATCACAATAAAACAAATATTTACATTTAAACAGTTTACGTTATGCAACATAAAAATGTGAGTGCCCTTTCTTTTTCTTCTTTATTCTTAGTTTTAATAGACAATTCTCGCACTGGAAATATATACTTTACTGAGGACTTTGCAGACATATATGGAATGGACACAAGAAAAACCCAGATAGTGAATCACACAGAATATTATACCATGTGGAGATCGAACTCATAACACTCAGCATAGACGGGTGATATCACCATACGTGCGCTCTGCTTCGTCCTTTATATTATTTTTATTAAATTACGTCTTTGGTAACACTGAGCTTGGGCGCTCATAGCCCAGTTGCACTCGATGATTAGAAACAATCACCGAGGGTAAGCAACGATGGCGCGGTCAGTACCTGGATGGGTGACCGCTAGTGGCATGTTACCATGAGCGTCTCCGTGATTCGGAGGTCACGTTAAGCAGTCGGTCCCGGTTGCTATCATACGATAACTAACAGTCGTGAAGCTTTGTTGGAGGCCTTCGGGCGGCTTAAAAACATCCAACGGCAAGATTTACGTAGCCACAACGTATTCTTGCCAGTCCCCAACCCGCACTTGGCCAGCGTGGGGACGTATGGCTTAACCCTCTCCTGAGAGGAGACCCGAGCCCAGCAGTGGGACATTATGGGTTGTTGATTGAACACTGAGCTTAATTCTTAAAGGTTAGCTTAACTCTTAAAATTGAAGTGACAGTGAATTGAAGTGAAATTAGATTGACTGATGTAGTCATATCAGTCAATCTAATTAAATAACTTACACACAAGTCAGTACAGTACTGTCATCGATCTCAGCCAATACCTAAAAAGCTTACCTTTTCATATGCAAGTTTGGCACCGTGTAAACATCTTGTAAAACAAGAATTTACTCAGTACACATTAGAACTTACTAACGTATGAACTTGTAGAATAGTTGAAAATAGAGATGTGCTACTAAGTCCATAGATGGATCGTCTACTGTACACACATGTTCTGTTAGAATGACAACTAGTGAACTGCGATGTAGTGTTGGCACCTAAATACATATAATTACGTGAAGAATTTAAGTCAATATGTATTCTGTTACATTTACATATACACTTATTGTAGAACATACACCTTTTTGATGCTAAGCAGAGTACCTATTTATGATAAGACTTAACTAGTCGTATATAATAATGATTCGCTGCTAAGTTAAACAACAAAACAACTTATTCAAACGGTAACACGTTTAAGTAAATGGTTTTGTTGTTCTTTAGTTTTTTAAAGCTCTTTCAATAATGGATAACTGATACCACATCAAACATTATAACTGGTATAAGCGCCCCAAAGCAAAACCATATATTTTAAAAGTAAAGTACTACATTTTACATTTATATAACAGAAATTACAGAGGTGCTGATATAAAATATAATGATACGATAAAAAGTAGAAAAGGAGCAGTATTTCTAATGTGGGAGAGCCGATTCAGTTTGAATGGGCCGACTCGACCGGAGTGATATCACTGGCTTACAAAAAACCGGTGCGAAATAGCACTTCTCCTGTGTTTCACTAAGTGAGTGAAGACAAAAGACAACTTGTGACGCCTTTGATGTTCCGGGTGTCCATGAGCGATGGTAATCGCTCACCACCAGGCGATACATCTGATCGTTTGCACCCTATTTTATAAAAAAAACACGCCTTACCATTACAGCTACGTATGAGTGCACAGAGCCTTCTTGGTAGCAACCACTTATTGGCTTAGAAAGAGGGTACTAGAGAACTAAAAAAAAATTAACTAAAATTAAATTTAGTAAATTTTGTTTTTGCAGAATTTTTGATTTTACTAAAACGACGTTCGACGAAAAACGTTCGATCTTGTAGTACCTACTATACTTACTCGGGTGAAGCTTGCAGACAGATTGTCTTAAGTTAGTGCCTCTGTATGTAGACACAAGTTAGTGAATGAACACCCTCAGGGATATCTCAGACTCATGTTCTTTGCCAGATGAAATCTCGGCTCTGAATACTTAACCGAACTTTAAAACAAAAGATTTTATGAGCTTGATTGTACAAAGTATTATAAACCAATTAGTAATCTAATCGTAAAATACTGTTTAGGTATACCTCAAATTTAAAAATAATTTGTTGTAACTGAATATTCAATGAAAGCATTTTGATTCAATCGTTAAAAAACGTTAATAGCATTATAATTAAAACAGAAATTCGATCAGGTTATTTAGGTTTTTTTTCTAAGGCCTAATTAATTGCTGTCTGTGTCCTAGACAGACAGAACGTTAAGTTAATTGACATTCTGATGGATGAAAGGCTCGGAAGTTTTCGTGATTACTCTAAAAAAGTTTTGTATAATTTTAAAACAATCTATTGATCGTTTATCCAAAACCAATATGTGTTATTATTGAACTGTAACATTTCGCTAAAAATATAAATGGTTTGAAAAAAAAACACTCAATAATCCAAGTCAGTCAAAAGTCCAATCCGTAAAATATAAATTCGCTATAAATATGTAGAGCAAAATATATTCCATGATATATGTATATGTTATATTTACCAAAACACGAAGCTCTCGCTGTTCTCTTCAAGAAAATATTCAGACGTAAACCTTAAAAAAGTTTTATCAACAACTAATCGGAAAAGTAAACAATTAGATGCTACTTATCTTATAATCTTTAGCAATACTAGAGTTAGGATAAAGTAGATTATCTAACGTTACTGTATAATAAAGCTCAACAAAGAATTAACAGAAAAAAATTAACATTCACAAAGGTCAAGTGCACCGTCACCTGGAACGCCACACGTTCCGTATCATTAAGTTTGATTGTCAATGTAATTGGCATGATTACACTTGCAGCTTTGTGGACCAAAGCTGCAAGTGTAATCATGCCAATTACATCAAAACACTTGAACCGCAAAATGAAGTGGGCTAGTTATATCACCGCGACTTGATATTGTATTCTTAATGAAAATTACTTTTCTTTTAAACTCATTTAAGTTTATTTTCCTATTTGACATGTACTGTAGATTTCTTCAAAGTTTTAGTTACGGTTCGTTAAGAAAAAAGTAAAACTCCAATATCTTTTACATTTAAATATACATTTTCATTGTTTGAGCTATGTTTAATGAGACTAAAAGTTTTACTTGTAAATGAATAAGATATTTTACATACGACTGCTAGGCATGTGTTATATAATATGTATATATGAATGTACCAAGTTTGAAACAAATCCTCACAGGGCTTTTAAGATTACCGTCTTAATTATGTAAGCAAAGTATTTTCTTCTTATCAAAGACTGGTGTTGTAGGAATATATTTATAATAACATTAAATTGAACTACATTTACCTATTTCATTAAAGTTATGTGTTATTTAAATCGAGTTCTTTATTTCAACAAATAGAAATAAGAAGTTGAACTGAACGGGTTTATTTTTATTTAATACTAGCATTTGCCCACGGAAGTATCAAAATATCTTCATGCAAAATTTGATTGAAATCGGTGCAGTGGTTTAGCCGTGAAAGCGTAATAAATGGACAGTCAAAATGGTAGTGTTTTACGCAAAATCGACTATCAGTTTAGACAAAAACGATCCAGAAGTTCCGGATCTAGTGGATAAAATATGTAACTGGCGAGAACCTACTACATGTTGGAAGTCAGCTAATAAATAGATAAGGACACATAAATAAGTTCAAGGATCTATTAAGTGACGTTAGTTTACAGCCTTACTATCAGTTAAAATGTTGTGTCGTGGGACACCAGGTAGGAACGAAGTTCCTTCGGCTACTGTAGAATCATGAAAATAATCAATTTAAATTTAAAAATAAATATTCACACACACGCGCGCACACACACATATATAAATATAAATATATATATATATATATATAATCTCTATAAAATTGATAGTTTTTTCTCAATTTTACCGTATGACCCTCAAAACAGCAAGAAAGATAACCTAGAAAACCTTACAAAGATTTTAGTATGTACACACAATATAAAGCAATGTAAAATATTTTAATTTTTATAAATTAACTAATACTTACGTATTTAATTCCTTTGCACTGAATAATTTCCCACTATTATTACTGTCAATTGCATTCAAGCCACTTGTTAGTTCACTTGTTTTTACGACTGTCGCGCCTGCGCACGTCTAACATAACGGTTTTATTCCACGCACTTTTTTCCACGGATTTTTTCTTACGGTTTTACTATCACATGTTTTTCAGTTCGGTCGCGCAGCAAAATCCCTATCCCCTCCAAGCCTGCCGTAAGGAACTTCGTTCCAATATGAACAATGACTTTGCAAATAATGAGTATGAACAAAATAAAGTATACAATAATTGCATAGGACATTTTATTGTCTAATTATTATAAATGGACAGAATAATGACTAATTAACTGGATAGGCTGCGCAGTCTTAGCGTAAGGATAATTGTGCTTGAGGTCTCGAGTTCGATTCGATCGACAAATAATACTCTGTAAATTTTAAACTAAATTATATATATATACATATATATATATATTGCCTTTTTTGTGAGCGGTGAGTATTTATTCATAATTCACGATAATGTAAATAGTATTACAATCATAAGAAGACAAAAAAAACTTTTATTTAAAAACCCACAACAGCCTTATCTGACATGTTACACGGCTCCGTAATGTCGCCGCGAGAAGTGAATATAAAAAGCTTTTTGAGACTTTTATTGCATGCAATTAGCACTTGTCTTACAAAATTATATGCAGTTATACGTGTACCCGCAACTCCACTCTCAAATTGAAAATCTTGTTCGACAGTTTATTCAAAGCCATGAAGGATAATTTACAAAGACAAGTAAATTATTTCTCTCTTTTATTTTACATTTTATCAAATATAAAATGTAAACAAGTCAAATATTTTAAAATGTGTATGTGTAAACAGTTATTCATTTGTAAATTTAGCATTTAAGAGATTTGTCTATATTATAGTCAATAAGACTTCTTAATTATTGTTATAATAACAACTTTATACGTTTAAATACTCTCTACTACAACCTGTCCCGTGCTGCCCTTATCCGGCGGCTTCCCGCGAACCTCATCGGTTTGTCGGACCACCATGTTAAGGGTTTACCCAACGTCTTTCAGCTGAGATCGTGATGATGATGGAATCAAATCAATTTCAATTAAATGATCCGTTTAAGATCGAATACAGATTTCTTTCCATCTGACACTCGCATAACGAATAGAAGTATAAATATGGATGTTTGGCACATCATTATACTATAATATATTTCCACGACACTATAATTATGGTCTGACAGAATGATTTACTTGAAAAGACCTGCGATAAAAGTTTGCTACATAGATATAAATTTGAAGTAATATGAGTCACGATACACCTATTGTTATTCCCTTGTAAAAAGAAAATAATGACCTACCTACACCAAAAAGGCACAGACCTTATCATTATAACTCAATTATTCAAAGGCTCCCTTTAAGACATTATATTCAATGGTAAAGCTGCTCTTTATACTCAAGCATATTTTTGCTGTGTAACAATTCCTTTGACACAAAATGTTATTACTTGATAACATAACAGCTACAGTGTTTCTCTTTGAATTTTTGATAAATATGTTAATTCTTGAAACAAATTGCTTTATCACATGCGTAACTAGTATAAGCCACTCTTTCGAAGGGGGGTTGCCCTACTACCACGTTAGCCGGATAGCATGATCAGAGACTTATGTTAAGCAGTAAAATATTCAAAACTGGTAATGTACCTAATATTAAAGAGATCTACATTACCTTTTATAAGCATAAAATTCTCAATCCTTTGAATAACAATATTAAGTGACTCGAATTTTTCTACTGTTGCTCTATTCCACCTCCTCAATGAGAATAAAGTGACATAGGAAGCTAAAATCAGTATCTTATTAATTTACTTTAAGTAAATGCACCGTAATGTATATTGATTGTCCGTCGTAAGTTAAGTTATGCTAAATAAAAGTTGGAGGAAAAGTTGATTTGAAATGTTGTTCAAAACTATTTAATTGTTCAACTATTGACTTTTTACTCAGAAATTGTAAATACTTGAAACTGTAATTGCATCTAAAATAAAACCAAAGTTTACAAAACCGCAATTTCGGTAGTGCTTCTGTTAAATCATTATTACGTATATACAGACCCTAATAGGTAAAATAAAATTGTAGCCGACCTTGCTAGCTGAGACACGACCATACCTGTAACAATAACGAATTAAAACAATTAGTAAACAGTCGTGTTACCTCATCTGAGTGTATAACAATACATCAGTGCCCCCGCATCATTGTTCCGCGTCAACAAAAGTGGGTGTCGCCGATGTAAGGGCGAGACCCCACTCTCGACTCGAGAATCAACAAACCAACAATTATTATGTAACGAACAAGTCAGAACCGCAATATTACACCCACGACCAGGACGCTTCATTTATTATTATTTATATGTTATCTTTAACGGAAAATAAAGCAATAAATACAATAGCCATAGAAATCCAAATGGATCATATTACCTAACTAGTATGCCACCTTTTTATAATATTCTACTTCAAAGGAAATTCGATATGATTTAGATGATTCTGAATCCGTTATATGTATAACTTATTCAAATGATATCGAATAAAAGTTATAACAACACCTTAAAATTTAAGTTATACACATTTTCACTATTGCCTTGTGTTGCAAAAATATTAACAAATATAAATACCAACTGGCATATGAAACATGATGAATGATGATTGAACCATCATCAAAACTTAAGTTAAGATTGCGTTTTTGATCAGCATAAATATTTTCGACCGTTGTATATTTTAATAGTACCATCGGGGAATTAACTGGTGTTACCAGTGTACATGACACTTGGTACCCGCATACTAAGAGTGAAAGAAATTAAACAAAATTTAAGAAGTGCCTAGTAGGGGTCAATTTGGATTACGAACTTGTCAATTCGGAGTACGGACAGTAATTTCTTTTTCCACTTTTTGTAATCTAAAATAACAAATTTATTGTAAAGTATTAGGATAGTAGTGAAATAATTATGTTTACTGAATACTTAGAAATCTCCAATCAATGAACTGCCAAACCAAACATTATTCATAAATTTTCAGTATTTATTTTTTAAGCAATGTTCAACTACGTGTACCTTTATTTTTCTCATAGTTTGAGATAATAGAAAGTAACGAATGAAAAATTTGTGCATACGAACGTCACAAAAGCTGAGCCAATTAAACATTTTAATAGCGTAGATTCAGTTAATTATTTTATAAAACCTTCTTTTGAAAACACTGAGAATTTGTTTTATATAAAAATTGATCTCGAACAACTTAAAAAGTTGTCTAAATGCATAGAAGTTTTACAAAATCTCTAAGTGTGTATGTGTTCTTTCTTATTTATCATATATACAAATACAACTTGTTACTACATGATTACTTTGTTGATTGTGTCTTTAAATATATATAATTTGATATTTGTGTTATCAAATAACGTATCTAGGCTTAAAATTATTAAACTCTTTTTCGAAGAACATTCTTCAATGTCATAGTTTTGTAATGATGTTTTAATAAGCTTAAATCGATCAGGTGAAGGTAAGCGATTTACTCGAAACAAAAAACTCACATTGTTATATATCATTGTAGTTGATAAATGGTAGACGCCATTATAGTTGTCTCTTGTTGACAGTTTTCAAAACATTAATTATATCTACCTACGGCACCGGTAAACATCTCTTAACTAGCCATTAGGTAGACAAAGATGCAAGAAACCGGTATCGATAACCATTTGATTTCAATTCTCAAACATAAACTCATTAAAATGAAATAAATGGAATTGTAGATATTATTTAATAAGCCGCGCACTTTGAGTTGATATTTAAATAGGTACCTACATGAAAGTATTAATTGTGTTAATTACAATAAACTACAAAGAAAATAAAAAGTTAATTTATGTAATTAAGTAGACATTTATAAATAAATACTACAGTAATATGAACAGTTATAATTATTACAATGTTTGACATGTTTGTGTACAAATAATTCGGCTTTTTCAAACGACAACTCAGGTCATAAAGTTTGCTTAGAAAAATATATATTTTAAGAAGGCTTTACAATGTTTTGGATATTTTAACTTTAGATTGGGTTACGTTCGATAATATCGATATCTGTACTGATGTTTAAAGTCATTATTTAATCAGCGGCTAACCTAACACTAGCTGACCCGGTAAATATGGTGTTACCATAAAATTATAAAAATAATTAAATGGTGGGGCATCCTTTTCATTTAGGGGTATAAAAAAGATATGTATGCCAATTCTCAGAGCTACCCAATATGCACACAAAATTTTATAAAAATCGATGCAGCCGTTTCGGAGGAGTTTAGTTACAAACACCGCGACACGAGAATTTTATATATAATTGATGTTTTTGAAGGTAAAAACATTGTTCAGCATTATATAAGTTATTATTTCATAAAAATCAGTACATAAATGGAACTATATCATTATTAGAATCACTCTTCACATTAAATCTTATTTACAGCCTTCAATAGCTCGTAGCTAAACATAGGCCTCTCTTTAGAAAAGAGATTTTGGCCGATTATATAACGCTAGCCAGACGTGTAGGTATATACTTTGTCTCAAATTTTTCTTCTCACTACAATGCTCTCTGCCCTATATAATTTGCTCTCTTAATCGGCTCTCACGAAACAAACAGGATGATTAGGAGTGGTGACACTCCGTTTAGTTCTTCTGCATCGCAACGGACAGTATTCCCATTCATAGCACGGACTAATGTCAAAACTAGACTGGTGCATTCCGCCAAATAACGTAAACGTTATATGATCTGTAAACTTATACGTTCTAGAGGTCTAAGTATAATGGACACAGGATAACGAATGCATTCTTAAATAATAGGTACATATTTAAAGGTAAAAGTAATAAACCTGGCTCTACGAATGGTTGGAATATTGACTGCATAACAGCATGGGTGAGAGGGATCAGGTAATCAAGTTACACAATACTAAGGCGTATTCTCTGGAGTGTGACCGACAAAGAGCTGATACACTTACATTGCATCGATATGTTAGACTTTAGAGCCTATAAAATGAACATAATTGATTAACTGTTTTTTCCTATTGAGCAGTGAAAAGTGTTCATAACTTCAAAATAATAGGAAAGAGAAATATAAAATGGCGCAATTAGGCGTAGACGTTCATTTATAATTGCAATATACCTACATAACTAGTGTATACATGTAGTATACATATTATATAGCTATAATAAACACTCTACTTAAATCTAAAAATAAGGGGACGATGACGTTACGAAAGTGAGTCTTAACAAAATTAGCAAGAAAAATAAGTTTCTTTCTATTTCTATTTTTATTCATTTTACAAGCGATCATATCTACTAGACTATCGAGCTTAGAGAGGATACATAGGTAAAATGCATAATTCTACATAAAGGTACCTAAATATGTGAATACACAAATATTGATAGATAATGCTCAAGATTTTATAAAACAGTATAACCTCTTATACTGTAACAAGACAAAAACATATAATTTCACTGACAATAAGCTGTTTTGTCTACCAATGAAAAATCTAATTAACAAAATCTATGAAAATGTTTATTTTGCTAGTATACTGCATTTACACTAAAAATACTACCAGAACCTTCAACAACGTTAAATATCCCAGTTTTGTCACCGTAAAACATTTAAACGACCAATAAGAATTAAGTGTAATGGATTCAACTAAAAGATTTGTACCAATCCGGAAGTGTGTGGGTCGACCACCGTCATTCGAACAAAGCGGAGGAATGTCGATCGAATCCTACCTGCGCACGCGTCACTACAATCTATATAGAGATTAAAATTAAATACATATGAATAACCTACCACATAAGGTTCAATTTCGTGTGCTCGCCGCTTTAATAAGAGGAATCTATAAGTTATGTTGCCAGATACACAATGCGAAAAAAAATTTTTTCGAATGTTCTTATAATGGCTTTCCAACTTTTATAATAGGAATTTAAATGTTAATGTAAAAGGATAGATAGGATCTTCTCATCATTTTTTATCCGCTGTCTCCCTTGTCTCATATAATGGTAAACATTTTAATGACTCTCTCAAGACTGTCACGAGTTCTCAACAAGTTTTGCATAACGTATAATTAAAATTGTTCTGAGATAATTACCAGTATTGTTTGATGTCAAACACATCAATGGACACTTTTTTTTTTTTTACGTTGGTAAATCCTCATAGATGTCCTCCGCTCTGGGGAGAAAGCCGCCACCTCGGGTCCGGTTGGTTGGGGGCGACGAACATCCCCAAGTCCACCGCCCCTGGACCCAGTTAGGGAGGCCGGTGGAGGTCAGCGTATGCCTCGGAGCGCCTTCTGCGGACTGAGAGAGAGGTCAGGATCTCCCTCTCCCTTTCCGCAGCCTCCTTCTGCGAGATGACGGTTTCGCAGAAGGACACCACCGCGTCCCAGGACTCCTCGCCGTCGACCATAGAACGAACTACGGCCGGCAGCGAGAGGTCACTGCCTACTACAGAGATGAGGGCACGGCGCGGCCCCTCCCAAGCGGTACACTCCGCCAGTGTATGCCACGCCATATCCTCCCGACAGTCGACGCAGTGGTGACACCGAGCGTCCGGCTCCCTGCCTATGCGACACAGGAACCTCCCGAAGCAGCCATGCCCCGAGAGGATCTGCGTCAGACGGAACGAGAAAGGGGTCGTGCCTTCTCCCGAGCCACAGGTCGAGCACTGGCCGAATGGCCTCAACAGTGACTAGGCCGGCGGAAGGGCTTGAAAGCCTGTCCCGCCATTCCGCCACCAGGACCTCGCGTAGCTGTGACCGTCCTTCACCGTGGGCCCGCGCGTCCTCACGCCACCAATGTAACGACGCAAGGACTTTTGCCTCCAGGTCCCAGGGCGGAGATCCGGCTAGCACGCAAGCCGCCTCATAGGAGATCGTGCGATAACCCCTAACGACTCTGACAGCCATCACCCTCTGCGGCTTCCGCAGAGCGGTGATTGAACCGGCCGTCAGGTCAGCCGCCCAAATCGGGGCCCCATATAGAGCCATCGATCGCACGATCCCCTCATACAACCGCCTGCAGGCGGCGTTTGAGTCCAACCCGTTGGGAAGCAGTGTTGATAGCGCCCTAGCCGCGCCCAACGACTTGGGCGCTAGCTGCCGGAAGTGAGGGCCGAAATCCCACCGGCTGTCGAGCACCAGTCCCAAATATTTTAGGGTGGGCTCGACAGCGATACGAACCCCCCCAACCACCATGTGCGAACCCGGTGGCGGCGCCCGTTGAGGGTCATGAAAAGCTATGGCCTCCGACTTGTTGAGGGCCACCTCCAGGCCGAGGCGCCGTATGCGGCTCACCACCTGTGAGACCGCCGCCGTCGCTAGCAACGCTGCCTCCCTGTATGAGCTTCCTCGGGCAGTGACCAGCGTGTCGTCAGCGTAACACGTCAGGTTCACACCCGGTTGGAGCTCGCCCCTCAGCACCCAGTCGTAGCCGATGTTCCACAGGAGCGGGCCCAAGACCGAACCCTGTGGAACACCGCACGACATGGGGCGCTGGTGTCTGCCATCACGTCCCACATAGGTAACACACCTCTCCGTCAGATAAGCCCCAACGACGCGGCGGAGGTAGGGAGGTACCCGATGGTAGCGCAGTGCCTCTCGAATACAACTCCAGGGCAGAGTGTTGAAGGCGTTGGAGATGTCCAAGGACACCGCCAACATCACTCCACCCCGGAACACCGCTTCCTCCGCCAGGTCTCTCACTCGCGAAATCGCCGTAATAGTGGAGCGCCCATGCTGAAACCGGAACTGGCACTCGGCCATGTCCGGCCCCTCCTCGCACATCAATGGACACTATTCTAAAGTAGCCAATACTACAAAATGGATAAGATTATACAATAGACTCTTCTATTTATAACTATAGGTCACGAAATAGTAATTATAATTTTTATGTTTTGTTGGGATATTTATAAATTAGTTGCTTAAAATTAAAAAATTAAATCATAATCACTCACTATCACGAATGCTCTGATAATTGCGGTTCAAGATTTATTACTGCAAATAAATGATAGACGTCATCATCAAGCCACAGTCAACCTCCAACGGCCAACAGCCTTAAGTAGTCTGCACTGGACCGTGTACAAGCGTTATTTTTATACTATAGCGGGTAGTGTTATAAGTCCTAGGCAAGTCACTGTATCTCAAGAGGCACAAGTATTTCTGTGCTTTATTTATACAAGTGCATGTAATACATGCCCAGAATAATCAGACTTCTATGTATTTTCATATCACCTTAGTAGCTTCAGATCCCTAAAATCTTTAATATATACAGCGACCTAGATTCATATCATAGTCGCATTTGAAATATAGTGAAAGTATGTCATTTCACGTAGGAATTTAATAAGCTTAAGTTATAGAAAATTCCATAACGAATAATAGGGTTTCATTTCTCTGCAGATATTTTACATAAATGTTTTGTGTGTAGTTACTGCTGCCGCCACTAAAGTATCGGGCGAAACGCTTGAAACTAAATTGAGCTTTCTTAAGCGATTGTTGGCGGCACAGTCAGCCCCCTTTTATGGCACAAGCACCCTGTGCCATACGATTTTACGACTACCACATCCCCTTCTTATCTTGTTGGAAAGCACAGTTATTATTATCAAAGAACTTTCAACGACGTATTGTTAATTTTAAAACAATAACATTTCCTTAAGCTTACTCATAACTTTGAATGCTTAAAGGTTTACATATCATTTCGTTCACTTTAAGCTTGTCATTATATATAAGTATGCAAATAAAAAAATATCAAATATGTAAAAAATATCATTCAAATCTGAAAAGCCAATTCAATGGCTCACGTAAAATGTAAGCCGCTTATTTTTTCATTTAGCTGATTTGCCGATGTCATGTAATGTTTTTTAAGTACTTCAAAGGTTGATAGGAGGATCAACATTTATTTCACTTTTAATTTTATCACTAAGAACGTCTCGTCTCGTGTAAAGTCATTTGCTACATTTTTGACACGTGTTCAACCGCAATGAAAGTCATAAAATTCGTTATTGATGCAATAAACCTTTGTTAAGAATTTCTCATTGCTTTATAACATCTCGTAAGATAGACAAATAAAACGTATTTCACAGCCAGATAAACCGACAGCTCCTTTCAAAGCAAAATATTAGTCTAAGTTAATGAAGGTGGTATTACCTTAGGACTCTCAATGTTTTGATACACTGTCTGCCAATTCGGGTATATACACTGTGCTAATGTCGTGTTATCATAACTAATTTAGATCTTATTAGGTTTCAAAATCTCACTATTGTAGTCTAAATCGTTCGTACTATTTTATAATCTTTAATTATTAGTGAGTAAGATTATGTTCTTTTCTATAAATTGAACATTACGTTCCTATTGTGTTAGTATTCTTAACACCGAATTTTTGATAGGTTTTCGTCTGTACGACTTTGAATTTATTTAAGATTTTTACCATCATCATAATCAAAATAAATTCATACTAATATCGTAATGCTACCTAATGTATATTTAAACTAATAAACTGTCTGTCTGTTATACTTTCACGGCTAAGCCGCTGCACCAATTTGTATGAAATTCAGCATGGGGATACTTTGATTCTTGAGGAGGGACATAAGCTACTCTTAGAAGATTATTGACAGAAAAACAGACGGAACCGTAGGCAAAAGCTGGCACTAAATAATCGGCATATTAAAACTCCAAAAATACTTCTTATATACTACATTAAGTACGTAGAAAGAATTTACGGAAATATCAATTTCCTAAATCACCTAATAAAACTTGAAACAAGTTAAGGTTTTACTCATGGCTCCGCCTCAACTTTACTGGTTTTTGCGGTAAATAGTCGCAGAATGTCATTTCTCAAGAAACAAGTATCTTGATGTCAAATATTATTAAAATCAGTTGCATAGTTTAGCCATGAAAGCGTTATAAACAGAAAGAAATAGTCACAATTAATCTCTCAACATCTTATATTTCATTTCATGTAATATGTCAGCGTTTCCATTTCTAATATACTTAGTTACTTAATAGTTATGAGGGAACTTTCAATACACGCTGTCTTATCTGAAAGGGGTTTCGTAAAACCGAGTTATGGCTATGAGTACTATAACTCTAACTTAGTGTGGAGAATTGTCGTGAACTAGCATCTTAGATGCTCACTTAGGTCTTAAAGTGTTGGAATTTTTATAAAGATAGTGTTGATTAAATAAAAGTTTTCAGACTTTTATTTAATTAACACCTTTTGTATAGATTTCCGACTTAAAAAGGGCCATACACAATGAACTTAAGTTAAGTTTAAACGTCTGAGTTGCATTTAATATTAACCACATTTTAATGTTACAATCGCGTTTAAAGGAAAAAATTATCTTTACGTCATCGTTATTTTATAGTGATGGTTTCTTATTGAGATATTTTTTTGATGTTCGCTCTTCAACTTTATTTAAACTCTTCCTCATTCTATGACTTGATATTAATTCATTTGTATCTAACCAATGTCTTTCTGTCTGATGCATATAAGTCTCTCTACAGAATAGAGGTTTTTAGCCTACTATACAATGCTGGACAAACGGTTTGGTAAAAGGTGTTAAGTTATAGTGTTGCGTATTTTGCTCTCGTAGACGGCTCTTACGGCACCCGCGATATTAGTAGAAAAGGTTACACTCCTTGTCCTTAATCTGTTACCTCAAAAATGTCAGAATTATACCATCCGTGGTTGATACATCATCCCATATTATTTTAACTTAACCTCATACTGACTAAAGGAAATTATGCTTTTATGACTTAAACCTAATTTATTTTCTAAATAAATCTACAATTAATTTCATAAAAGTATGTTTTCCAGTTCATGACTCGTGTGCTACAAATATTATTTGGTGTATACTTGTCTTATGAAAAAGGAAATAAATAAATGAAGTGTTCTCAGACGGCAGATCCCGAGTCTCAAACCCGTTCAACCATCTGAGTTAACACAAAGTCAATGTCAAGCAAGTCTCGATTCTAGGAACGTATAACGACGTATGTCATTCGAGTCCCAAAACAATGCGTCAGCAAAAAACACTTCATTCTTGTGTCACGTCCCCTAGGAGATTATCTCCAACACACATATCTACCACCACTACGAGTATAAAAACAATAACATTTCGAAACGTCTCCAAAAATGATAATACCTTTCTAACAAAGACGTGTTATTTTATTATGATTATTTTTATTATCTAAGCTTGCATATCGATAAGAAGCAACATAAAGTAGTGTGGGTGTACCTTTATGACATTAATATTGCCTACGTTTATTTCCTATTATGAATTTATAGTTGTGAGAATGATCTTACTACTGCTCCAAAATATAACGGAAAAGGTATAAAATTGTAATAATTTATTATTTATGTATTTAGGGCTCATTAAGGTAAAAATGTTATAGATACAAAAGAATGAGAAATCGATATTAGTAAACTTTAAATGTCGTTTTATAAGATATATTATTAAGGATCTTCAAAAATAAACCACAAATTGTTTCTCTGAAAAATACAACGGTTTGTTTTATTTATCACACCCTTCCAATATTACAATAATATTGGTCAACTATGACAATTACACTTTTAACTCACCTGAAAAATACAAAGAAACGACATTTAAGGTTCACTAATACCGATTCCTCAATTATAACCTTTCGTTTATCTTCCTACCAGTTTTTATAACAGAAATTACAGAAATAAATGTCAACATCATCCGCCATTAAATCACGCGACATTCCGCTCTAAGCGCCACAGCAACTAATAAAGGCAAAAGCTCGGCAAATTTGAATTAACGAAATGCCATTTCATTATATAATTTATTTTTATTGGGTGATAGTTTATGTATAGTTTTCTTAATCAATAATAACGATAAATAAGAATATTTTTTTAGAAACATTTTTAAGCATCATCATCATTAATGCCGTGTCACATTTTAAAAAAATATGTTCAAGTATATAAACGTCACGAAGCACACATATTCAACATAATACTATACAACCGTTATTCTTCAAATGATAAACGGTCACTAAAGTACGTCTTTGAACCCTATTATTACAGTTACATCAGTTTACATAAATATATGCAAAGGCGAGCGAGGCCAGCCGAGTTCGTGGCAGTATTGCCATCTGTGAATCTCTCGGCGCCGCTCTGACATGATTTTCCCTGCGCCCACGCGCGTATTCTTATCTAACATGTTCTCACATTGAAAATTTACACGTGCTTGCGAGTGTTGGCGCTCGGCGTTGTGTGGTGGATCGTAATAACGCACTTGTCGCATTTTATCTGACGGCGTGGCAGCTGCGCTCGTCCCGTGCCAGATATGCAGTGCCGCATATGAACACCCGACAACACCCGGGGGACGTGGGCGAGAGAGGCCGCAACCGTCGCATTTTATAACCTTTTTATTCCATTGTCACTCCGCTGGAGCAACGTATCCGAGGGAAAAATAAATTTTACTCTTTATCTAAATGTCAAATCGTTCGGTTTCGATCGAATCAGTTTCCAAATAGTTTTAATAAATCTCCTTTTACGGCGGTCGAAACGGGCAGCGGTCGATATGGGAACACATTACGAATACTCGCGGCGAGTTATCGTGTTGTACTCTGTTATGACCGCTGTGTCTGTTCAAGGCAACAATAGGTTTAATTGAAAGAGTGTCAATAAATTTGTCGGGGATTGTCCAGCGGTGGTGTACGTCGCCGGTGGTCTCGATAAACTTGATCGTCTCCGAGCGCGCGACATCTCCCGAAGGATCGGACCCTTGTTCCTGAGCCCGAATTTTGTTTTTATCTGTAGCCGACCTTGTCTTCATTATAATATATCTTCCAAAGGGCTTATCTGAGCAAGTTGATGGTGATCTCGGTTCATGTCGCTACTATCATGTTCTATTTCAGTTTAAACTTATAACAAAATTCTAATCTGAAAGTCGTAAACAAAACATTATGTAGTTTATTGGGCATCCTTATAAACAAAATAAAGGTAAGGATTAAGCTTTACGCCATGTTATTGAAGCTTTGAAAGGTTAATTTTTCTTTCTCGCCTGCATGTCAGGAATCAAAGCGGATGGACAGACGGACCACTGACTACAATTTAAGTAAATGTCCAATCATTAAAACAAAAACAAAGGATAGCGTTAATTGTATTGAAAACAGAACCCATTTCCTGTCTGTTATAAACGAAGAGTAGTATAATTTTGGGATATGTTTTCTCACGGTGGACGTCGCCTCCGCCCACTAATTCTACGAATACATTTTGGACTAAAGTGACGCATTGTATCCAAATGCAGTTATTATTTGGATGATTACATTTCAAAATTCCCAGTACTTGTAATATTCCTGTTAATTTTACTTCAATTATCTTTATAGGTGACCTATACCGCCCAAGTGCACGTGGCTGATGATGCCGTTATATGTTAGTTTATAAATCACTCTAAAAGAGTTATTACCCCCTTAATATTTTTGTTAGACTCATCCAATTATATCCACTAATGGGTACAGAATATAAAATTATTCGAACTTTACGGGTAGAGAAGCTTTCATCATCCTTTGGGAACATCATTGTTTTTCATCTCGGCTGCCTGGAAGAGATTGCACGTTGAGCGATAACGCCAATTACTTTGACCTAGCATTAAGTCATTTATTTAGTTATCTGGTGTACAATAATCAGAATACTAGCATGAATACCGAAATTCTACAATTGAAAAATAAATACCATTGATAAGCTTATTAATATGACGAGAATATAAAAATTATAAGGAAGAAGTAAGATGAAAGTTTTGGCAGTTTTTTGATTTTTGTTTGTCCCACAGTGGCGCCTAAACTACAGAACTAATTTTAATAAATGAGGTGTCGTTAAATCGTTACTCGTTACTTAAAAGTTACTCGGTTTGTATATCTGTCACGCTTTCACGGCTAAACCATTACATCGATTTCAATTTGGTATGGAGATACTTTAAATCATGAGGAAGGACATAGGCTACTGTCTATCGTGATAGCGGCTCCGGCCGTGTGTATGTTACACACGGGCGGAGCCGTGGACGAAAGGTAGTTCGTAATAATGGGCCGAGTGACATATAAATAAATAAATATTTCGGACATCTAACACACAAGGCAATCTACTCCCAAACTAAGCAGAGCTTATAATATGGGTACTAGACAACTTATATAAATACTCATATACTTTTTTGTGAATACATACATATTATACATAGAAAGCACCCAATCTTCTAAACAAATATTATTATTTAAATGCCTTAAGTATATACATTTTATCAAAAGTTTTAACTTTTTCGGGTTATAGTTTTTAATCTTTTTTTTTTGTTAATAAAGAACAATGAAATAACAATATTATTACAAGTTTGCTTAAAACTGTAAAAAAAGAATAAAAAAATATTCCAGATTAGTGTTTTTAAGGAATGCCTGGATTAAATATGCTTGACAGTTCACCTAGCACGGTAACCCGCTTTGTATTCTACTGTGCAGTGTAGCAGTAAGTACATAGTGACACTCTATATATAAAAAGAAATAATAATAGATCTGTGTTCCCGTTTCCATACTGAGTTAGGCTAAGGTTCTAAATTTGTTGTATAGATTTATACGAACCTGGAAGGTTGACTTACATTTTATATTGTTATACAACCAAAATTATGACATTATTTCTATGTAGACCCCCGATCGATATCAACTAAATAATTCTAATACCTATTACAGGTATTTAGACACGTTCAAAATTTCTTTGACATGTACTCTTGTCGTATCTAGTAAGGTATAACAGGTCTAAATTATCTAATACTTTAAAAATGCTAAATAACTTTGATTTATACCTTACTTTATACACTAAACAAATTTTTTTTCGCTCAACGTACGAGTAAGGACAATAGACACTTCTGTTCTTGCAAACTAAACGGTCACGATACATTTATTTTTTTTAACTAATTTCACAAATTGTTTGTAACTATTGAAATACGTTTAAATAAATTGGAAAATAATAAAGAAGCCATCAAACGATTACGCTATCCACTTCCCAGCTCCCTTGTTAGACCCTAATCAATAAGTTTGATGTACGTGATTCGTTAAAACAAATGAGAGTAGCTCTAACTCTCGTGATTTAGTACTAGCTTTTAAAGAGGTACGGTCTATCCGGCTATCCGGAAGGCAAATTGTATTAACAAAAAGTAAGAAACTAACTTAAAATAATTATTCAAATTTAATTCATTCGTATGATGATGAATTTAAGAAAAGGGAGTTATGGCTTTTTTAATTTTCAAACCCTATAAGTTATATTTTTTCTTATAATTTAAATAAGATCTAATAAGAAGTATACCTAATTTTCCAAGTTAAAAAGACTTATTGATATTATGATTTAAATGGCAGAATTCAGAACCCTCATAAAAAGCTGGTTGAGAACCTTATCCTTTTTTTAAAACCGGCTATTAACATATCCAACTATCAAAGATCTCCCATTAAGAGTAGAACAGTTCTTATTTTCTTATGAATAGTATAATCGTATCAAAATATAGATACATTATGGACGAATCTAAAATTCTTACATCTTTAACACAGGGAATATAATTTTAAGGATGAAAGTATTATAATGTTGAGGCTCTTATATTTTAGCGGTACCATCTGCATCCTGGCAATTTGTATGTGTCTCTTGAATAGCGATAACAATAGCAACCTACGGTACGAGCTTCAAAACACTTTTATAAATTTTTATTGCAAAATAACATTATCATAATCATGATCATAAATTTAAAAAAGCCCGTATTCAATAATTTACCTACCTACCTTAATTTGTACTGTACAATCGTAACAATACAAAGGGTTATCTTTTATAACTTACATGCGCTATAATTAATGCTATTTGAGAAGATAGATAATATCAGTCACATCAATCAAAGCAAAGCACTGCCAAAGAGCTCTAAAAATATTAGAAGAATGGTCTTTCAAAAAACAGTTCTGATTTTGTACAAATTAACAAATGTTTTAATTAACAAATACTTATACTTTATTTTTAGAAAATATAAATGTATATAAAAGACAACGTTAATCCTCGAGACTTCAAATAATCCTGAATTAAAATGTTTGATGAAAATCTATGAGCAAAGGGAACAAAAAACAATTAATACGGCTTTTGACGATTAATCATTTTATACCCTTCGATTAGCGTAGGCTACTTCAAAAGTAATCTACCTGCTACGTCCGTGAACATTGGTATACAACAAAAGTCATTCCTGCTAACATATTTGACTTTACGACAGTACTCCATCTTTGGTTCTTCAATTCACACCTGATAATCATCTCTAAAATAAAAAGCCGCCAAAGGAGTCGCTTAACAAACGTTGGAAATAGCTTTAATTCAATTGACAACACTATTGTGGTGTTATTTTAAATCAATAAATCTTAGAAAAATAACTTTCATAGGTAAACTGTTGTTCTACGATAAAAAAGGAAACCAAATTTGTCATAGATAAACTTTGATTCTTGAGAAAAGACATAGGCTACTCTTAACCGCGATAACAAAAATACTTAGAATTTCATCAAAATGAATACAAATTTAAACAACAATACAAAAAGTAATAAATTATTAAAAAATAAAACCCGACTGCGTCAATAACATATATAAAACATATAAGTTATATATATTCGTAATCACCGTTAAAAATTCTTTATTTTCATACCGCACTCGATGTATTTTGAAAACAATTATTTTTTGAGATTACTTTTTGGCTCCAAAAATCCTTTTTTTGTTTTTTTTTTATTTTTGATTTACCCAGAGTCACTCTCACGACTAAGGCACATTTATTGACACTACTGACATAAAAATAAGACAAGCCGTTTAGGCTCTAGGGCGTGCCAAAGAAATATACATAGAACCCTCATTCTTCCGCAGTCGGGTAAAAGTTAGGCTAGAACAAAGAAAATGATAGCAGACAAGGGTAAATTCTAAAGGCGATTAATAAGCGATACTTTAATCAATATAAAATTTATACATAAGGCAAACGAACAGTGAAAAAAAAGAATTCTATCACTAAATATTACGGTAGTTCATCTCACTTTATTTTTGTAAGTCGGTGTTTTAAATAATAAAATGCTGCACCCATATCGTTTCAGCATTTGTTAATTTCATTCAAAGAAAAGTAAGGAAGTACTAGATTAATAGTAGAATATAATTACATCAATTCGATGCTGTGGAATTTTACTCATGAAATTTTTGGTAGAAATTAGATAGCTAATTTGATTTTCCTACAATGAATCTATGTACTATATTCTTAAACGTTAATTTTGAAAATATACTGTTGTCGTCTGTATTAGTATATTCATATATCACAGGACCGCAAGAGTAAACTTACATATTGTGTGTAATTTACATAAAAGGCTGGCTGTTGTCGTGTCTGTAGCCGGAGTAATAAGTATTTGGCCTTACCTTTTGTTTTGTAAACACTACCCTTTAAAAAACAAGGTTCAACTAAAGGATACACAAAGAGCTCCATGTCCCATGAATTTACACAACTAACCACTTTGTATTGTATCTGACCATTTGATATGGGCATAAATTTGATCAAGATCTGAGCCTGAGAATCGATAGTTACTTAAACTCCACTATTATGGTATATTCAGGTCTATTTTGTTTACTCGTAGGAAGGCGATCTCCGTTATTTAAAATAATATTAAATTAAAGGAAAAAGACGTAGCGACAAGGATTTAAAAGGTCATGCTTTGATGGTTTGGTCATTTAGAGAGGATGGATAACAGAAGACTCACGAAAGAAATTGTATAGCGAATGTGTATGAAAGTGTCGGAAGAGCAAACTCACGGCGAACAATTACCGACCAAATTGGTGATGTTCTAAATGGAGGTAATGCGAGAAGCACCAAAAACCGATGAGAATGCCTACAATGATTATTATATTGATATCAATTGTCTCTGACTACCCCTCAGTAATAGGCGTGACTCTATGTTATGTAGTATTAAATTATTATAAAGACAAAGAAATACTTTTATACTTTTAAATTAATAATAAAATAAATCACTCAATAATCAATCAATCTCACAACTTAAATATCGTCTGTTAATCAGGCGAAATAAAATCATTAATGGATTGGAAAACATAGTATCACTAAACGTGCTAGCTTGCGCAAAACTTGTGAAAAATTTGTTAATTTTTTCAAACTGTTTATGGGGGCTGTTTGTTCTCAATATGAGGAAGCCTTTGGCCAAAACGTCATCGTCATCATCTTCCTACCCTTGCCCTAAATGATATCTTGTATTTTCTTTATATTATAGAAAGAAACGTACAATAAAATTTTTAAAACAGATACGTTCTGAAATTTTCGTATCATTTTAATATATAACTGGAATATAACAACCGAAATCGTTGTAGATGAACAATTCATGAAAAATTATAAGAAAGCGATGACTAAGGGAGAACAAAAGTCAGTGCTTTTTAGAACTACATACTACCTTTCTATCTAGTATTCATTTTGTTGTTGCGTACTACAAAATAACGGATTCCATTTGGTTTTAAAGAGGGATTAAGTATTATTATCTAATTTTATCTTAAAGTGACAAATAGTTTACTTCACAGGGCGTTACGTACTATGCAGAGAAGTATAATACAAAGTAAAATATGCCATTTATTTTTAAAAATTGGAAATTGGAATACAATTCTTGTTAATTATGATGTTGTAACTGAATTAAAACCCTTTTTCCGAAGAAAATATTTAACTATGTCATGTTTTTACGGAATGTATACTCTACACAGGTACTATATGTGACGCTTCTGTGATATATATATATATATATNTTCTGTGATATATATATAAGTACACACGAGCTCAGTCATTTTGATTAAGTTTACATTAATAAGATTTACCTTTAATTGCAGATTTCACTCGACGGACACTATCTAGGTTTGAAGGGACTGGGTCAACCAACAACTTCAAGGGCGATGTGAATTCTCCGCCACTAAAAAGCAGAGCCGCCCAGCCTTGCGGGTGACCCACACACCCTTGCCTCCAGGACCTACTCTCGGCTAATAAATATGCACGATTTGAGGAGTTAAACGTCCTCGTTTCGAAATTTAATATCTCACTTAAAGCGCCAAAGTCACCTTTTAATACTCTCCTCACAAACACTTTAAATACACTCTTTTTAAATTTACCTCGCTTACGTTTTTGCTCAGAAGAAATTTTTCCAGTAAAAATATACTTTGATTGGAACACAATCCGCTTCAAGGTATCATTGTTTCTGAATACAGAATTGTTGTTAAAGCATTCCCGTGGAAAATTGTCGTTTATTTTTATTATTGTATTACGTTTTTTAACTTTTCCTTTTAAATTGAAAGCCGCATGGGTAATGAAAGTTAACACTAGCACTATAATTATAATTTGTTTTAGCATTTTGTGTCACTGTAAATTTGAAGCACTATTTGAAAGGGAAACATAATTCGTTTTTAGAGGAGCTTTACTAACATTGTGATAAAAGAAATTAAATAGATCGTATTACATCGCATCGATGTACGTTATCGGAAGGTATGCAAGCGCAGGATAGAAGCGCGCGCGCCGCATGCCGTGCCAACCTCGACTGGAGGCTTTATCGTATTCACTGCAACTTGCAACCTGTTGTATTTTAATCCTTAAGCTCGCTACTACAGCTTTTGTAAACACATTACTACAAAACATTTAGCCGATTGTGTTGAGTAGGAATCAGTATATATGATAGAATTTTTGTTTTCTATTCAATTCTTTGAGTAAGAGCTGTTTCTTGTTTGTTTCTAAGATTTAACAATATCCTTCCAAAACTATCTATGATTCGAATGTAACGGAAAAAATGTATCAATTTAGTACATCATAGAGTCCTCACATAGTGGAGTATCAGTAAGAACATTGATTTTGTGTGTTGAAGCATTACCATTAAGAAATAAAACAACCCAGATATCACTGGCATAAAACTATAAACCTTACTACAAGAGATGACGAGATGAGCGTATACGAGGTATGTGGAATATTACTGGCAACATATGCACCTATTCGTAATTGAATGTCAATGAGGAAATAATGCTGAACCATAAATGGTAAACATGTGATTTAGCGCAACGAAATGACTGTCAGGTAAATAGAACTGTGTCATTTTAATTATCATCTCCTCTCATATGTAAATAAATAAATAAATAAATATTTTTGGACATTTTAACACACAACGCCATCTAGTCCCAAACTAAGCAGAGCTTGTACTATGGGTACTAGACAACTGATATTATTACATATATACGCATTTGTTTTTGTAAATACATACATATTATACATAGAAAACACCCAAACTCCGAAACAAATATTTGCAGATCATACAAACATTTGGTCCGACCCAGGATTCGAACCCGAGACCTCATGGACAGCAGTCGCGTACGCTACCACTGCGCCACCGAGGCAGTAAATGTATATAATGTATGTATGTAGTTGTGAAATATATTTTTAAAACTGGTATTTTTTAGTATATTAATAGACCCTATATTCAAGAGTCAGAATTTTTAGCAACAGCCAATTCCGAGATGAGAGCTGCTCGCATTATTATTACACTTTTTAAAATACCCATAGTAATAATAATAACACTTTCTTATAACATTTTTTATACTTTTTCTTAACCAATATAGTTTCTATAACTATAAAAATAAGGTAGTAGACACCACACTGATTTCAGCACGAACGGGTTGGCTCGATCAGAGCGGTACTACCCTCTCACAAAAGACCAGCCTAAAATGACAGCATTTGTGCTGTCGTGTTTCGTTGGTGAGTTTAATGACAACCGTAGTGTAGGTCACAATGCTGCATTTTGTGCATGGTGAGTATGGTGACCACACATTCGGATCCTTCGCATACTTTATTTTAGCCAGAGTAGAGTCAATTTGGTAGGCTCATACATAAAAATCTGTATAATAATATAACTTCAGTTATAAAATCCCTATGAAATGAGCAATGTGCCCGGTTGACGACAAAGGATTTGCCTCTTATTATGTAAGTAGAATAAACAAAGGTTTTTTTTTCCATTTTATACCAGAATATAAAAATATTACAATAATTGGAACCTAAGAAAATACAGAACATCTAGTACTATTTGATAGGTGATGATGGTGACTTAAGGCAAATAATTTTATGAACCAGTTACATTTAAGACATATCAATCATATAAACTATAAAAAAATGTAAAAAGTAAATTTGTTCCTAAGAATATAAAATATATTTTAAATTTTTCTACTGTCTTTTTCTGAATTTTATTTAGGGTTGTGCAATTTGTGTAAATTGTATCATTACAAAAACTTTTGGCTGGTTTCTTTTACGAGCAGCCTATAAACGCCTACATTTCTTGGAAATGTAATCGTTTTAGACGGGGTAAAGCAAAAAGTAGGACGAGTCGGACCATTCACACCGAAGCATATCTCTCCCACGGTAGCGTCACGAAAACTGCAGGAGTTTGAAAAGACTGGAGTAGCGTAAACGTAGTTTTTTTTTCAATTTGAAAAGATTGCGAACATCATCATCATCAGCCTATCACAGTCCACTGCTGGATATAAGCTTCTCCAATCGCACGCCACTTAGTTCGATCCTCGGCTTATCGCATCCAGCTCCTCCCCGCCGTCTTGCGCAGATCATAACTTCACCTGCCCTTTGGTCGTTCTACGCTACGTTTGCTGACATAGTGCTGGCTAACAGGAGATAATTCTTATCATTCAAAGCTTAATTCAATTTCTAATCCTGTCCATATTACAAATAGTTAAACTAAACATTTTCTAGATATTGTAGTTGCTATACCTAATTATATTTATATTGTGTGTTAACTTATTCAGTGATGATTTACTCCTTTATTGTATTTTAGAAAAGGTGTTAATTGACGGTTAAAGGTTACATGGCTTAGATAAAGGGTTTTTGGGTAAACAAACCCACACGATTTTCTGAACAGGCAATTAGACTACTAAAAAACGTAGGTGTTCCTAAACGTTTCATGCTATTATCTATTCTAGAACTAAGAGAAGCCCGTCGAAGCGGGTTGTTTTTTTGTATGCAATGTAGGTGAGTATTGGGGACCACCACTGATGCTGCAAGTGCATACATTATCACGCTAGTATCCCGGCGGAATTCATGAGAGTTAAGTCAAATTTTAGTTATGTTTTGCTTTAGTCGAATTTGAAAATTATATTTTTTCCTGATAAGATTGACCTTGAGACTTAAGATTGAATAATAATTGTAAGTGAATAGACGATGTGATAAAAACACATTGACGAAATAATTCATACGTATTAATATTGACCTAGGGTCAATATCAAAACACAATAATGTGTTTATTTGTACTGTTTTGATTTTTTAGTACACAACAATAAGTAAATTTATCTGTCTTCTAGAACCCGTAGTTAGATTAAATAATATGAAGGAATGAATAGCGCCCTGTAATGTGTTTCATAAACTACTGTGAACACAATTTATAAGAGAAAAAAGAATAACAGAATTGATTTATAGTTGTACAAAGTGCCCTTTCGTATTAAAATATATTATACGTACACAAAATATCAGGTAATGAAGTTGCACTACGTTTTGTACACCTCGATGCACGTGGCGAAGCGTGGGCGAACAAGAACACCGACAACCGTGGCACAACGACACCGTCGAGATCACCAACATACACGACATTGGCGGGAATGAATATAAATCCACTTTAGGATAATTAGACCCAGATTGTACAAGTCACGCAATCCTTTGAATATTCATTGAATAGCTACGTTGCAGGGAGTGTTATGAGGTCGAAAAAAAATTTTTTTTGATATCTACTTAACCGCTATCACTGCTCTTTACTAAGCTAATTTGACTGTCTATAGGATAGTTGTATATGAGTATAACTCTAGAATACATAAAATTTAAATTAACATCCTTTATTTATTTCACAACCCGGCGTTCTAATAAAAAATAACTATATTAATATAGAATCTATCGAATGTAAAATTTTTACTCTATAACTTACACTAATTAATTTCTCACAAACTTGTATATCAACTCTTCGCCCGAAGCATCAATGAAATGTCCAACATGCGGGAGAGTAATATAGTTCAATTTATGGTGGTACTTTATAGATATCTTACTCGTCTGCTATAAAGCGAATCCTTTTGTCAGACACTTTGATATTTGCAGTACATTTTTAAATTAGAATTTTAAATCATTAAGATAATTTTAATTTGAACAGATCATGATATCTTCTTCATTCGCAATAAGAAAGGTACCGTACTCATGGGAATGATTGATTTTAAAAGAAAATCTCTCTATTTACGAATAGTATTACTATGTAAGGTTTTACCGAACCGCGAATTGATTAATATTTCCTATTTGGTTTCTAATGTAATATTTAAAATATAATACATGGTCATCATCATCTTCATAGCCTTTATTATTACTAAGATTTGGGGTCGGCTACTAATTCAACCGGTTTTACCTGAATATCAGTTTTTACACGGAGTGACTGGCATCGGACCTCCACAACCCTGAGGGTGAACCGAATTCGAAGGTTGAACTAATTGTCAGTATATTTGAGGGCACTGACTTCCCAATAACGATTGCCATAGATGTTCATGACAAATTGACATGTGGGAGAGCCACGCTTCGGCAAGAATGGGCCGGCTCGACCGGAGTGATACCACGGCCTCTTTTCTATAAAACCGGTGTGAAACAGCGCTTACGCTGTGTTTCATCGAGTGAGTGAGGATACCGGAGGCCCATACCCCAATCCAACGCCCCCTATCCCCTCACCATCCCCCTTCCCCCCAGGCCGCCATAGTGTGGGTCACCATGCTGCATTGTTCTTTTTCGCATGGAGGATTGTGACCACCACTCTTGGATTCTGCTCATGCTTTCCATCAGGCAGGGCAGAGTCATTTTGGCAGTTTAATATAAAAAAAAAAAATCTGAACCGACGGCTTAACGTACTCTTTGAGGCACTGACGGGAAAATAAGATACATGGCAAATGTAATAAATGTGTCGGTCCTCTCAAAGCTAAATGTAAAGGTCCATTTATCCACCAAATGTCAACACATCGTTATTTCAATCTTTACCGATTTTCAAATTAATATTTTACAAGTTATGCACATTTGCAGAATTAGCAGAATAAATGGCGTGAATGAAGTGATGCTAAGAAAATATCAAGAAGGTGCATTTAGACTGACTTTTATTTTTAAAATTCTTGTATGTTGTTGTATATGTTGTAGATATGTATGTATTTAAAAAAAATATAATATAAGTATTATATCAGTAGTCTAGTATAATACAAGCTCTGTTTAGTTTGGGACTAGATGGCGTTGTGTGTTAGATGTCGGAAATATTTATATTTATTTATTTATTTATTATTTAAGTCTCCTTCCAAGAGACAGCCCTTTGTCCAGCAGTAGATTGTTGAAGGCTCTTAAGGTGATAAGGATCGATTCAGAGTAAGGACAACTTATTTTGGTTGATCACACTGATGATGAGCAGTAGAGGGTTTGATTACTAGTCTGATGACCGTACCTGCTAAAACATCATCAACAAATTTAACAATATCGTCAGAGATGTGATTACCAGAAGCATTTCAATTTAGTTTTTATCGTCGGTTTTCAGTTTTCAAACATATCTTATTACTCCCTATCACAACAAATTAGACGAAAAGAAGTGCCCCAATCTAGAATCTTGTTTAGTCTGCGTGAATTGTAATCCTTGACCATTAGATATTACGATTCACGACTAACCCTGAGCGATGGCGTGTAAATTGAATACGTAGTTATTGTATATAACGCTTAGTCCGTCGTAAATATACAATCGTACTTGCCAAGACGGTCATCGAGAGTTATTGAATTTACTTTCGAAGAACTCGAGGCAACTTTCAGTTCTTAGAAAGGAGATCAATTCACATTATTCTATTAACCATTTACATTGTACTATCTAACACGGTCTTTTTTCCGATTGTCGTATGCAAGTTTGTAATATATTTAAGATTCAAGATTTACCACTCACTTTGTATAAAGTCTACTTACATGGATGCAAATAACATTTTAAAATTGATACACAAAAATAATATTTATGGTGTTCCGCAAGGGAGCGTACTTGGTCCAATGCTATTTTTGATATAAATGTATTTATCAATGATTTGTGTAATCTAAAGACACATCTACTCATACGCTAACGAAAAAAGTATAGTTTTTACAGGTAAAACATGGAATGAAATTGTTTCCCTAGCCGAGTTAGGGCTTTTAGAGATAGATTTTTTAATTCGAAAAGTAAACTCCCTTTTACTAAAATTAAAACAACATTGTTTAACCTTAAATTAAAGTGTTTGATACTAGACGAAGTTATTAATTTTTAACTAAATTTAATCAATCAAACTTTCTTAACTCATGACTGCCTCGGTAGCCTAGCGGTAGCGTATGCGACTGCTGTTCCTGAGGTCTCGAGTTCGATTCCCGGGTCGGATCAAATGTTTGTATGATCTGCAAGTATTTGTTTCGGAGTTTGGGTGTTTTCTATGTATGATGTGTGTGTATTTACAAAAAAAAAGTATATAAGTATTATATCAGTTGTCTAGTACCCATAATACAAGCTCTGCTTAGTTTGGGACTAAAAAAAAAAAAATTTATTTATTTATTTTTAATCAAACACACTCCGTGCAAGTAGATAAATTGTACAATAAAAATTTTAAAATGTAAGATGTAGTAAAAAAAATGTCTTAGAGATAATTATGAAATGGCTAATCACTTTAGATTATGATGGTATTGAATTCATTGTCAAAATTATAGTTTAGGTATCTATTTGTTAACAACTGAGTTACGTATTTTCCCATTATGGAATACGAAGTCTGTTCTCGAAGTAATCCGAACTAATATCACATATTCGAAAGTGACTCTGTCTGTCTGTAACATTTTCACGACTAAGCCGCTGATACACATCGGGTATAAAATTTACACTAGAGATATTTTGATTCTGGAGGAAGCACATAAACTACTGTTTACCGCGATAATTGACATATACTCGGGCGGAACTGCGGGCAAAAGTTAGTTAATATTTAAAAGAGAACTCCCAGTTTTAAAAAAATATTTCTTATATAAAAAGAAGTTATATTTTATCATTTCTAGATAAAATAAAAGCTAAATTGTGCATACATATATTATACTCACATACAATAAAATTGAAAAAGAAACTAAGGTCACATTTGCTAAAATCCAATTAAAGGTAAATTCCATTCATGAAAGTTTTAATTACGCGTACCATGTTAGATCTGCGTATTGAAAGGTAAATAACTCTATACCGGGCTTATTTAGGATGGAGAATAGTATATTTAGAATAAATGTTACACAACAATACGGATTAGATAGTACAGTCTGGTCCGGGAATCATCTGTTCTTGTAATAACGTTAATTTATCTGTAATTAGACCTTATTCCTTAAAATTGAAAATTATTATTCCCGATCAGGTACTAAAATAATACTACAAACCTAAACTTATTTGTCTAAATTTAAAGTTGATAAAAAGGTACATCAGTAATATATAATACTCAAGTTATTATTACCAGTAGGTCATTACATATCAGACCAGCGATTTCTTATTTTTTTAAATTAAAACATTAAATTATATTAACATATAGGATTGTAAATTCTTTAAGTCTTAAAATACGCATGCTTAGCAAGTAGGAAGAAACAATTTTTTGTAATTATAAGAAGAAGGTTTCTGGGTGTTTAAATATTAAATAAAAACACACGATTTTCACTAAAACTTATTTTAGTATTTTACTTTGACAATAGTTCATCATCTTACAAAGTAACAGGATTAATAAAATAGTAATTAATAATACAGATAAAAATAAGAAATACAGATAAAATCTATCTATAAATGAAATGTAATGGGCGGCCTTACCACAAAAGCAATCTCTTTCAGGTAACCTTTGAACCTTTAGGCTTTCGACGAGATCCTATTATAAATAAACGCTATTGTTGTCTAAATCGTACCCAAAACACGACTGATGTTAATCCACTTTTAACATAGGGATAAAAACGTTGAAAGTGGTTTAAAATGATATGAGATCAATATCATCAACGTTATTTATAAATAAAGATTTAAAAAATCGATTACAGTGGCATGCTACGGAAGAGGTCTGTGTCCAGAAATGTACTGCAATAGACTGATGATTATGATAAGATGGTTATTTCAAGAAAAGGTAGTTGTCATCATCATTATCATCAATAACCTGAGAAAAGAATGACTATATGTAGATAAAATAGGATTCTTCTTGCAGTATTACTGTCCCCCAAGTTTGCTCCCTTAGTTCTTATGACATCAACGGGATGACTAGTGGTAGTGACATTCTATATACTAAATCAGTCACCACAAGAACAAATAGCTATATTTGACCAAATGATAATAAACTACATTTATCTATATACTCGTATATAAAAATGAATCCCTATTTCCCTTGGTCACGCCATCAGGCGTGAACAGCTGCACCAATTTCACTAATTCTTTTGGTATTTGATAGCCCATTAATTGAGGAAGGTTATGGGTTATTAAAAATCACGCTAGAATCAATAGGAGCTGAGTATAAATTAAAAATGTTGCAAAATCGGGCAAGTTTATTATTTTTGAGAGACGTAGACGAAGTTGGGCAAGCTAGCTAGTATAACGTAAAGATCCATTTTAACGTTAATGAGGTGATGTGATTCTGACTAACCCCAATGCTTACTAAATAAAATCCATATCTAAAGCAGCTTTTAGTCTGAAGGTTAGATACGCGATTAACAGATTAACACAACTCAAGTAAGTCTAGAACATTCATAACAAGAATTTAAGCAGACCGCAGTAACTTATTAAAACTTCTTCTGTACATGCCTTTGAACTAAGTACAAACATTAGTACTACACGGTTGTCTGCCTTAGTTAAATAATTTAACATAGCAAACTTTAGGTTTCCAAGTCAAATTCTGTAACAGATTAAATATAATAAAGAACTATGACAGTGACTTCATTCGATCGATTTTATAATTAAACAAACACGTTCGTCAAACAACCTGATTCTGTCTGAAACAATCCATTTGTTTTTTACATATTTAATTTTTTAGCTAACAGAATAGTTTGAATGAACGTAAGTTTTGCTAACTTATCTGAGTACTGCTGTAAGGACACACAATACCCTTTTGATGGACTAACAACATTAGTTAGTGTCTATTTGAGGACAAGTATTCTACAAACAACTTTTAGATAGGGATGTAGAGAAGTTAAATCTCTAAATCAAACAGAAGAACTATTGAAACGATTCAATAAAGCAATCAACGATATACCGCAACAATCAACAAACTTCTCGTCTATTGTACACGGAGTCTAATGTTAAAATGTTTACTTCGCTTTCGTAAAAGTAATTTTGAAACACACAAACTAAATCTATTTTCATCTCGAAATTACTAGGCGTAGTTTGACAAAAATCAACCGTATAAACACAAATACTAGATTTTAACCATCTTTTTTCACTCAGTTTTAAGGTACCAAGACAATCTTCTACGGATTAAATTGCAAAATTGCAATACGAAGTATGCAATGAACTCAAGGAAATGAGAATACTAATGTGTAACAACGCATACGCAGTACAATGCTTTTGTGGAAATCAAAGTACTGAGTAATAAATTTACTTGTCAAGTCTTGCATCTAGAAAGTGACCCTTTGCAATATCGTTACCGTTATTATGATTGTAAGCATCTTTAACTAGCTCGTGTTTTTTCTAACACAATGTTGTTTATATCAAGCGTCAATAACAATTATTTTTAAACGACGTATAATATCAATTTATAACTTGATAAAAACAAACAGAATATATTTTATGTAAAATAAATCAATGACATATTATTTAAAGCCATTAATAACCATATCAAATACAGGCTATCTTACTTGTTTTTATTGACTTTTTGCTAAAAGGCATACGCTACAATTCAAGTATCATTAAAATGTGTCTCATTGCATCATCGAAAAAACTTGTATATGTATATGTCTTTAGTTTCTACTCCCTTTTATTTAACACAATATGAGTCTCTAGGTTATTGATATAAGCGATATAGCACCTGTTTATCGCTTACGGAGCCCTGCTAAGCTCATACTTGCTCGACATTGGAATGCAATTCGAGCATAGCTGCGGCAGACAGCGGTCGATAATTGCATTTTGTGGTCGCAGCGTTCTACTTGGCGGCAACACTCGCGATTGAACGGATCGCAAACAAACTTCACTCGGTCTTAAAGACATTCCGTGGAATGAATAAGAAGTATAATAGTACTGTAGAAATTTTACTGCAGTAATTTAGCAGGTTTTCGAGATTCCTTCAGTTTGAATTATCCAACTTATTTTTTTTATTAAAATAGCTGCCAAGTCTGATAAAAGTATGAAAACATACAGAAAGAATATAGCATGTACAGACGGACCTGGCTATAAATGGTTTAACTTAGCCAGGAGTTTCTAATTTGTTTTATAAAAATGGTAGGGTATTTAAGATTATCAAATATTTTTTTAATATGAGAATTATGCCTAATAGACACAAAGCTCTGGCAAATATTTAGACTTTTCTATTGTTATACTGTCAGAATTTTTAATCAGTACCACTAGCTGTAGTCATTATTATTGAAGCAAATGTATTTCTTCAGCTTCTGGTAGTTTGAAAACTATACAGTTTATTAAAGCACATTACATAAAAACGTCCCTATCTACCAACAGACTTGAAACGTGTCATTCGAAAAGCCTCTAGAGAAATGGAGAAATTTTTACTAATGCGTCGTACTTGAAAGGTTTTATAAAATAATGAATTACTTATCACATGCATATGATAAAAATGGAGTAAGTAAACGCTACTATGATTATAACTATAGTAATACTTACGAAGGTGACAAAGTAGAGCTTTGATCTCAATGAAACTAGTTGGAGCGCGTACAGACTCGAATAACTTTACTTGCTTGTGACTAACCGATTTAATAAATACCGTATATTTTACAACTAAGTCAGCTGTTTTGTCTTTGAGTACGAATGAAGAAACTGACATGATTCCATGCCTTTAGGATCCCTCCCGGGTATCCATATAAATACCGGGATTGTCCTAAAAAGTACATTAGTACTACTTAAATCACTACTCAAAAGACAGCAAGCTTAATACACCGTCAACGCCACAAACGAATCTATGTAACACAGTATTTTTTCTCTTTATAATAAGATCGTATTTTAATGTGGATTATAGATAACTTGGAATATTAGACTAAAGGATTGAGGATTTAGTACTAAATAATACAAATTTACACAATCATCAACAACCCATAATGTCCCACTGCTGGGCTCGGGTCTCCTCTCAGGAGAGGGTTAAGGCCATACGTCCCCACACTGGCCAAGTGCGGGTTGGGAACTGGCAAGAATACGTTGTGGCTACGTAAATCTTGCCGTTGGATGTTTTTAAGCCGCCCGAAGGCCTCCAACTAAGCTTCACGACTGTTATCGTATGACAACAACCGGGACCGACTGCTTAACGTGACCTCCGAATCACGGAGACGCTCATGGTAACATGCCAACAGTTTACACAATATTGTACCGTAATTATACAGGAAGTTGTGAAAGTTCTGCGGTTATGTTCCGACTTATGAGTCAAACTGTAACTTCTCATGTATACGCAGTTGACATAGTATTAGATAAACAACTATTGGTTGGGAAATTCATGCGTAAGTCCATAACTTTGTAATTATGGGTGATAAAATTATTAAAAAAAGAATGGTACTAAAATTTACTTTACTAACAATATTGTACCTAAATATATGATTTTTAAAAAGACCCATGAGTTTCTTTGTCAATATTCTTCTCATAAGACTCCACGTATTTTAGGAACTCGAAGGTATAGATCGGCACAAGCAGTCAGTAGATTTTAGTGTTTTAATCTAATTTACCTTGACAATCCAGCACATGTTGTGGCGCCTTTTTGTGTCGATCTATAATTTTTAACTGGAGCTTCAATTTAACGTTCATAAATGTCACTTATTGTTTTAATTGAATAAATGATCTTGAATTTGAATTTTGTAACTGAATCTTAGCGTGTTTCAGTTATTGGATATTTTAAGCTTTTTACTCATGTGTATTCATAACTAATGCAAGATATATATATTTTAGATTCACAAAGGTGATTTTGACAAGCGTATTCAGATTGCATATTTGCATGCAAAATGCCTTTATTTGTTATGTGACGAAACTCTTTGTGTTAAAATTATATGTACACAATACTGGAAATTCTCTCCATAGTTAAATTTCATGGAATATGTAAGTGTAATGATATTTTTTTGTAAAAATTAAAATCATACGTCTACGAAAATTGTGTTACGTTTTAAGTTTTTTTTAACTAAAATAGTATATTTAGACCTAACATTAAATATCGTTTTCAAGTTGCTAATTTTCCAGTCAGTAAATATTTTATTGCACATTAAAATGAGAAAAGTACACATTCCTTCTTCGTTAGTACTAATTTTTATGCGCATTATGTCAATTGTTATCTAGTGCATATAACCCCGTATTGAGTGATGAGCGGTTTTTCTAAACTTTCTATAGAAACTTGGAAAAATCGCAATAAACCCGTAGCTCTTTTTGTGTTACATATTATTTCGTGTGAATTTAAAAAACGAGTACCTATTTACTGTATTCATTTTCTACTCTTCGCCCGAGTAAACTGCGTAGAAAATGATTGACATGACAGAACAGTAATTAATATTCTCTTTGCTATGTGTATTAATATTTTAACTTGATACTTTGGCTTCCTTAAGAGAACAGCCGACAATGAAAGTCAAGGCAAAGAAAACATAAACATTTCTAACCCCCGATGCAAAAGGAGGGTTGCTATAAGTTTGATGTCGACCTGGGAGGGGTCCGGATGGCGTAAGAAAGCGGTTCCCGGATCTCTCCCGTGTCAGGCGCAGAGTGGCACACCGTGGTGGTTTAGTGGGTAGTCTGGCGAGTCAGTCAGGAGTCCCACTCGAAGCGAACCCCCTGTCCCCGCGGGGGGGAGAGCGAAGTGCGTAAACGCATTCCACCATGTAAAAAAAAAGTTTGATGTCGATGTGTGTGTGTGTGTGTGTTTGTGTCTGTGAAATCGTTGCTCTCAAACGGATGTATCGATTTTTATGCGGTTTTTTTATTTGAAAGTCAGTTTCCTTGCGGTGGTTTGTAAGGCATTTTTGGCGTATGATTACGCGATTAAGTGCTTGCGTAGGTTTTTAAAATGTAATATTTTAGCCTGTTATATACTTAAATAATAAGTAAACAAATACTTCACCCGGCCTTTTCCATCCTCAACCAGATTCGGTAATCCTATAATCTCACAAGTGTTTGTTAACGTTTATAATGATTTAATTATGAGTAAATTAGAACTGCATTGAAGTTGAAATGAAATTTATCGGACGGTTTTCAATTATAAATTTAGGAATTAGTATTAGCGGTGGATGTATGGGTAATATCGGTATATTTGGTGCTGTTTGGGGCAGATCTTTGTTCAGCAGCAGTTCAGATGTCAATTTGAATTTCTCATTTTTCCTTCCTCCTTATCCTTACTAAAATTATAAATTCAAAAGTAATTATGTCTGTCTGTTATGCTTTTTAGGCTAAACAGCTGCAAAAATTTCAATGAAATTTGGAACGGAAATACTTTGATACTTCAGTCAAAAGGTATTTAATTAATAAAATTGAAAGTGACAATAAGTTGTGTTATTAGTTAAATATTAATACAAATAATACTGTTAACCTAGTATATTCCTGTATATTACTAGTGTATTACTATACGGTACCTCTGTGAGTGAGAACCAAACCACAACAATTATGGTTTCCAATCATGTCTAGACATAGCGTGTCTGTGTTGAAAACGGAAATGCAGTATCAACTGAAACAATAACCGACCACGAAACGGTCTATAAATATTATTCTTTATTATGGCATGGTATGGTACAATATGAAGAGAAGGTTCAGTATTTATAGTTTTTAATAATTCTGTGAGCATAATTTAATAACATAATGATAGTCAACTTTAAATTATTGATCATAAAGTTTATTTATGTTTAAACGGATACTTTAAACGCTAATATCTCCAACTTGTCCAAGATGTCATAAATATATGTAAAAAAAACAAACAACAACCCATAATCTCCCACTGCTGGGCTCGGGTCTCCTCTCAGGAGAGGGTTAAGGCCATACGTCCCCACGCTGGCCAAGTGCGGGTTTGGGAAAATATATGTATTAGAGTAAATATATGCACATAAAGGTATTCCTATCTATTTATACGTATGTATAAACCATATAGCAAATGTTTACTACACAATGTGCAATCATGTAATTCAATGGAATAGTGAGACGTCACACCACTAACTAGCGACTATTATGTATACGGTAAAATATAAAAATAAAATTATTTGTATTTTTTTAAATTCCACATATCTTCATCAAACCGCCTTTGAAAAAATGTAATGAATGTTAACATCGTAATTTATTTTCATGCATCATTTATTGCATGCATCAAAGTTGAACAGAAAAACTTGAATTTAAGTTTTCAGAGAAGAATAAACTTCGTCAGTTTAGGATCAGCAAGAGATTCCCATGGTTAAACTTTGTTGTAAAGTGTCAAGTTTATAGTAGCCTCAAGTGTGTCCCGCACGGGGTCGAATGTTAAACTCCAACGTTTAACAACTCAACTGGGTACTTTGGAACTAAGAGATTCTCTCTATTCAATTGCTTTTAACTCGATTTACATAATAATTGATATATCATGCTGATCTTGGATTTGAGAGGTTTCCGTTGGAATAGCCACTGTGTAGAGATTGATCTTATGCGTAAGCAATTTCGTATTAGAGAACGGAACAAGTTAAGAATGAGTGAATTAGATTAACCCTTTCAAGGGAAATATCAAATCAGTGAGTTTGATATCTTCGTATTCGAGGGTTAACTAAAAGTGAGCCGTTACGCTACAGCGCTTTGTCATTAGTTATGTTGTTTGATCATTAAATCATACAGTGATCTTTGATAGCTTTTTTATTATGGCAATTAAAATGACGTAAGCGCCGAGAATTTCATGGCACTTACTCGTTTCGGCTAAAGTAGTATAAGTGCATAACGTACAAAAGCTGAAGCTGTTGGTAGCGCTATTTGACGTTAACTCCAGTCGTGCATCGGAGCTGATATACACACTGTTTCTAGAGTCATATGTGTATGCAAAATACATGTTATCATTAAACTATATGAATAAGTACAGAAATTATTTACCAAGCAATGAATATAGGAATAAGAAGCAAGTATATTTGTACAAAAAGTAATAGGTAGCAGTTTGATTGTATTACTTAATGGATTGAATTCTACTAAAAAGCCATTCACTCATATCTCTATGTTTGTTATGTTAATGCTTATTTGGTTGATTTCTGAACCACAGTGAGAGTCTCGTTAAAAATCGGTCAGTAGCTTTTAAGTGAGGTGCATACGTTTGTATGTCGATGGCTTAAAAGCTCTCATCTGTTTGAACAAATAGGTAAACAGTGTAACGAGCAAACAAAAAATTAAAGAAAAATGTTTCGACTTCTAATTCTCCGTCAGTAAACAAGACAAACTCTACCTCACACCGCTAGTACTTATCGTAAACACATTAATATTATACACTTTTTGTTAATAAACAAAAAGTGTGAACATTGTGCATAGAACATGACTTTTGCTTTCCCTTCGACACGTTCGACTCGCATTTCATTAAAACGAAATCTTTTGTTGTGATGTTGCACACCGATTAGAAGTACATTTCATTGATCACTTGTGATATTGAAATATTTAACATTATAATACAATTGGTTCTAAGTCGGCAAGATGTCATTACTCCAACGGGTCATTCCAGGTACAGTTTTCGGTTTCTTGTGAATACTTAGATAGACAGTTTTAAGTGCCTCGTAAGTGAGTTACTGATATATCGAACCCTCTTGGAGAAATCGATTTGAAATAAGATGTTAACACCCTAATTTACATATACAAGGCGTTAATGAATGAACGTCTTAAACAAGTTACAGCTGATATTATTGGTAGCTAATGCTTTAGAGTATTGTGTTGTATTTTGTTATAACTATTTTCCCTAATTTCTAGTCTGCATAGTATTCTAATAAAATCTAAAGATCATTTCATTTCATCGAGACCGAATTAGGCGAATACTTTAACAGCTCATCGAATCAAGTTAACGAAACAATTTTCACGACAGCACTAGTTATGGCTATTTTTTATCGACAGAAGCTAAAAAGTTACGAAGGTGGCAATAAGAACAAAAGGCACTAATTTAGCACAGCGTTATCGATAGTCTCGCATCAGCTCGATTCGTAGCATTGTTAAAGCAACATACGAGGGAAACGTTCGACAAATTGCGTCGTACACTCGCCGTAGAAAGCGCTGTCATCCCGTCGACATTACGCCGTACCGCACTAACACAATGCACAGTCCCATCTATTGGTACTTTATGCATGGCTGGACACATCGATAAAAAGATTATTTTTAACGAAAAAAATTTTGGAGTAAAAGTTAGTAAAAAGTGAAGGAATAAACACTGCCTAGTGCTTTCGGAAAGCTTTTATCGGATCTGTTTTTTTTACTATTTCACACACAACATACACACACACACACACATACCCACATACACACATAAACACTGTTTTATTACAATGATTATATTTAAAATTGTTATACGTTTATATAAATTTTAATAGAAACAATATTTGAACACAGTATTATAATACATTCCACCGAATGGGGTACGGTACTGTCACTCCATAGCACAGGTTTTTCTAAGACTTACCAATGGGGACAACGCTCTGGCCACTGATTGCACATAGATACTATGTAAATTTAATTCCGTGTTATCTATTATGTACTACAATTGTCTTACAAAATTAAAATTGTTATAAAAAAATAAATAATCTTATTTTTTTTAATTTTCATAAAATAAGTTACACATAGAGTTTTAATTAAGGTAGTACATAAACTTATATATGTATATACTTAACTTTGCTCCAATCATCTACTGCCTGCCGTTCAATATTGCTGTCAATCAGTTACACCTGGGAGCCATAATAAGCGAATTCTCGACGCACAATTTCTATTCGTCCTATATAATTAAGAAAACTTTTATTAACAAATCGTTATTAGATCATACGAATATAAATAACGAAACATGTAAATATGTATATAAGTCTTTCAAAGTATTTATTGTTTTTTTTTATTTTTGAGTTGATTAGAAGCGTCTGATTTATTTCAAAATCTTTACATGCTTCAAGAATACATTACAACCTACACATATAAATAAAATTGGAGTGTATGTTTGTGTTTTCAAATTAATAGCTTTCATGTTAAACTACATATATATGATACTTACATAAAAAATGTATTTTTAATTTGTTTGCCTGTCTAACTGTTTGTTACGGCTAATCTCTAGAACGGCTGGAGCAGATATCGTGGGGAGAGGCTTGTTGTTAAATAAAAAAAGTTTATTTAAAGTTAATACTAAAATTTTCTAGAAAAAATAAGGAATTGAACTCTGTCTAAGCGATAATAAATTGCACAACGAATTCCACGTTGACATATTAGAACATGTATCAAATATAACTAAGGCAAACCAAAAAAAATCTCTACAGATAGCTCTTTAAGGCTTGGCTGAAAAACAGCAAAGTTATTACTGTCACTGTATACGTTTATGGTTATGAGCTATTATTTAAAGCCAATAAAATGAAGATGTAAAAGAAATGAAGTCTTCGTTATGTCTGTTAAGGAACCTTAGACGTGGCAGTATAATACATTTTACTCTTTTATCGACAGCCTCAGTGGCGTAATGGTAGCGTATGCGTCTGCTGCACTTGAGGTCTCGAGTTCGATTCCCGGGTCGGACTAAATGTTTGTATGATCTGCAAATATTTGATTCGGAGTTTGGGTGTTTTCTATGTATAGTATAGTATATATTTACAAAAAAATATATGTATGTATTTATATCAGTTGTCTAGTACCTATAATACAAGCTCTGTTTAGCTTAGGACTAGATAGAGTTGTATGTATGAAGTCCGAAATATTTATTATTATTATTTTATGCTTACATTAGTATGCAGGTCATCTAATGGTGGCTATCGCCCAACAACTATACCCTCAATCTAGTTAAAAACTGAATGATGACCGTTTAATATCTTGCCGTTAGTTTAAGAAAGCATATTAACCAAAAAGATCTGCATAAATAAGACGTTGCTTAAAATAAATAAATTAAACTAATTACTTTCAAATGTTTTTCTTAACCATCAAAGTAAGCTTAGACGGTTATACATCTCTCCATTTATAAAAATAATTAGATTATAATAAATAAACAATGCACATAATTATTATACGCTTTAAGCGTATATAATGTATATGTATAAGCATAAAATGTATCGAAATTACTATACTAAATATCTTTTTTACTAAACGCTTACTATAACTTACTTACACAAACGGTGAAATCGACACCAAAACCGACACTTCACTAAAATAAGCACACTTTATCCGCAAACTCTCGATTAATTAATTTCTAAACTTAAGTCTTGTTTTTGCTATAACTATTCCTTCATTTTTTGTTTTAATTGAATTTCTGTAACATCAGTAATCTTGTTTAGAATCAACATCAGTTGTGACTATTCGAGAAGCCGAATATCGATTAACATTACAATCGTTACGGTCTTATCGAATATCAAATCGCGACACATTTAAAATGGGAGCACTAAACGTTGGAATTGCTCGGGACAATATTACGACATCATAAAAAGTGAATTTTCTTTTAATTCGCAATTTTGTGTCGAGGAACAGCTACTCACTATAAAAGATGGCAAACAGTCGTGTTTCGTCGCTATCGAATCGTTCACGGGGGACATTAAATGTTTGTTTAATGTGTTTGAACAAAATTAATGTCACACCTTGATACCTGCTAAACATAAAAAATAATTATAGGTCAATAAAATGATTCTCTTACATAAGAAAGCACTTGAATTTTTATGTACCGTGGCGGACCACGAAATGTGTGAAATAAAATAATTTACTCTCAATGAACAGAGGAAAATAAAACATTAACAAAATCAAATCGTCCGGTTTAGGTTTTCTTGATAACGGAATTCTATCAGGTAAATGTGAATTATGTTAGGAATGAAAATAAATTATCTGATAAAATACATCATTTTCACAGAACATCTCTTTCCATTCGGGTGTGATATAGATATTCAGAATTTATTAGACAGACAGCAGGTGCAGGTTGAAATAATAATTATCGTGAATCTTTGACACAGATTTTTACATCACAGAGCGAATATTGTAACATATTGTATTCCGATAAAGTAAGATATTGCACATAGATTCCACACTAGCGTAAAAAGAGGTTTATATTCGCTTTTTTGCCGTTCAGATATCCCCTCGGATACCACCTCCTGGTGGCATGTCGGACTAAACCGACTAAAACCGCACACCATCGCGGGTACTAGGAGCCGGGGTACCAGGTACACCCTAGGAAGAAAAGCCTAGAATTTCAACGTACCTCGGGCCAACTACGGTTTCTAGATGGCCCCCTCCTGAAGGTTTATATCGCCTAGCTTTTTTTGACCCACAACCGTTACCCGGGTATACGTATTCCTAAATTAACAAACTAATAAGTTTCTAACACAAAAACTTATAAAAATGCTTTCTTGCTTTCTTGCTTTCTTGTCATGCTTATCACATAATATTTATCCAGGATAGTATTTGAACCCACGAACTCTGGCTTGGCTGTCAGAATAGTATCAACTAGACTGGCTGTCCCATATTTAAAGTATTTTTATTTTTACCAAAAAGTTTTTGATATTAAACATTAATATAACCGTTTCATTTCATATCAATCATTCGTATGAACAGAAAAACATGTTACAATTGTACAACCCCAATATCGACATGGAATATTTGTGGGTGGTAAGGGACAAATGGAAGGTACTTATTTGAAAATAAAAGCCGCCTCACTCAATGTTACGAGAAAAATCACTGCCACTTAAAAATGTACTTGTTATTCCGAAGCCAGTCCAATTTTACAAGTACCTATTCAGTGTTGGCATTTTCGCAGAATAAATGTTTCATCCATTTGTCAATAAGTGCTCTGGTTTTCTTATTATGATCCCTATTCATAGTTCCGAAATAAATGTTAGGGCAAATTATTTATGTAACTAACAATAGCTCAAAGGCTTTTAAAGGAATGTGAAAAGTGAAATTAGTGTCCAAAATAATGTAAGATACTAAATTACGTTACACAGACCAACATTTTTGCTTATTTAGTTTTTTGCTCTAATGTAAAAAAAAACAGTATGTAGGCTTAAAAACTTTTACTATTTTTCTATAACGAAAATGATACTGTTATTCAATATAATTTTTACGTATTTCTGTGAGATTAATATTAATATTAATGATCTTTAAGGACATGAGCCTTTAAAAATATTTCCTGCAAATTTTTGCATAAACTATAATCTACTCTAATCAATGTTTTGCTTTAAATAGTCAGTGGGTGATTGGACTCGTCTTTATATTCGCCCATATTTTGCTAACATGCTTTATCATGGGCTCAATTTAATCTAAACTTTTCGTTATGTTTTTTGCTTTTCAATTTTTTCGACGGTTTTTTTTTGTTAAAAAGTTTTTATGTAATTAAATTATAAAAGATGTTGGTGTTGAAATTTCTAGATAATATATACACGTCACAAAAACATCTTGTAATGCGAAAAAATTACCTAACTTGGAATAAGGTACATATGCTATCGGTGATATGTATAATTAAGACAATCGATTAACTAACTAACTACTACTACATAATACTTTACAATTACTAAATGCTATTATGGCGACTTCCACATACAGCGCAGCGAAAACAAACTACAGCGCCATCTACCGAAGACACACTCAACCACAAAGTCACTGCTAATCCTGTGTCATGATAAAGATATTCTTGCATCGATTAGTATGAATGCATCCAACATCAACGAGAAAAAATAATGTTAATATGAAAACGAAGAAAACAGGGGATTTGAGCAGAGGATAAGCGTCCCATGACTTCTCTACTTCCCTGCATCTCATCACAAAAGCTTTCGTGTCAGAATAGACAATTAATATAACAGAGTCGATATTAGTAAGAATATTGGAAAAACTACTGACAACGTAAGGAATTAGGGCACCATTAACTCCCACATCTTAAAAAGTAATTTGCCACGCAGTTAAAAAGTTATTAGAAACAGCAGGTGAGTCATATACAATAACATCAAAATTGTAGGTGAAGCTGTTAACAATTTTTCGTATATCGTTCTATATAAATCACTATTTAAATAGTTAAAATATATTTACACTATTCAAATAGATAGTTATTCCTTGGTAAGAACTTAACAGCTTCGATGACTTATGAACAATTACGATAATACTATGTGATACACAATAACTATTCAGACATACTCCTCCTCAACAACTTTATGGCCAACTGTGGAACATTGATAGTCTGAATTAATTCACTAGTAAGATATAATGTTAGCATTATGTTCGACTACATCAGTTAATAGTTTATAGCTCTATTCATAGCAATCCTTTCTATTTGAGATTTACTACTCTTATTTATTATTTTCAGAATTATTTATATATTTAAAACTTTATATTTCAATATAAATAAAATATTATATTTATTTTTTTAGACAAATGACTCACAACGCCATCTAGCTTCAAACCAAGCAGAGTTTGTACAATGAAAGTTAGAATGACTGATAGAATAGTTATGTTTTTTTTACAAATACATATTATTAATACAAAACACCCAAACTCCGAAACATTTTTTTGCAGATGAAACAAACATTTGGTCCAACTCGGGACTTCAAGCCGAGACCAAGCAAGGCAGTCGATCATGATTACTCATGAATCATCGTCAATTTTATTTATATGATATTCCTTGCTATATCTACATTAAGCTATTATTTTAACGAGTAATATTTATGCCCTTTTGTTAACACTAAACGAGAGCGGCATTGAAAACGGAGTTGTGCTGTGACCGTGCCTGTTTTGTGTAAAATGTCAAAGTAAGGGGGAAAAGCAAGAGGCGGGTGCGAAATTGTGTTGACGCAGTGACCGCAGCGGGGAGTGTGTAGGGCGACACTCGTTGCCAGGAAGCGACACGTCATCATTGCTTGGTGCGTCTCAAAAATAGCACGACAAGCTCCGGGTGGTCGGTGTACAGACCCTCTCAGGAACGATTCTACTGAAGCCGTCATCCACCGGGATAAGCGGCTCATTATTCACTAAAAGCCCACGGCGTGCCCGCTCGGGTAATTGGAGGCTTTGTTCCTTTGCGCTCGGCTTTGACGCTCTCGTGAACTATACGAGATTCTACTCTGTCGGATTATTATTCGCACAATCAACGATGCACGCCAAGCCTTAGATTAATCTGACAGCTGAGGTATGAATTGTTTATACAGTGGGAATAAATGTCGCATTAATCTTGCACTTTTGCTTTTGTTTTCAATTTCCTTTAGGTTTTAAAGCTTGTAAAATCAATTTTATTCATTAATCTGCAAAACACAATCCGTACTCATAAATACGAAAGTAACTCTGTCTGTCTTTCCCGCTTTCATGGTCTAACCACTGTACCGATTTTAATGAAATTTGGATTTGGAGGAATGGAAACAGCACTGACAAATTTTATTTTTCATATCTCATACGTTCATAGTAATTAAAAATGATTTATATTTAATTATATAAATAAATGCTAATAGGGTGTTATGAAAAGTGTTATAAGACTATTCTTAAGCAAGTTCTTTCTTTTTGTATTGAGATTTCTTAAAAACGCATCGTTTCTTCCACTTACCAACTCATTTTTATTATTCTTTACTGGAATCAGACTAATAAAAACGATAGTGACATTACTGGATTTATATAATTTCACGTCGACTTCGTTACCGAATAGCTATTCATGAACAGTGATTTCCGAATAACGTAAAATATTTCAATTGAAACAACCCCATTGTTGAACACTAAAATTATGTTAATATTGTGACGTGTAAAATGTGTTGTATGACCGGATTGACCACATGATTTAAATTCACATTATGATCAATCATAATGTGAATCTGTGTGTGTGTGTGTTCGCATTTATATCAGTTATCGAAGGTAAGAGTAGCGTATGTTTTTTCAAGAAAAAAGTATGTCCATGCTCACGTCCACGGTTAAGCGGTTTAGCCGTGAAAGCATAACAGACCGGTAGACAGAGTCACTTTAAGATTTATAATTATGGTATTTCTTACAACGATAACACTTGACTTTGTTGTATAAAATAGTGTTGCACAAGAGCCTCCATATAAAAGTCATTCTAGCGCTATTTTTAAAGGTGAAATATTAAGTTATTTTCAAAACTAGTTTCTACTATTGAGAGCGTTTTGAATTTGCGTGAGCGTGGGAAAAATCCGAAGAAGTTATAAGAGTTTATAGCATGAGGAAATTGTTGCTACAACAGACAGCACCACTAACAATAAAATATTGCCGCCAAACAATATGATGTGGGTGTTACAGATATTCAAAAGGCTATTTGATTTACTCTTTTTTTTAAATTATTGGTTAGTAACTATTGCCCGTTACTTCGCTTGCTTTTTTTATTCAAAGTTTCAAGGAAATTAATTTTGTTTTTAAATGACATGACAACCGATAGAGTATATCAGCCGTGAAAGTATTAGAAACTAAGACATGTTCTACCGCATAGATATCATTTAAGCACATCCATACCAGCACATTAAGATTAGAATATTATAATATAATTTATGATAGAATTTAACATGATTTTGGTGATTTTTCTGTATTCTTTAAAGTATCTAAATTAATTTTATTAGTTGATATTCTAGTTTATTATTTATTCTTAGCTATGTGACTAAACAACTCAGCCATACTTACTGAAAAAGTTTCGAACAAGTATACCAGACCATACCTGAATTTATTGATAAGATCATTAAGACGAGTGTAACTGCGGGCGATAGTTGGCAACACATATAATGAGTATTCTACACGAGTATATCTGATAGTATCAGACATCGTGACTTAGATCATCTTAAGTCCTAAAGACCACAATCTTCATTACCCTACGTCTAGGTAACTGTCTCTGTGTACGGTGAGTTACTTTCTAATGTAAGTTGTATGCAGCCTCTTCCACTAACTCATCTCTCACTCGTCGCGCGTCGTTATTGCAGTGCTCAGTTATGGTATAATTAATTGTTACTCGAGAACATAACGTCAGTTTAATTATAACTTGCTAACCGAGCTATGTGCACGCACATAACACAAAGCTCTATATTAGTTAGTTGAATACATACTTGAAACATCGTAAATTTAGACACTTTGCCGAAAGCGTTTAAGCGTATACCTAGCAATGCAATAAGGGAATGAAAGTAACAAGAACACACATCATGTATAATATATACGTACATTTATCAAAGTTATGGCTAAACTTGAGATTAAAAAGCTTCTGGAAGTGGTAACTAGAAAACGCTAGTAATGTATTATCAGTTACAACTAGTACTATTAAACAGTTTTAAATTTAAATCAATGAATGGATAACTTTGATTGAAATCCAAGAAATTACTCCTTGGCCCTGTCAATTCAGTATTTAATAAGAAAAACACAATAATTTGTTATATACAGTAATTTAAAAGTATTTAAAGAAAATATCAGTTTTGGCGAATGTTTTCTAATTTTTATTCAGAATATAATAATTATTTTCACGGGAATTAACGCGACCACTTATTTAAAGGTATTACATACCTCTGATTTGATCACGGCCAGGGCAACCCGGTCGAAACTACAGAGAAATCAGACCTTTAAATAAGTGAAGACTTTAATCCCAGTAAAACTAATTATTATTTCATGAAACGCGAAAGTTTAAAAGTCAGAATGTTTTCAACAAAGATACAAATGCTGAAACTATCCTAAGAAAGCAGCTCAATAAAAGATAGCGACTCTTAAAGTTTAAATTTAAGAGCTAATTTTTAAAGGAGTTTCACACATAGGCTGTTTGTCGCGATCACCGTCGCCCCGTCAACGAAGGGTGCTCGTTATAGTGAGCCCCGCGGCGCTGGGGCACAATTGCAATTTTATATTATACACCTGCGACTACGATGACGCAAGCGAATATCAACCTTAAAGCTATAAAACGACATCAAAATATATTTTTTGAATATTCGCTGAATGTCGACAAGGTTTACAGCCAGACTTCCTCATTACGTCTGTCGGCGTTATTGCCATCTCGCCGCAACATCAGTAAGCGCCGCTCGGAAAAATATTTACATATATCTCTCATACAGATATTGGAAGCAGAGAAAACATAAGGTCTATTTGTAATTATTCTCAACTTGCATATTTATTAATAACAACTTGATAGTTCTTAGAAGCTTGTTAGCAAGGCTTTTCGCAATTCAAACCTAAGAAAGTTAACACTCCAACTTTATTCGATTTTGACATTTATTATACCCATTACTTATTGGAATTTGCACTAATGTAAACGCCAAGTTAAGCTTCCCTGCGGATAGTACTTAATATACATATGTTGAATTGAAATTTAGCATGTTATATCGAAAGACTTTACTAAGAGTAATAAACAAAGAAATAAAAATTTCTTCTTTGCCTTTCTTTAGGGTAAGCTCTTCTTAATCCTACTAATATTATCAACGCGAAAGTTTGTTGGTATGGACAGGTGTTAAGCTACAATTTATAAGGATACAATTCACACAATATCGATGTACTGCAGGTAACACCACGGGGTTCAGCTAGTGCGAATTATTAAGAAAATAACCTAGGCTCTTTTATATGAAAACATGTGATCTTTACAATCCGCCAGGATGTCACTCCGCAGAAGTTTCCAGCAGAATCAAAATACTGTATTACCATAATTCGACAAAATATGATTAGGGATAAAAATTTGCAGATTCATCTTATTTTTTTACTTTTATCAGAGCCTGTTTGAAAAAACGCAACTTCAACCTTCAGGCATGGGCCTTTTTGTAAACAATGTCCAAGCGGACACAGATACACAAGGATACGGGTTGTTTAGATAACTATCGCCTCCTATACACAGTTGCAACTCTTACATATAAATAAAAGTGCATTATTATTCACCTTAAATTAAAAAGCTCTTTCCTTGTAAGTGAAAAGTGGAATTTTTCCCACAGAATGGTTGTGCAAGAGGACAAGTTTCTAAAATAAGGAACAATGATGAAGTGCAATTATTTAAGTGACAGGGATGGATATACCTTGAGATTTCCCCCAAGACTAGGTTGTTACATACTGCGCACATGTTTCCTTTACTCCTCAGAGTCGGTTGGCCGTCAACGGAATGATATTTAATGGGAACGTTACATATTTCTGACTCCCGTATTTACAAATACTAAAATTTATATATTTACCTGTGTCATTGCGCTGGGTTAAAATACATGTTTTATTTTTTATCAGCGAGTAAACGTATACATTTCATTTTTTTTATGGAATCGGGGGCAATCGAGTAGATCTATCGCCTGATGGTAAGCGATTACCGTCGCCCATGGACATCTGCAACACCAGAGGCGTCACAAGTGCGTTGCCGGCCTTCGGGAGATGGGGATAGGAAGAGGGGTCGGGGTTTGGGCCCCCGGTACCCTCACTCACTCGGTGAAACACACTGCAAGCGCTGTTTCACACCGGTTTTCTTTGAGGCCATGGTATCACTCCGGTCGAGCTGGCCCATTCATGCCGAAGCGTGGCTCTCCCACGGTTTACAAGACAGATTATATTATAGATATATTAAAGAAATGTTATTAAAGAAAAACCTATGTATATTTATTATATTTTCTGTATTTGAAACTTAAGCAGTAGGTTGCTTCATCTCTTGATCGTGGTACCCTTATCAAGTCAAAATTTTGCAAATACAAAACACGTTACCACGGCTACGGAGGTTAAATTTCCATGCAGAAAAATTATAATTCCTTACTGGTAAAAATACCATAAACTAAAGTTAAAACAAAAATACCTCTAAAAACATTACTTTTACCTAAATACTGCTTAAGGAAATTGTTACTTACAATTATTCACTATTCACGGTAATAAATGCTACTAAAAGGCACTTAAGTAAACGTTAAATGAAAACTTAAATACAATTGTAAATTTCTGGATTATTGTATTTTGAAGGATCGTTAGACCTTTTAATGATATAAAAGCTATAAAGCTTCAAGCATTGTTCTTGTACTCACGTTTTCTATGTGACGCATCATTTATCCAGTCAGTAATAAATCTCCATGATTTAACTACTATTTAACCCGTTATTTACCATTAAAGGTACGCTGTGTATTAACGGTTACTTTTCCTGATTTGTAGCTGAATCCACTTTTAATTTAATTACATCGAGATGGGTACTTTAAGAACTCATACCGTCATTGAATTGCACGTAAAAGTTGACAATCAGTTGGTAATAAATTATTCTTAGGTGTTCTTGAACAGATGTAGAAGTTAATTACAAAATTTACTGCATTGCATTGACTATCGGAATTCTAAGGCTCTAAGTAGTAATATCACACATTCACATATAGCCCACTGATTCCAAACTAGGCAGAGATAGATACTTTAAAATTTAAAAGGAATTTTAATACGTTCAATATATATCTTTATAATTCTAATACATCAAGGTAATGTGTGAAATGTTCTTAGACTGTCTCGTTGGCGTAGTGGTATCGTACACGGCTGCTGTGTATGAGGTCTGGGGTTCGATTCCCGGGTCGGACCAAATGTTTGTATGATCTGCAAAAATTTGTTTCGGAGTTTGGGTGTTTTGTATGTATACAAAATTTGTATGTATTTACAAGAAAAATATAAAGTATTTGTATTTATAATTTGTATATATATTATATTTAAGCTGTCTTGTAATACAAGGTCTGTTTAGTATGGGAATAGAGGGCGTTCTAAAAAAAAAAGAATTGATCGAAAATATTTGGTATTTATATTTTCATTAAACGATACCGAGTTATACTTATATACAAGCAATTCATAAAAGTACCCAATGAATTTAATTGTAATCACAGTGATAAGTCTAGAAAACGGGTTTTAATTGAAACTCTAAACAGTTTCCAACTGCTCTTTAAGGACTAGCTGAAATAAATCAAAATTTCTTTTAGGTATAGTAAAGTAAAACAGATGCTTAGATATTCAACGAGTCCTTGAGCCCCAACCCAACAAAAAGGTAAGCTGTACATAACTAAGAAATCTGTTCCTGATCTAGTGCCTACGCGTACTATCTATAAATCAAATATGTATGTAGGTTTGATGTCTGTTGTTCCTTTTGGGTACGAAAGTGTAACGGACCGAAAGTATTTCTATAATTGATTTTTTATTGTTTCTTGACTCCATATTTTTTTTTACATAAGGAGGAAACCAGCAGATACCCGAGACCAGTTTTCAGGTGGTACGATACTTTCATTCCAGTAACCTGTACTGGAATGAAAGTATCGCACCACATGAAATCTGGCAGATTAAGAGTCACAAGCGAATTCTCGAGAAAGTCTGTAAAAGAAGGTTCTGACATATTTAAAAAAAAATAAAAAATGCTAAAAATAATATAAAAAATTCTAAACATACATTCCAAATTCCGTTTTGCTACAAAACACATTATTTTGTATGTTTATGTAATAATGTAGTTTAAAAAAGACATTTTATTATAAAATAATCGATTATATCAAATCGTAATAAGCAACATGGGAAAGCTTATTAAATATTGATACACAATTAGTTCTATCCGAGTTTACGGATTAAGTTTTAGGCCGTATCTGAATAATGTCGGGCTTAATCCGTCGCTGAGGAAGGATATTATACTAATACCTCATACTTCACCGATTCAGTTCATTATTAAGTTATTAACTTTCTAAGAAATGTAAAAACAGAATTTTATGATATTTTTTTCAAGTCAACCTAATATTACTATATTAGGTTGTAATTTTTGATTTGTATTTACTTATTTATAAACTCGGTGTGAAATTTTTATTTTATTTGTGTATAGAGTTTAAGTTCTGCTTAGTCCTTATTAACTTGAAAAAAATATCAAAAAATGTAGTAACATTTTTTTGTAAGCCTTTTTTAAATCGATTTGTGACTTAATTTTTAAAATGATACTAAACTCTGAAATGTGATCATTGGTATAATCTAAGAAATAAGTGCAGTTTAATATGGGCAATGTAATTAAATTATATGGTAACGCAGCTATATTAAAGGTTATTTTGCAGTAGTTTCTTAACAGCAGAAATTTTAAATAATATTTTCAAAAGACTCTAATATAAAACAAAGAAAAAAATGGAAATGTTCCATCGGATTGTTATGTATTCAAACTATGAACTCCTTTTAATTCAACCAAACTCGACGTGTTTATACGACTCCATGTTAGTCCCATGGGATAGTATAGAAACATCATACAACAACACAACGGGAACCGCTGATCTGTATTCAAATTACAACAGTACACAGAATTCTTTGCATCATTTTTTAGAAAAATACGAGAAAAGAGAAATATGAAGCTTGCAGTACTTAAAATTAAAAATATTAAAGAGTATTAAAGGAGTGTGTGTAAAAATTTAAATATTACCTGACAAGGACAACATTAGGATAAATTATCAACTATACATATTGATAACATTCTAGAAATAACTAGATGTAAATATAAGAACTATGGTCAAATTTTAAACAGCAAGAGTATTAGGGTCTACAAATGGTCCCTAAAAGCAGTGTAAACACTAGTGTGTTTATAACGCGTTTAGGTAGTCCGTTGCCTATCTTTAATAGGAAAAAGGGTGATACTAATCCGATTTCTTGACTGTAGCTGACTAACGTGATTAATAGAGAATCGTCTTAATACTGAATGTAAAACTAAGTTTCCTTAAATAGATGCTACGTCCCATGAAGTTTATTTTTCTTATCTTTTGTGGTAAGACTTCTGAAAGTTCCATAAGGTTTTTCTATTCTACCGGAAAAGAATTTTCAGTGAAGAAAGGTTACTACATGCCATTTTTGTGCCCTTGATTATTATTGGTCAAGACTTAAAACACCTTGCTGTGCCAATCAGTCATCACTCTCTATTAACGCACATGTTTCCCTCGCACTGATCCCTGGTCCTTTAAGCTGGCGTGCAATAACATCTCACTAGAGCACCATAGTGTGGGTCACCATACTGCATTTTCTGCACTTGCAATCAGTATGATGACCACTACTCTTGGATTCTACTCATTTTTAATTACATGACATTAATGAAAAGAAAACGTAATTAAAAAATGAACACATACTCATATATAAGACACATACTCATACACTAATCGGTATTACCTACATACAATCAAATTAACTTAAAGTAGTTTAATTATGTAAATATAATTTCATACACTTCTAATAAATTTATTAATATTAATTTCTGTTGCTAAAAGAGAACATCCTTCAGAGAGTACCTTAGATTTCAATTATAGTAACCTATTATTCTATTATTAAATCTATCTCGGTGTTCTAAACATTTCAATTGCCAGTATTCGACCTACGCAGCATACACATTTATTATTCAATACCATGAATAATTAATAGAAAATGCCATCTAAACTGGAACTGATGTTTTCGCGAAACGTCAATCAAAGTACCGTAACAAACAATTAATCACGAAGGTCTACAATGTTATAATTAATAGGTTTAAGCTAAAGTTCCGATAGAAATGTACTCCATCACGCGCTCCACATATAGAAGTTATAACATGAGTTATAACATGTACGCAGGGACTAAAGTTCTTAAAATATTTAGAATGTTTTATAACTTTTTTTTACCACATTAATAAAGCCAAAAGGATAATAGTTTTGACTTGAATCTATGTATGTTTTATGTTCCACCGTATTATCTAAACTACTGAACCGATTTTAATGAATGAGGCTTATAGACTTTATTTTTAATGAATGCCCGGGTGTCAGAGACTATTGAAAGTTTGTCAATAGTAGTTACCTAGTGGGCTTACGTAAACTTTTTCTTGTTTAAAAAGTGATTTGTGATTTATGAAAGTGGTTTAATTATAGAATAGTTTATCACTTCGTCTTTTTTATTGCAGCTTTATACATGTTTACATTATATATATTCCTAGATCATTTTCAGAGTAAAATTATGCCTCAAATGTTTTCATTTGTTTTATTTTGAACTTATACTCAAAAGACGTACAGTAAAAAAGTCTGGTAGTAGATATAGCAAAGATTATAGGTAATATCGTATTACCCATCAAAACTTACCCACAAAAGCCTTATACCTTAATTAAAACATTGTCATAAATCCTACATATCTATAACATCAATAAATGAGGGGATTTGTCTTTTCTTCATATTAATTATGTCCATTCAGACTCAAACCGCCGCGACCGTTTTGTTCAACGAAGATCGTAATTATCCGAATTCCGACGTCAGATTTTACCGAACAATAGCCAGGACCTTTTAGAAGAGACCAGGAACGAAAAATAAATAAAAAGCGGCTAGTATACGGTCACGAACTCATGTAATCCAAACAGATATATCATACTGTCAGTGTCGCATTGTCGTGAGGGCGGGATGGCGACATACTACTAATATACCGACACCGATAGTTTCTTAGTTCCTAGGACAAATGCCACTTATCACTTAACTAATGATCTGTTAGTGAAAGTTAATTAATCGTTTGTAGATATCTATAAGATTCAATCATTACTGAAACTAGATGAATTGACAGAGTGGGAAGCAGATTGGTTTAGTGATTCGAAAAGAATTGATAAATGAAAAGAGTTTTAAAACACAATTGCGAAAATTTTATGCGCATGATTTTTTATGAAAAATAAATCTTATTAAGAAAGTGGAAAAATTAGTAATGGAATATCTTACTTATGTCAAAAAAATACCCAAATTTTTCGGATTCATGTGGTCTTTGAAACAATTTAAAAAGAGTATCCATTAGTACTCTGTTACTGTGTTTTATGTAGGTAAGTTGGTTCAAGTAAATTGAAGTAAAATGATTTTCAATATGTTTTTAGCAGCCGATCTGAACTCGCTAAAATTCAGAGTTCATTTGATTTTAGAAACATCCATGGTTTTTTTAAACCATATCATAAATATTTTATTGCATTTTGAAAAGCGGCTTATATCGAGCACAATTTAATCGAGTCAGCCCTAAACACCACAACCACAATATAATATGAGTTCAAATGCACGTTTCATGTTATACAAAAACTGATGTTAAAGCAACAAATATGACTTGGAAACAATAAAGAGCATATTTACTATGAACAAATAGGAACAGTGATAATAAATCTTCCAAATATTTACATTTACGTAGCATTCGATCGTAAAATAAATGCTTCACGTCAATAGACTTTGGTAGAAATTATTGCGGTTGTATTTGAGAAATTCAATAATTGTTAACACTAAAGCTTTTATTCTTTTATGGCAGCTATAAAACATGTTTCACATGACGGTGCAGCGCAAGTGGGACGTGTTCGCGACCATCTGTGGGTGCTCTCATAAAGACAGTCATGTCCCGTAGGTGGCTGGGTGTGTACTCTATAACAGATCATAGTAACTGTACTTATGATACATCGGATGCTTTTGTTTCCTATCTAGTCGGTATATATTTATTTATTCTATAACCAATTGATTTCTATTCAATCTAGAAAGTCTTCTTTGTTAAGGAAATGATTGCACAAAGACATACGTTTCAATTTGATGACAATTGGATTTTTTTATAGCTATGTAAATATCTATGTTGGGCCGCTTTATTTTATTGAAGTTTCTGTCGAAACTTTTACTGAAAACTTTTATAGGTTTGCTACCATACAAAAGCTTTTAGTACTTCCTTTCTAGATTTTGAAGTATTTTATAATTATATCTAAACCTGTCCCTCCTAATAGTCGTATTTTTGTCACTGATATTATAAATACATTTTTTTTAATATACGTATTTTTGTTACTCTTTCATTCAAAAACGGAGAATAGATCTTGCTAATATTTTGCAAAGAGATAGATTATAGTCTGGAATAGAAGATTATAGTCTACCATGGGAGAGCCACGCTTCGGGATGCATGGGCCGGCTCGGCCGGAGTGATACCATGGCCTCACAGAAAATTGGTGAGAAACAGCGCCTGCACTGTGAAGATGGAGGAGGATGAGCGAGTGAGGATATCGGGTCCCATATTCCCTCCCATCTCTCTAAGGCTTGCTTAAAAGGCAAAACACTTGTCATGCATCTGATATTGCCTACCTACCGCCTAATCTACTATCAGGCGATACGTCTGCACGTCTGCTCGTTTGCTCCCTATTCCATAAAAAAGAAAAGACTAGCATATAGGCTATTTTTCATCCAGAAAAACGTAGTATTCCCTGAAATGAGCCCTTACACGCAAAAAATAAGGATCGGATTTAGAACTTTACAGTAATACAGCTTGTACATTAGAATTATACACGGGCTTCCGTATACCGCGATAACTGCCAAAACATCGCACAAAAACCACTTTTTTATGGGATTTTATACGGGGCACACGAGCCGATGGATCGCCTTATAGTAAGCGATCACCACCGCCCACACGAACACCAGATGCGTTATAAGTAGTTTATTATTATTATTTATAATAAGTCGGTCATAGTTTAAAATGGGGTGTCCCTCATTTTATTTTGGGTAGGTGTCCCTTCCAACATGTTTTTTGTTATCAATTCCTTGCTAAAGTTATATAAAGAGCTGTAGTTACTCATATAGGATTTGTTAGCGACTGGTTCTCAACAACCTTTGCGTAGGTGACCAATGACAGGACTCTTTTACATTCCATACTATGACTATTCCAGTTCATTGCCAATCATCAAAATTTACGAACGCTGTCACATCTTATTTTTATGGTAGAATTCTGTAAATTTTTTAATATTTTTTGTTATATTTATAGATTTAAGTGGATTTCAAATATAAACTTGTGGCGAGCAATAGAAGAAGGTTGCGTTTAATACCCAATTGTAATAGATCAGCCAACAACTGACTATTAACGTTAAATAATAAAAATCTACTTGAATAATTACTACTCCTTTCTACCTAACATTTGATGGTCCAGACGGTATTATTCTCAAAAAATGTAACCATTCATAATTCGGTGTTATTTAATTAATAACTGTTGCAATAAAATATACCAACATGAAAATAATATCTATTATAATTGAAGATTCTAAACTATTTCTGCGTTAGACAGATTTGGTCCGCCAACATAGCAACACTCTAGTAAGCTATTTAAGGATGTCCTCAGTCCTCAAAATATGTAGGAAATAAGCGACTAGAAAAGAAGAAATACAGTAGTTATTGCAGAATAAAATAGCAAAAGGCGGGAAAAAATACGCGCGTAGAGCTTTTCCATAAAACCAGTCGCGTGAAACTGGGCTATTGGTTTTCTTTGCGGCACCGGGCCGTAATTTGAGCCCAGACTAGTGGCCACACGACCATGCAAAATATCAAATATTGCTTATTGCGCAATAACCCGTCGATTATTGAGCAAGTAAGTCATTGCATATTTGCTTTACCAGCTCACTTTCACTCGCTATACGCTTCGGTCTCTTTTATTATTTCAGATACAAATCAATATTCGGCCTAATGGTTTCTGATCCTGCTAATCTTCTAGACTGCTAATCCGTAGGTCTTCTGTTCGATTCTTAGCTAGTAGATAACTGTCCCATAATGGTCGTCACATAATATTTGGGTGACGATCGTTTGTTCCTTAAATATGAATGTATATTTGTATACAGGCCATGTGGTGCAGGATTAAAAATACGTAGTGTTACCAGCCCTATTTATTCCTTGGGTGTTGTAAGAGATGACTAAGGGATCTAACTCTATACCTACCCGTCTATCCAGCATTGTATAGTATACCAAAACCTCCTTACTGAGGAGATGCTTCTAGGCAGCAGCGGACTGTTAAAAGCTGTTATTGTGATGTGTCGTGTGTATGTGTTGAGAAACCTAAAAATAATAAGACTCAAAATAATAATTTACGTTAAATTCGCCTCTGTTCTTTCCCTTCAAGTCATTATGATTAAACCGTTATTTGAATATTTGTTGCTTAATCTTGCAATGAATAATTTAATCAATTATATTTAATTGATTAAGCAAAGTTCCACTACTTTCCATATTTATGGAATTCTTAATATATTTAAATTAAATGAGGCTATAGTTATTACGAAGTGAACATAAAACCACCCATTTTTTATTTTAAAACCGATTTCATTTCCAAAATCGATTGTTAACCAATTTTTTAAATCATCACTTTTAGTGACGATTTCAATTGAACGGCAATAAAATTAGTAATCATTTTATGCTAAGTTATAAATCGACAAATGTACATATGAGCAAATAATTCAAATCGACGATTTATTGAACATTAATAACACAACTATACGCGTAGGCGTCATTTATAGCATGATCGATAAAATTTCCTAACATCATACAACTAATTATAATTAAAATAGATAGATATGAGCTTTGGAAGCTCGTTTTTGTCTTTACAACAGGGACAAGTTTTGTACAGATAGGTATGCCGATGTAATTCTTAATACATTTTACATGTTCATAATTTCAAAAGATATTAATGAGAAGAGTAAGTAATGAAGAGATACGATATCCAATACAAAAGAGTACACAATAAGACGACAAACTACTACCCACGCAGTGGTCGTTAAAGTATGAAGACACTAAAAGTTATAGAGCCGAGCATAATTTATAAAAGGGATACATTAATGTAAAGATTTTTATTTGCCAATTTACTCGTTATTTTGAACCTTTCGTTTTTTAGTTACGAAAATTTAATATAACACTGTTGTTTTTGGGGTTCTGTACTCAAAAGGTAAAACGGGACTTTATTACTAAGACTGAATGAAACGTCATGGTTAGACAGTTGTAATTTTCAGATGATGTATTTCTGTTGCCGCTGTAGCAATAAATACTAAAAACAGAATAAAATAAATATTAACGGGGGCTCCCATACCACAAACCTAATTTTTTTGCTCGACATAAATTATGGCAACAGATAAATGCTTGAAATGTTTAGAAAATGGTACAAATACCTTCCTGCTCGAATCCGACTCGCACTTGGACGATTTTTTCAGTCGTTTACGAAATTTGTAAATATTATACAAGCTGTTTGCTCAAAATTATCCATTCAAAGTCAAATCATGTACCACACTTACATTCTCCTTCTCATCCCTTAAAATGTATTTGAAGATACTCGCGGTTACGAGAGAGCCCAGCTGTGTGTTGAAATCGCAAACGTTGGAAATGAACAAATCGTGAGGTTCCTTTTCGAGGTTTCATTCCCTTTTAGATAAGCGTATTGTGCACACGATGTGGTAATTGATGAATTAGTTATACAGTGTTTAATCAAAGTTGTCATATTACAAAATGACTAACAGCTAAATATTAGTTATGATTCACTCTCTCACTCAGTATTTCAATACAGGTATCAGTACATAGTATTATATTATATTACTGTCCATTAATACTGTCGCCTCTGTAATGGAATAGAAATAGACTACTGTAGGCTGATGATGGTGAGGACTATCACTACGCTGTCGTTAATACCTAATTGTTTAAGACATTTTTTTGGACCGCATTCAACGGAGAGCGACTCGAATCGTCGATTCCCAAGAAGTTTAAATTCGGCTAGACCCATTGACGCTGCGTTGAGATGTGGCTTCACTGTGCATCTTTTACCGCATTTACCATGGGGAGTGCTCCGAGGAATTATTCGTGCTGATTCCTGCCGCCTCTTTCCGACATCGTCCTTCGCAACAGAAATTTCATCCCCATCATCTTGATGGTTGGCAGTCCACAACTGTGCGCTTTTCAAGGAACTTTCTGCCTCGCACATCAAAACTGTGGTATGAACTGTCGCCTGCGGTATTCCCTGACCAATACGACCTTCAAACCTTCAAGAAAAGAGCATACTCCTTTTTAAAAGGCCGGCAACGCACCTGTAACGCCTCTGGTGTTGCGAGTGTTCATGGGCGGCGGTAAGCGCTTACCATTAGGCGATACGTCTGCTCGTTTGCCTCCTATACCATAAAAAAACCTTGAATTAGTTAAGATCGAATTGAAAGTGAAGTTACAGAAGCTATTATTCCTTATTTATACATTGAAATCAATCAAAATACTTAAATCCTTTTTATTTATACAAAAATATCTCGTGATTTGTACCAAGCGCTATACATATTCGCTGCATCATGGTTGTGAGTACACCGGTTACACGGGCGGGAAGCGCGCTCGCATACTGACTACGAACATGACTCCACAACTTCTGCTCCATTTATGTTAAATTCTATATTATCATAACCATTTACATAGCCAGCTTGAGGGATAAGGAGCTCTTATTATCGGACCTAATTATTGGTCTTTGTGTTCAAATTCGAGTTGGATTTTTATTTAAATAAGTCACGTCTGCGTCGTCGGCGAGCTGGCGAAACAAAGATGAACCATTCTGTTGAGTTCCTTTGATCATTGATATAAAGTTACCAAAATTATACTGAATAGAAATTGTATTTTAAACGCTCATACTTTATTTTCTCCTACAGAATACATTAGAAAGAACGCTCACAGTAACATAAATCCTACTATGGCAGAGGACGTCACATAAACTTGATTTATCTTTTGTGACGTAAGTTAACTGTTATCAAAACCGTAGGTTACAGATTCAACTTGCACGAAAATAATTTATATGTAGGAAAGTTGGGAAAATTGTATAATAAAATATTGTATTGCTTAAACCTTGTTATGATAATCTGCAACTGACTGTACATTAAAATTCAAATTTTATTTTGTCATTAGGAAAACACTTTACTTTGATAATAACAGTAGATATATAATACTTTCAATTTTAAGTGCAATTGATGTTTCTTTTCTTCAAAGATTGGCATAATACAATTGCTTTACGGCAATTATCGACAATAAAACGTAAATTTAATTAAAAAATAATGCACTTACTACTTTAGTTTTAGACACAATTATGACAATAACTTGTCATTTCCAACAAGCGAAATGTATACTATTTTGCTTGAGCTTACAAATAGATTGATTTTTGTGGACTGAATTTTCATTGTGACTACATATGTAGTTCTATACTATGTTTTACCTTTATCATTTATGCAATAGCGTAACTAGCTAAAAATATTGCACAAATATATTTACTTATAAATATTTTATATTAAAAATATTTCTAAAGCATTGCGATATAACCAGGAGTTTAATTTAATTCAAACAATGTCCGTAAATTTAAAGAAATAAAAATATTACAACAATAAATTTACTGGTTTAATGTCCTAAAAATTGTATCTGAATATAGGGATGTTCTTTCTAGATTCTTTGACGCATTTATGAAACGCACGTTGCGTTAAATAAATGTATTCAAACTCATCTGATTTTTTACCTCACGCATTGTAGACAGAAAGGGTGGGACCACCGCCTATCTATTCGAAATAAAAGGTAAACCAAAGGTCAATAATGAATAAGTAATAATTGATTGCGTTCATTCTCTCATGTGTCGTAAGAGCCGGACTGGAATTAACTAAGCATGACAACAATACTACAAAGTCTCCGTCTATCCAGCAATACCTGACCATCCATCAGGACGCCAAGTCCATCCTTTTTCAAAGCAGTTCAGGCAATATTCGACGCCTTATAACTTCATTGTGGGTGAAACTAGAAGCCTTTTTTCAGTAACAAAGCAGGCGTTGTATAAACACAGTGTATTTCAAATTTCATTCAATTTTAACCAGTAGCTTAAGAAATATAACTAATCAACGTCTCTTACTTTTGTCACTCGCACACCTAATTATTGCCGATTATCAAAATTCTAAGGCACTTTTAATAGGCATAGAAGATTCAAATTTAGAATACAAGTAGAATTTAATGTATAAATCAAGAAAAAACTAAAATATTTTGCAATTTCGGTCCAGTCTTCTAGATACATTAACTGCATAAATATCTTTGTAATCTCATGTGAATTTATAGGATTAGAAAATTATATTTGCAGTGAATAAATCAAAGTATCTATATATGTATAATTAAATATTGCAATAATAGGCATAGAATAGTAAATTTATAAAATAGTCAACGGAATAAAAAAGCAAGAATGTCTTAGGAAATTGTACTTAAATTCCGCAAAGTATTAAGTAGACTGAATAACCTATCCGAAATTGCCATGAAATAAATCCATTCTGTTTTCATTCGATGATGAAGTCAATTCCTTATTGGACTTGGTATTAAGCACATAGATCGTACAACTGTTTACGGTAGAAAAACTGAGTGGCAAGACTTGTTTTTTTTTACCAGTTATATTTTAGATGGCATATAGTGTTAATAGATAAAAGGTAGTAAGACCTCCTATCTTAGAAGAAGTTTACGTTCTTGATTGTTAATAACCGCTTTCATTCGCGTAAGGTACATTACCACTGTCTTCGCCCTTATTCCTAATTGGTAATGGATTGGATGTAAATAACAAGGCTAAATAACCAATCAGAGCAGAAATCACATTACATAATAAACGTACAATAAGTTATTTCTGGTTTCGAAAAGACACACACTGGTGATGCCTGGCAGTCTTTCTCCACTAAAGTATGATATTATGCTCTTAGAAAAGCTATCCAATTTTAAATGAATTCTTCGAGTTTAGTTTATAAATTACATGTAAGTGAAACCTGACATTAAAAAAAATCTTAACAGTATTATTCGACCATTTTCTAAAGATTGCAATCACTTCAAAATATTTATAATATTTACTTTACATTCTCTACACGACATTGCCATAAGTATTTCTAGCGTGTCCAATAAGAACAAATTATTAATTGTTCACCCTCAAATTTTTACAAGCCACATTTAAGACAGTAGAATATGAAAGAAGACTATGAAATATTTTTCAAAACTATTCAAAACTACGTGTGAATCCATAATTAATAAACTAGTTAATGAAGAGTTTTTACCTCTTAATCAATAAAATTTTTGAAACAAATGTAATACATAACTCTCATCGTATTGCAGAAAGTTTTAAGTTATTCCCAAAACGTAGCCCACAAAATAACTTCATATCATTTCTTATTGTTCAAGTTTAGACATCAAATTTATCTCAACGATACATCAGTCTTAATTAATGAGAAGAGTCGGCGGCCTCCATTAAGTTAACGAACATACGTCAAGTTGTCAGTCAATCATCACTTTCGACGAATCTGACGTATTCTGACCATAAGCCACGGGACGGCCGAAATGATATTAATTATGTACGTAATCTGTTTCATGCATTACTGACATCTTATTATAATGACTTAGAGGACGTTACTTTGGCTGGTTGCGGTCACTTTCCTCAAAGTACCGTCTTGTAATTAAATATAGTTGTCTCGTTACAAAAATATGAATTATCTATGTCTTAGAAAAATAAAAAAATATACCATTAAAATCAAATTAAATATACTAATCAAATTGCTCTCTCGTTTCAATCAATTCTATAAACAAATTCAAGAGGCATTACAACTTTTTATTCAAATAATTTCAACCTCTCATTTACTAAAACCTCGACAGATTAATGATAAGCACAAAAAATTTAAAGATGATAAAAAAAACTATATAATAAATATTCATCGTCCAATGAGTTGGTAAGTACAAAACTTGAGGACCGCTCGACCAATTCGTACTAACTTCTTAACCAATAATCTTATTAAGCCACAAGAATGTTTCTCATGGAGCGAAAAGACGTGAAAATTGATAGGAAAATAGTAAAAACAACATTTTTCCTTCGCCATACAAACCATAGAGTAGATTAAAACGTCTGTCGATAATGTCAACAGAATGAAGTCTGTAGGAGCGACTAATCTTTGGAAATAAAAATGGATTGCTGAAATGTATATTCGCGTATACTTTCGATCGACTGCACCAAATTCGATAATCCTTTTAATTTTATTTGTCAGCACAAGGTTTGTATAAAATAAAATTATGAGAAAACCAGAGTGTAATTATTTTTTGTCCAAAACTTTTCTACCTGTAGGAATCTGTAGCGGGCAACGATGATTAAAAATTTGCAGAAATTTAGAAAAAAATTGAGGTACGGAGTTAGTCTAGTCAGCTTGTTGAAAATAAAAATTGACTGTAACAAATGTATATCCAAAATATTTTTATCTTTGCCTAATAATGAAAGAGAAAATCTTTAAATTGGGATCTTAAGATTTTCATTTGCATTTGTCCGAACTTTAATTTAGGCTATGTGAAGTACACAGGTAAAATGATTCGTGAACAGACTCGTAAAAACCAAAACAGATTTCTACAATACTTACTACATTGGTATCTATATAGCGGTACCTGAGCTCCTTGTGGGTTACAATACTGACACATAGAAATACATAGAACGTATTTCTATGTGTCAGTATATCCATCGCTTATAAAATGGAAACACTTACCTTCCTCCCTTCTTTATGGTTCTTGAAAGTGAAATGGTCTTACCTAGAAAGTTTAAAAAATATTGTTAATATTTATCAAGTTATTTTTTACCCCCGACCTAAAAAGAGGGGTGTTATAAGTTTGACGTCGATGTCTCTCTCTCTCTCTCTCTCTCTCTCTCTCTGTTTGTGTGTGTATGTGTGTGTGTGAGTGTGTGTGCATCGTAGCTCTCAAACGGATGGACCGATTTCGATGCGTTTATTTCATTTGAAAGCCAGTTACCTTACAGTGGTTCTTAGCTATATTTGGTTAATATTGGTAAGAGAATCAGCCCTTTTCCAAAATGATTTTAGGTATTTTTGGCGTATGATTGATGGCGTACGTCTATCTGTAGTCAATTAAAAACTGATGATGATAAATAAGTACTCAAATAATATGTACTAATCACAATATCAACAATATTTTTTAAAATAAAAATAGTTACTACGAGTCCGTAAGGTTTTTTACAGAATTTTAAAGGTGCGAATGAAATACTCTAAATCTCAAAGCTGAGGCAGATGCCAAAGTTACCAATGAACTATTTTGAGATACTGTGATGTTGAATCGGTTAAAAATGATACTCCAACTTAAACGGCATACATTGGTAATCAACAATGTCAACGTAGTATAAGGACAGTACATGACAGCACAAAGAGACGGAGACGTTAATACTTTGCTACAACTGCTGCATTATAGATATAGAATACAATAAAAAGAAATTGTCATTAATGTATTTATTTCTTGCTTTTATATCTTTTGATAATGTGGAACTAAACTTCTAATTAAGAATGCGAAAGTTTAAATTTTCTAAACATCGCCAAAAATGCTAAAGTGATAAAAAATTTGCTTTAATTTTTTCATCATTCGCATTTATATTGATGTTCTTACGCACTAATGTGCTTAAAACTGCGTTTATCTTGAAGTTATCTGCCGCTAAGTACCTACTTAAAATATGTTTATGTTTGTACTACAATAGCAAATATCAATTAAGTGATTCTTTCATTATAATTCTTCGCACATTTTTAGGGTTCATTAATTCTAAAAAGGATATTTTATAGAGTCTATCTATATATATTTTTGGCCGTTAATAATAAAAAAAATATTTTATTCTTTTTTATTCCTAAAACATAAAAGTAGAGAATTTAAAAAGTCGAGATGACAGATTTACGCCTACCGTATAGTCTCAGGTGTTGAGTGTATGTCATTGGCAAAGACCGGGACGAAAGCGTTCTAACATGACTGAAACCTTTTGCTTAACTATCTAAAAATATTCATGATGGTAAATATACGAAACTGACATTAACTAAAAAGAAAAATTATCAAATATGCTCATTGGCAAAAATATTCAAAACCCTTAAAAAGCATTAGGGATGCAGCTGTTTCTTATTTATAACAATTACATAGTTTTAAACTGCAGAACCTTACAATGAAGTTGAGCTAACAAACACTTGCCGGTTTTTATCTGAAACTCCGGTTACACACACATCATGTTTGTAAAAAGTATTTCTACAAACATATGCATTTGCAAGTATATTGCTTACGTTGAGCTACCGTGATGTAAGATCAAAGTGACTTAATTATGATTATGAAACCGCATATAAGGTAACTGCAATATGTTGTATAAATAAAGCTGTAGACACATAGTCTAAGTGCTTAGCAAGTTATTTATCGCTCAAGTAGACTCGGCACGAGCTATAAAGCACGGTGTACAACAGCGCGCAGTCATAACATAATCGAATACAGTATTCTGAGTGACATATAGATGGCGCCACAAGCGCCATGCGCGAAACTAGGTACGGACTCGTAAACATTTCACATCGCATTTAACCGGTCATAAAATATGGTGTAAACACGTTCAACACTAATAAATAATTAAACACGTCAATGCGACATGTCTAAACCAAGAGGACCTATTAATAAAAACAATGCAAGACCATAAATGTAACTATTTATTACGACTGTGGATGTCTTTGATGAAGACTAGTACGTTCGCGTGATTTTATTTTCCATTTATTTTGTTACTTTTTACACAATTCTAACCAGCTGAAACGTAAACGATTCCCGTTAACATCTAGTTTTAAGCTGAACATATTGTATTTTTTGTTTTCGTGCAATAAATCATAATTATTATTATTACTTATTATTATTCTCTTTATTAAATAATATATATTATTTACATTTTTTAAAAATACATATAAGCTTACATTTAAAATATTAAAATAGTAGACCACCGACTACTTCTGGTACAGAGACCAAGAAACCGGTGGTTAAGGCTCCAAAGACAGAAATCTCGTCACAATACGAGCCATGTCAAGAAGGACTGCCTTCTCCATCAGATTCCTGATCCAGCCTTCTAACCTCTTACGGTATTGGTCGAGGCTCTTGGCAAACAATCCGTGAGCAGATACGACTATCGGAACAATGATCACCGAATCTACATTCCACATATCGACAACCTCGCGAGATAAATCATAATATTTCATTTAATTTTCTGTTTCAACTTTCACAAGATTCTCGTCATGAAGAACGGCGATGTCGACATCATTGCGCGGCGCTCTAATCGATCTATTACCACAATCAGGCCTATTGGCAACAATTGTCCTGTCTATGATAATAGATCGATCCCAATATAATGTAGCTTGAGAACTGGGTCGGGCACATACCTGTAGTATGGCACCTCTAAATTCACAAGATGATATTTAAGAGCTAGCTGTTGAGCCGTACCATCCTGGCTTGTTGGTATGCCTGATATACCTGTACAAATATTCACCGATAGCAAGACGAGAACAAACAGAAATAATATGCCTGATATATGGTTACATGCCCGACCGACATCAACCGTACCATCTTTCAGGATATAACTTCCTATAGTTATTCGTCATAATGACTTCGTCGTATTATTATTAAGCTTGTATATGATATCCTTAATCAAGAAGTGTTACGCCCAAAGATGTGTTTAAAGAAATAGTAACCGAAACAAAAAAATAAATAAGTAATCAAAAATAGTTCAACGATATTCAATCGAAATACAAGAAATATATTTAAAACAGGTTTTTTTTATATACGTGCCTGCCATAATGACTCTAGTCTGCCTGATGATAAGCATGAGCAGAATCGATGAGTGGTGGTCATCATACTCATTGTGAATGCTGACAATGCAGCAATGCAGCATAGTGAGCCACACCATGGCGGCTTAGTGATGCTTTTGTGTCATTGGGCCTCCGGTGTCGCACTTATCAACGCAACACGACAGCACGAATGCCGTTATATTACCTTGATCTTGTGAGCGAGGGTAGTACCGCCCTGTCGAGCCCCTTATGCTGAGATCAGCGTGGCTCTACTACCTATAGCACATGATTCAGAAATAGGTATACATGTTACGGCGAGGAAAATAGATTATTTAAATCTACTTCTTAAATGAGTACCTAATAAATAGTTCATACTAGCTACATATGCAAGTTAATATAGACTAGGTTAGATTGATAACGTGTTTTATTTGATGAAATCGCTTAATGCATGTAAATAAAAATTTGCGAATGAATTTTTACTTAAAAATTTTGCGCACGAAGATTACAAATGACAAGGCGCCTTTTAGAGAGTATGCTGCACAACTGGTCTTAACTAACTTAACTTAATTTTGTTTTGAATTATTTATCTTTAGTATTGTTATCAACGAGCTGCGTCTATAAACCTCCCTCAAAGCAACTGTAAAACATTTCCTAAGTCTGATCATTAAGCTAATGATATCAGCTTAAAGACGGATACGGTATTATTATTACTAACTTACTTAATTAAAATAGAACGTGCTGCTGCTTATAATGGTTTATCCGCCTCCAGTCGCAAACAACATTGATCTTACAATCACGGCACAGACGCGGAGGTTTTGCGTGGAGCGCTAAAATCAAACCTGTTATTAAATTGAATATTTAAAGGCAAGGAAAAGTGTAGTATGATTAGGTGGTTTGCATGATACTGAGTACTGTTTTAAGGCGGGTTTACAGTCTATCTTTTAATACTTTATTTTAATCCGTTATTATACGTTTAATGAAAATTGTGTACTCGGATGAAGTTTTAAGTGTTGAAGAGTTTTTCGCTAAATATGACTAGAATGATAATAATAAGTGCAAAATTTACGTAATAGTTTCAATTTGAATTCAGAGAAAATAAGTACGAATTCAGAATTACATTAAAATGGTTTTAGTAACTTATCCTCTTATTAAATTTCTAACTTCAACTAAACTTAAACTTCAACTAACTAAACAAAGGACACATTTCTATATTTACTTATTATTATGCATACATAGGTAAGCCAATTGAATTTGCCCTTAAATGAAGAAAACAGGTGAAATTTTTTCTTAATAATAGGAAGTCTGGGTTTAGTTTATTAAAATCTCAAGATAATTTATATCATATGGAGGTTTACAGTAATTATTATCTTCAACTTATAAATATCATAAGTTTTATTAATAAATTTTATGACACTCCAAGAAGTTTTGTTTTATTCACCATTTTGAAATACCTAGAAACATTGACCTTATTTTCTTCTCAGTTCATATATACGCCTTTTCAGTTATATAATAATGAAGTGGCTAATTGCTGCTCACATCATAAACAGTGTTTAGTATACCTTTATAAGAATAACAAAATATGTCCATTTAGGTTAGGATTACACCGGATGTTTTCCGCAATGAAGCGTTTTTATTCCTAATGCTTTTCGGCCAGCTCTAAAATCCTTCACGGCTCTTCCCTGTAAAGATCCAACTTTGTCCAAGATGATGGCACTATGGATTCTTTGGAATAGTTAGTAAAATTATACATATTTCAAATGAATTTCTTTTAGATTTTTTTTACAAAATATTATATAATTATATATATATAATTCTATTATTATTATATATGTATAATTCTATTTTCACAAATAGAAAACAAAACACGGGAGATCGTGAGTTTATTCTCACTGAGGTAAATAGTGTTGTGATAAGCAAAACCGGTCATTCTGTTAATATGTGTATTTAATTTACATGTACAACCTGGATGTCCAAGCTTTGCCCGGTTTTTATTTTCGTAAATTTTCTAAAAATGAATTCTACCCGGATTGATTTATCGCACCCGAAACTTCCTGCATTCTAAATTTCATAAAAATCGTTGAACCTGTTTCCGAGATTTAGATTATATACTTAGTCTGGCCATAAATACTGTTACAATTAAAAATAAACAAAATGCTAATGTTGAATTTGGAATCTGTAATTTTTATAGCATTGTTCATTGATTTCTCTAATTTTCGCGCCAATATATTGTAAAATATTTAGTGATATTAAAGTGGAGTAGGGTGATAAAGAGAACCGGATCGCTGTGATTGCATTACATAAAGTAGGTATGGAGTCAAATGCAGTTTTTAAAATCCTCCCTACGCTTGGTATTAGTCAAATGTTTGTTTACCGAGCTATTGATAGGAATAATGAAACCTGTTCTATTCGTGGCAGACAAAAATCTGGCCAACCACAAAACGTATGAACGTGCGAAAAAGGCGATGAAAGCAGTAAGGGAAATAATTCGAATAAATCTTGCCCAAAAGCATAATTTTTTTCATATATACTTTCCGGAATACATCAGAGCTGGTGAAGTCCAATGCGCTCGTTCGATGATCATAATGCACTGGCTTATGATTTATGGCCAGTTTTTAAAAGTAAAGATTGTTCTGAACGCCATTTTAATTTGGAGTCCCTAAAACAATCCATACGAAGAATTTTCCTATAGAAAGAGTGTTGCTATTGCTGCCGCTGGTGACCACTTCGAATAAGCTTAATATATTTTTAATGATTTTATATTAATGTATTAAACTAACATACTGTAATAGTAATATATTTAATGTTACGTACGATGTTTTTCTTTATAAGAATATTTAGGGCAAGGCTAATTATATGCAAGAATTGCTCATTTGAAGGTATTAGATATGTCTTTAGAAATATATATGTACTTTTATAATCAGTATGATTATACGAATACAGGTTCTGTCTAGTTCAGTACGAGACTGTTGTGTATGAGATGTATAAAGTAATGGTAATGAAATTCTCTTTTTATATATTTATAGACATATTTTATATTAATATCACGATTTCATTAGATTTTTTAAGTTAATTTCATGTCTTAACTTTTATTATATTAAAATAAACTTTAGCACACCTATATAATTAATTACTTATTAAATTTAATTTTAACGGAATAACGGTCTGTCTCTGTTAAAATCAAGGATAGACTGACAATTAAGAAACATTGATCCAACTTTCTAATAATTAAAAAAGTTACCTTGTCTGTCTAATAATTTGAAGTTTGTAAAGAGTTTCTATGAACATTTGAGCTTGAAGTAGGTTTAATAAATTTAGTATTCTTGATTGGAAAAAAATTGCACTTCGGGAGTGCCAGCTGAAGGGAAAACTTGAATATTAACGTTGTGCATTTTTGATATTTTGGAACGGTTAGGAAATGATTTTGCACGGATTGCTTTAATTAGCAGTATAAAAGTACTCTCATTTATGTGGTAAAATACAATATTCATTTATTGTTCTAACGTACACAAATATGACAATTTATGGTCTACTCTCCCTCCATCTTACGAATTTTCGATCAGATCGCGTGTCCTGACGCAAGTTTATCATTTTTTGTCCATCACAATAAAGTGCATAAGGCCGCTAAAGAAGTTTTAATAAAAAAAAATTGATATGATGTTTTTTTTAATTTTTTTTTTTTTTCATTTATCTCGAGTTTTGTAGCATAACGTAAGGTGCTAAATAATCATTTTGTTTTATATCAATACGAGTAAATGGGGGACACGATGGGAATGAATAAAGAGGATTCTTATTTAAATATAATATCGCCATTTTCAGTACTTGTTGTTATCAAAGCTAATTCCGAATCCTATCTGAACCAATGCATTGAACAATACAACACCAGATATTGAGCTTTTTTTTTGAAGTTTTTTTTTATTTAGATTTTTATTTATTTAGATACTAATATCGAATACCTTCATCATGATTCCAGGTTCTCGGATCCTTTCTCAAGAAGTGTTATTGAAACGAGAAGGACGTAAACTCGTTGTAATAATTGAATGGTAAAGTCACTTATATATATATATATATATATATTTACAAAAACGTATTTTTACAGAACCTCACGTATACAAGCACGAACCCACGCACACATTTACGTATGCTATATGCACATGTGAGTGAGGAAGTAGATAAATAAATATTTCAAACATCTGATACACAAGACTATCTAGCTTCAAACTAACTCGGTGGCGCAATGGTAGTGTATGCGACTGCTATGTTTGGGTCCAAATCCCGAATTCCCCGATCAGACCAAATGTTTGTATGATCTGCAAATATTTGTTTCCGAGTTTGACTGTTCTCTTTGTATAATATGTATATTTACAAACAAAAGTATTTATATCAGTTGTCTAGTACCCATAACACAAGCTATGCTTAGCTTGGGACTAGATGGCGTTATGTGTTAGATGTTGGAAAAAATTACTAAGTAGACTGATAAAATACTTACATTTTTTTTGGTTAATACACATTTTACATACATATTTTATCGGACCAAATGTTTGTAGGATCTGCAAATATTTGTTTCGGAGTTTGGGTGTTTTCTATGTATAACATGTATGTATTTACAAAAGAAAGTATATAAGTATTAATATCTATTACCCATAGTAAAAGCTGTGCTTAGTTTGGGACTAGATGGCGTTGTGTGTTACAATGTCTGAACATATGCTTAGAAAATATCCAAACTCCGAAACAAACATTTGCAGATCATACAAGCATTTGATCCGACCCGGAAATCGAACCCCAGACCTCAAAAATATTAGTCACATACGCTACCACTGCGTCACCGAGACAACCAATTATATTCACAGTAATCATATGTATATATATATACAAATATATATCAATCAAGTCTATATAAAAAACATAAAAAATTGAGAATGTCAATACTCATCTGCTTAACCTTTTAAGAACGTACAGGCTGTTGTGTTTTATTAAAAGCCTTTAACAATATTGAATGCAAACATTATTAGTTTTCAAGTATGTCTGCATTAGTTATTACTCTCAAGTAGACTGTAAATTACGACAGCTGAAAAAGATATTAAAAGCAATAAAATACCAATTGGGCCTCTTATTTAGGTACTTTATTTTATGGCAAAATAATTCATATAATAAAGTAAGATGTTGTTAGGGTTGTATGTGGAAATGGGATTTGTGTGCGTAAGAGTTGTTTATTTTATGTACTTAGACTCGATATATAGTGTACTGACAAAACGATGTTTCGAATGAAAAATGTATTGTATAGGTAAAAGTTATTTAGCATACTGACAGCCACTATTTCATCATAATTATCATCTAAGCTGAAAGGAGTCCACTGCTGGACGTGTGCGTCCCCCAAGAGTCTCCACAACAACAAAAAATACACACAATGTAACAAACTTGCATGCAAATAGTTTTATGAAATAAATGTTATTTTGATTTGAAGACTAATAAACACCCCTTTTTACTATTTCGTATAAGGCAATAGATTAAAAAAGTGCATTCTATGAAATAATAATTCTATGCTATATTCATGAGGAAATTATAATTCTTTACAACTCATTGCACCATCAGTTGATGGTTATTATTTAAACTACTTTCGCTCCGTTATATTTTTAACCATCCTAAGGTTGCCTGCAAGAGATTGCTTTCGGAAATAAGGCCGCCATTTGCACATTATATATACACATATGTTATCGACTCTACTCGCTTTTAAATCTGCAATATATATAATTCTATCCATCTAGATCATGATTAACCTACTATATAATTATACTAGTTTTCCTAAAAAATGTAAAGATAAAAATATTATAGTTCCAAAGAATAACCAACAAATCTTGGATATAAAACTAAATTAATATTATTTAATATATAGCCCAAGAAAATGAAATCCTAAACTAATCAAATAGCTTACATTCTTCTCTGACCTAAAATATTAACGAAACTCGATACAATATTATAAATATACTACAATATTAAAAAAATAATCCGTCATTCCTAACAAATAAAAGGCTATTATGTGGCTGACGTAAAAATTTTGGAAATTCCTTAATCATTTTCTTTAAATTACAGTAATGTTTTAAGCCACAAAGATTTTTAAAGACATCTCTCACATTCGGGACAAATCCTGTATCGCGGATTACTTAACAAAAATGCATAAAACGGACACGAAGAAAACCCAGACCCAGATCAACAACTACTGGATCATACAAAGCGTTGTCGCATATGGAGTTTGAACCTACAACACTCAGCACAGTAGATAGCGGCTTGGCGACGGCTTAAGCCACTATGCCACACGTGCATGTATATCAGAGAGACTTAGTTAGTTTCTAAATTATAATCATTGTAATAGTTCAGTGCATACATACTTATTTTTGTTTATATATCCAGCAGTTAGCCTATCTAAACAAATTCAAAACTACATTTTTCACCTTCTCTCCAGTTTAAGAGACTGAACACCAAGCAATGCTTTGACCAAAACTTGCACTTGACATTTAATTACAGGATACTGTTTAGTAGAATTTGATGAACAACAGTAGCAAGAATAGCAGTCAAATGTTTTGTGTGCCGTCTTTGTATGCCTGAAAGCATATACAGTACAGTGGCAGTGGATGGATGCGGACTGCCCAAGACCTTCGTTCAGAAATGGACGGTGATTGTTTTTTTTTATACAATGCGGGGCAAACCAGCAGACGTTTCGATTCCAGTATCCTCACTCACTCAGTGAAATACAGAGCAGGTGCTGTTTCACACCAGTTTTCTGTGAGGCCGTGGTATCACTCCGGTCAAGCCGGCCCATGCATGCCGAAGCGTGACTCTCCCACGGTAAAAAGACATATAGATAATATAGACTAGACTAGACTACTATAATAAGACTAACAAACTATCGGCATATCAATTTAAGGAACCTGTGAGTTGTATATAATAACTTACACATAGAGAGTGCAACGTGTTTTTAGAAATAATGTAAGTTAAGTATTTGCTTAGTGTTACAGCAATCTTAATACCGCGATCTTAACCAAAGATAAAGCACGGTCTGAATACTTGTTTAGGATATTATAGCTCTTCGAGAGTTATACCAAGGCGTGGGGTTTTAATATTTTTTTACTTTAAAAATTCAGCAGTATTAAGGAAATTAAAACATTTATAGAAATGACAAGTACGGGTTTTTATTCTGATCAAGTCAATAATCAATTTTTAAACTCATTGCACCGTCAACTGCTACTGTCTCTCCAATACATTTTGATCCATCCTAAGGTTGCCTGGAAGAGATTGCTTTCCGCAATAAGGCCGCCTATTGTACAATATATATCTATCGTTTTCTGTACTCTCTTGTAAAACTGTAATATGGTGTACAAATAAAGAGTTATCTATCTATCTATCTATCTAAATTATTAAAATTACAGTTCGAAAATAAAGGCAAATATGTTGTTTATATACTGTACTAAATGATGAATATCTATATTATTACCTTCGTGAAGTCAACCAATTTGTGATGGAGTTTTACACTATAATAATATAATACTAATTTATCCAGTTAAAAGAACACTTTGATCGACAAAACGATCTTTTATAGTACCTCATTCACTAGACAGCTATGTCACCATGCTGCTAGGGTACATTCAACGGCCATAACATAAAGTCTTGTGCAGTTTGAAAATATATAAATGTATGTGGTTATTTACTACGATACATTTATTTTCTTTATTTTATATTATCAGATTATGTGCATCAAATATAAAATTAATCAACTTTGAGTTGGGATTAATTGACATAATGTGCGTTTAAAGATAGGCCACCATCAACGTCGGCTTCAAGCTGGGCCTCATTTACACGGTTGATTTACGAGTTCACACATCGGATCCGATCTCACTTAGCAATGATTTATGCCCAACATCTCTCTCTACCGAGTTAAGCGCATTATCAGACCACATGCCCTATCAACTTTGTAAACCGTTTAAATATTATTCTAATACACGCCAGCTGCTACGGTGTAATAGACGGTTCTATTTGTAAAAATAAAAGAGTCAAGAGTGTATGCGATTAGCGGTATACTATACTTTCTGTATATTATACTATACTAACTGTACAACTGTATTTCAATCTCTTTACTTAATAAATATTGAGGTTGTGTATATGTAAAAAAAAAAGTTTAATTTTGGGAGTGTGTGTGTGTGAGGTGGTCTCAAAATCTGTAAAAAATATCTCCACCTCATACAATCCATTTTGAATCTAGGTTGGCCAGTGATTAAACTATCACTGCTGATAAACATACTTATATATAGATATATTACTATGATTGAAAAAGAATCCTTAAATAAATTACACGCAGTTATAGAAGAAATCATCCTGCTTATCACATAGATCATTCTATTTTCATTTACCATCTGTGGTTTGGCAGCAAAGAAGCCTGAAAAAAAAAGTGTCAAGTAAAAAAATAATTTTCGCGACGACCGGCTGATGATCTTAACAATTACAAATGCATTTTATTTGAATTTCTATGCAAGGTTACCTTTTCAACACAAAAAAACAAATAAACATTCTTTTAAATCAAGTTTACATACCACAAAACCGATTATAGAATCGCATTTTACAAAGACTATTAGATTCATTTCAATAGACAGCCGACGGCTTTCAAGGGTCACTAAGTCACGACGTGAAGAGTTTATAGGATCGTAATATTTGCTATAAACGGGTTACTCCTTACAGGAAAACAGACCACGCACATCGTTCAACGGGTTGAAGCTTCTATTCTTACCCAGTTTTACTGGAAACGTGTAAAAAGGATATGGTATATTCAATTACTCGTATGACGGTCTTGAGGTCATTTCCGTCTCAAAAGCGTAATATCTCAGTCTTTTTTTATCGGCTTAAAAGGGGACTCCGTTACCTTAATTCCAGAAGTTTGTAAAAGTATTTTGTGCTGTCTACCAATCTTATTTTTATTTTTTAAAGGATGAGCTGTCGGATACAGATACTCTTGGTAGGACAAATTAAAAAGAATAGTATAATGTACTCGTAGACTTAACACCATTTTTTTTCAATAGTAACAAAAATGTTTTGATTCTACGTGTACTTAACTCTTAAAAAATCACCCGTTATTTTACTGTCTAATGTAATTCTTAAGAATGCTGTTGAGTCTACAATACTTATAATTTCATTATTTAGAATTAGATTAGTATCTGGCTGTTTAGCATTTAACATAGTAAATCTCACACACTTTGTTTTATTAGAATTTAGTCAGAGATTTTTCTTTGAAATAAATTTAGTTAATTATATTATAATTTAGTTATAATTTAGTTCATCAAAATTAATTTAGTTAAAAATCTCTAAACTTGTTGGTGTCTATTATTGTTTACATAAGGTAAACAACTCGTTCGAAGGCCGAAAGGCATACTTGTTTATAGTAAAATTTCTATAGATGTAATTGACCTCGTTGATTCGTGTAGACAAATTCAAGCAAACTGTAAAAAATCACCCTATTAGAAAAGCCATATGATCAACGATTATTTAAACGATAAAGAAATGGGTTTAAGATATCATTTACACATAAATTTCTTTGTCTTATAATTAAGGGTAAATTTTAATAATTTAAAACCATTGTTAGTTGAGAGTAATGCGTGACGATTATCATGGTAATTTAATAAGTAGTGATTTTTATCAGTATCTCGACTATGGTTTGTCATGCTCACTAAAATGTCATTGCTTGTGGCGTCATCGTGGGGCAGGTCGTTTCTTTCCCTCTGATATGGCGAAGGAGACGATGGCTGGTCGATGTGTCATACTCGTGAACGGATGCTGCTTGGGGTGATTGGTCAGCCTAATCAGCGATACTTTAGCTATTAATTTGGTTCATTCAACTGCAATTCTAGCCTCTTAATCCGTTCACGAATTATTTGTAAGTAAGTAGACGTGCACCTTGAATGATTTCTATGTTTATGTTCAAACCTTCAATGGTATCACTGAGTGATTTTAATTTTGTTAGTAAGTTAGCTTTTGGAGCACTTCAATAAAATGGAATTCTGGTGGTAACAGCTTGCATACAGTTAACCATTCATGTAAAACTTTATCATAGTTTTCACCGGAGACGTTTTGACAACAGCTAGCTTTAACATACACTGCAAAGGAACATAACAGTTCCTCATGCCGAGGAACTGTTATTTGAATGGACGATGGCCAGGAGTTTCTTTGCCAGTATTTTTCTCATAAGGCGCTACACATTTTGAAAACTAGAAGTTATTGATCGACACAGGCAGGCATTGAATTTTGGTGTTTTTCACCTAATTCACCTTGATAATAGAGTGTATCTGTGGCGTCTATTAGTGTCGATCAATGATTTTTTTTTAAACATTAGCTTCAAATTGACGTTCATAAATGTCACTTAGTGTCTAAATTGAATAAATGATTTTGAATTTGAATTTATAATTATTATACATTAAATAAATTGACAAAAACTAATAATGAAAAAGAAGTTTCAACAGTACAGTAAGCAACTAGCACAATTATACCCACTTGTAAAACGAGAATCATATACTTATTACGCCTCAAAATATCTATGAGAGCTAACATTCTATCAACTTAAGATGATGTGATAGATAATTACTCTACTGTCCATTTCAATAACAGTTCCTCGGCATGAGGTTTGCAAAAAAAAAAGCATAATACTATGGTTATTGGTGAGACGCCGTAAGTTTTCAATATATATATTCGAGTTCCCTCGTTGGAAAGAACATTCAAACGGAATACTCTATGGAATACGAGTACTGAATTTAAATTCAAATGTAGACTTAAGTATTTTAGAGAGAATGGCGTCGGCAATTCTTAGGGATATATAGAAGACAATAGACTACTTGCGTAGTTTCTTAAATAGGAAAGGTCACTGAAGTACCATAGACAGAGAAAGAAAAGTTAGCAATGATAAAACTTTGAGTTGTACTGTGTCGGTATTAATGATTATATGAACACTAGTTTTAAGCCAATTCAGTGTTTATTTTAATTGATTTCGTAAACGGGAAATCTGCAAACACTAAAAATATGACAGTATCTGTTTAAATATAAATATCTGTGGTAGTCTTCAACAGAATGAATGACTGAGTTCTGACTGGTATTACTATTGTGTACTATATGATTTATCTCCACTGCCACAGTTCCAATAATTATAACTACAAATATTACTTAATACTCTTAATAATTTCGTTGTAGGAGGTAAACGCCTGTAAGAGATTGCTTTTTAGCGATAAGGCCGCCATTTGTATATGGTGATTATATTGTTTAGCTCAAATAAAACTGTATCAGTTGGTGTATAATAAAGTTTATTCTATTCTATTCTAATCTAAAGGGATGAGTGGTATGTAGATTCCAATAAATTGAAACCTTATGCCGTATATACACATCTAAATGACGGGAACTCAGCTGTATACTAAAAAAGAAATCCCTTCGGCACCCTTATTACTTATTCAACAGTAGCCGAACACATCGAAAATACCTAAGTACTACAGTGTTTAATCCCATACTATCATTTTTTCCGTGTCTAGTATATTCACCAGACCAACAACCATGAAATAATATTGACAGAAATAGCTCACACCTTTTCACACTGCAAAACACCTGAAATTACAGTTATAATACTCCCAAATATATGTATATACGTTAAATGACATGAAAACTATTTGCGACAGAAAATAAGAAAATCGCTACTGTTGTTTCATTTCTTTACATATAACGATAATTAGCCTTTTTATAAATGTTACTACATAGAAGTTAAGTTAGAGGAATCTCTACAATATCCCTTGAGGTCATAAATAAAACTCTGCACGTCTGCCATCAATCCAGCTAGTAGTTCGACTACTACGCCCGAGTACATAATAGCCGGCGACGATTTCGACGGGTCAAAATATTGCACTCATCAGTTACCTACGATAAATAGACGCAAAATCACGTACACATTAAGCCACACATGAGCTAATTAAGCCTTGTCGAGCATGTAACATAACTCAGAAAGTTTCACGGTAATCATGATTTAGGTAGATTTAAGCGTATTTAAGAAAGACTGCTTTAGTAAGTTTTTTCTTCAAAACTGGGACAGAAAGTAACTTTCAATTTCTGAATAATCTGCAGCTTTTTGACTATAATTTTAAAAATGAAAGGAGTAAACTCGTATAGGTGACAAATGAGACCGCACTAACGAGGCAACTTTTGAGGAAACACTATCATCATTGACAGCAAGAATCACGACGACATTTTCTAAAGCTTAATGAAAAAGTTTTATACCTCTTGAAGAAATGTGTCATTATAGCAAATGAAACTTTTAATACAGAAAGTGAAGGTTTAGTTTTGTTTTATACTCCATTCATGTAATTTTATGCTTCAAATCTTTTACATCATATACACTATTTTAAAGAATGTTTACCCTATACACCGCAAATTTTAAGTTCTAAAACTATCAATTACTAACAGTAATCTACATCATTAGTAGCAACAGTAACAGTAATTACACCCTTCAAAATGGACAATGTAAACTGCTAACTATTCTATCCATAGGATGGTGACTTCAAAAAACTTCAAAAACATACAACAGCGCCATCTATCGAAGACACACCGGACGACAGAGTATCTACGAAACTTATATCGCGATATAGAAATTCTAATGCCGATTAGCATATTGTCATCATCATCGTCAATTATTAGGCGTACTCTGCTGGACATAGACTGCCTGGTAATACTTGTATTGTTTTGTATATAAAATAAAATATAAAAATAATCTGAATTTAGAATCTGAATCGGAGGAAAAAATAACATAAAATACACACAAAAAGACAAGACAAAAAGACGTACGAAGAAAAAGATGAACCTCAAGTTAACTTTGACTTCTACAAAATATTTTTTTTATACAAATAAATACAGTTGACTTGGAGACGTAGCATTTAGTACTCCTAACCACTTGACACATATCGCCATTTATCTCAGCGGGTTAATTTTCCGGGTCAGGCGGACGCGGCGGGCGGCGGGCGACCGTCAGATGAATTCAATCAGAAGCAACAACCTAAGCAATCTCGACGTCATAGCGAAAACGATTGCGGACGAGTGTGTATTGAGTTGACCGCCACAAGAGAGCCGTCGAGGGCCCTCACCTCCACCGCAAGTTCGTGCACGGACAAAACTATTTATTCCTCTCCTGTAACTTGTTCCGATAGTATTGAAATAAAAATAAATTAAAAGCAATTCAGCTCGGCGCTTTGCGAATACAAAGTGTGTAAAAAGTATTCTGTTTTAAAATACAATAGGCATTTGTAAGGTGTTTTATTTTTGTTTTGTCTCGGTTAAACCACGAGTTTGCAGTCATAATATTATTATTGCCGCCACCGTTTACTACAAGGCTACGAGCAACGTTTTAAGTGAATCAGACAAGGAACCACTTAACCCTCGTCTTGTATTTAAAGGCAAGCCGTTGAACCCAGTTCACGGCGCACGTGTATGGGTAAAAATAAGAAAGAACCTCAATCGACTTATCTTTACTTTTTCATTCAGACTTTTAGCATCACAAACACTGGTATTGTTTTAAAACTCTCTAAAGTAAACTAAACATCTCAAAGAAGTCATTTTTGTCCTGTCAAATGATATTTTAAACACCGAAGATTGACTAAGAGTAATTTTATTTTTGTTCAGTTAAATGACACCACAACAGAATTAGTATCACTGCAGCACTACATTTTTGAGAACGAACATTTTCAAAATTTAATTACAGTTACACTAAGTTAATTCAAAATCTAATCTGTAGTAGTGGCACTATGTGACACCCAGTAAGTAAACTGTTCAAGTAAGACTGGTCAATCCAGCGATCGTAAATAGAGCAAGTAATCGCTCAGAACTTAATGGTAATCAATGCCCGCTAAAGTGTCACCGATCCTTGTAGGCGCGGAGATGCTCGATAAATTGACTCAATTATTATACTTTAGAAAGTGTCCGCCTGTCTGTGACCTTAATATAACTTCCATTGCCATTAGTGGGTGTTTTCTAATAATATTTTGCCTATACGGAAATGTTTGTTCATTATTTTAAAACTGTTCACTAGTCGACTGTTGAAATCGCAAAATCGTTAAAATAATTGAAATTACATTTATACAACTAAATATTTATTCAAATAGGCAACAGTTTCAAACAATTGGTGTAGACATTTGGAAAGAAAATATTCATATTTTAAGATTGAAAACTCATGCAAAAGAATGGACCATAAAACAAACCAGTTTTATATAAATAGCTTTACTTCGCAATACTTTGACGGCTTCCTTGAAGCAAGAAACAGAATAAAAATAAACTACGAAGACTAAAACCAATCCTTTAATATAAAATGTTATTCGTGTTTATTTATCCGTGAAATGATTTAAGCACAATAATACACAAACAAAAAGATGAAACGAATATTGATGTTTTACGAGAGTATCCACTTACAACAATTGTTACAAAAATATAAAACGCTTCTCTATTCATTGCGTAATATTATGTTTTCGAGAGCGGACTTGATGTTTAGCACCATAAAGATTTGTAGGATGGGGCAGTAAAACCTTATACAGTTCAATAAAAATATGTTGGTATTTACACACGTTACAATGTGCGACCACCTATGAGTTTATTGTGGTCCAAAATGACTCCGCACCATTATTGTGAAATATGAAACAGAATCCTTTCCACCAAAAATGCACCATCGGAACTTTTACTACGACATGATTTTGTTAAAATAACTTCTTCGTTTGTGTCTCGTAACAAACAAAATCAAATTTCAAAATAGAGAAGGTAGATTTTCAAGTTAAAGGTAATTTTCTCGTAAATTATACTGAATTTTAAAACGTATTACAGATTTCTTGCTCATCGATTAACAATTGCTCATAATATCGCTCAAAATACTGCTATTCTAAAGAGATGAGTGATGTCAAAATCCCGAGGTTTTGGGTAACCGAATCCTTCTTCCATGAAACTGTCTGTCAATCTACGATTTCATCGCCACCCAGAATGCGTCCATTACCTATTTATTATTATAATTTATTACTTTAACGTAAACCAGTTACACATCTTCATACATTTGGTTTTGTTTGACACAAATGATAAATCACGTTTCCACTATTTCGTTTCAAACTCGTAAAGTATTTTAAGATAGGAATCATTGGTATTTAAATTGTAGCTCTTTATTCTCAACCCAAACAGACATTCAACACTCTGCAAATAAAAATATAATATGTTTATCGAGGAATCGAAGAATATGATTGGTAAAATTCGAATTTCAGTATAATTTATCGCATATGTTACACACACATTTTTGTTTTATTGTAAAATACTCTAATTGTTTACTGAAAATAAAAGTAGAATAAATTATCAGTTTTTATCTGCTAGTAACAGTTCAGTGGAAGCGTTGCAGAGATTTAAACTTTATTTAAAATCAAGCAACAATTCAAACGTTCTAATGCTTTAGAAGTTAGTTTTTAAATAATATGATTTGGCGAACTCAATTTATTGAGGATAGGGATGAGCATAGATTAAATTTATTATTACCTCTATTTAACGAAGCTCTAAGACATAATATTTACTTCCAGTAAACTCCATTGTTAATATTGAAATACCATTAAATGAAACTAAAAGTATTATTGATGGTAGCGCAGATGTAATTCATTCAATTCGCTGGCATAACGAGCGGGATCCGGCTAGTTCACGGGACGGTTTAAAGCTAACTAATTTGGTTAATGTTAGTGATGGAAATTTGTGCCAGGAACGTTTTCGCTGGCGCTAATATATGGTACTGACTAGTCGGATTTCAGTTGGAAATGGGTTTAAACGTTTTGCACGTTACGGTCATTAATCTTGTCCAGTTATCTTGAGGGGAAAAGCAATTTAGTCACGCTAGCTTTATAGATCTTTAATGCACTTCGACTTGTAACAATATTTCACTTGTCTAGATTGTATGGAGGTACCCTAGGGAATGTAGGCTACTGTGTGGTTTGTTTTTGCTTCTTTTTTTTTGTATTTCATATGCTTGCTTTTATGGATTACTTTATTATTTCGTACTTCAAATATACATTAGCATAGCTCGATCACAAAACTTAGACAAAGCATGAACTTACCAGGTTACTTCATGTACCAATTTAAACTGAAAGAGAAAATTTTAAAAGTGCTACAAATGAATGCACATTAGAGCCATTTTTTGTTAAAGGAGTTTCATTTGTCGTCTGGTGTTATAGGACTTCATTGCGACTTTTGTAGGTATTAAGTTTCATGCTAGGGTTACAAATAGTTCAAAGTCTTCCAAAACATTTGCCTGCAAACAAAAATCAGTCCCGGTGTCACAGTGGTGGCGTATGCGACTGATGTACTTGACCTGCAAATATTTGTTTCGGAGTTCGTGTGTAAAATATGTATGTATTTACAAAAAAAAGTATTTAATTATCCTCATAGGCATAGTACTAGCTCTGCTTAGTTTGATATAAAGTAATCGATCCATGTGAGAGTTTACGTAATTAAAAACCTTGTTAAGGTCACTTAAATGTATTAATTAAAAGACTGACATAAGTTTTAATTGGCCCTTAGAATAATAATAATAATGTATTTATTGTTCACGAGTACAAGTGTACACTATTAATTTTCAGTTCTCGAATCAGTCGTATCACTTATAATCACAAATTATACACAACACATACTTCAAAAGTAGAACCTGTGATATAAGTACCAGCAACTTTTTATATGGCACATTTAGGTAATATAAAGCATTCATTTTAAAACAAAGTATAAAATGAGACTCTGTAGCCATCACAGCTGAATTAAATAAAATAAAACTAATAAAAATACAATAATTATTGCAATGAAACAATGTTATTAAAAATAATAATTAAATTTATTAAAAATTAATAAAAATATAATCAATATCAAGTGGTAACTCATTTTAATCAAATCAAACCCAATCACCAAACTTTATTGAACTAAATATGTAGTCTTAACATATCGGAATAGTAAAAGATTGTGAAAAAAACACTAGATATCTTTGAGACGAGAAAACGATTTGGCAAGACAGCGGAGCATTTATAGTCCTCATACATGCGGTCAGACAAGCAATGAAATTGTAGCACTGTCTTTATAGTAAAAAGAAAAATTGTGGACGCAGAAAATTCTTCTCGACAATATTTGAGCATCGTATCCATTGGCAAGTTAGTACTCTGATAACAAAAGTGAAACTCCACATCGGTAGAATAGTGCTATAAAACCACTGTTTCCTATATCTATAAAGTGAAGCTACAAATATGGTCTATTTGCCGTCAAGCGAACTATGGGCATCAATAGATAGCAAGTGGCTACATTCCAAGCAAATGTCATGTCGATAGTTGCCGCATCTTTTATTGCCCTCTGTTCATGTTGAACTGTTGACTAATATAAAACACGAGGAATGCGAATTCATGTTTTGCGGCTGTACCTGCATTATTGTTCACTATTATTTTAATTTATTGAGTTTGACTGTCCACTTTTCTACTCAACTGTACTTAATGGTTTCTCGGTATTGAACAAAAACATGACACCTTTATGCACTCGTTTTTTAGGGTAACGTATCCAAAGGGTAAAACGGTACCCTGTTACTAAGACTTCGTTTTCCGTCTATCCGACCGTCTGTCACCAGGCATGAACCGTGATAGTTAGACAGTTGAAATTTTTATAGAAAACTTATTTCTGTTGCCGCTATAACAAGAAATACTAAAAAACAGAATAAAATAAATACTTACAGGGGCTCCACAACAACAAACGTGATTTCTTCGTTCTTTTTGCTCGATATAGATAACGGCAACATCGTCACAACAACAGCGTGAAATGTATAGATAACGGTACGGAACCCTTCCTGCCCGAGTCTGACTTGCACTAGGCCGATTTTTTTAATACCATCTCAACCATTTCGTACTTAAAAGAAAAACAATACAGTGTCAAGTTTTCAGCTTCTATCCACTATACTCAAAATTTAATAGTGTAATTGATAGGTTTAAAAGTAAAGTGTATAAACGAATAAGTGATTCAGTAAAACTCAATTTTTGCCGTACTTTTTGAGACTTGAGAACGACTCGAATATAGACTGAGCCAAATTATTTCTAACTAAGTATTTTTATTTCATTTAAAATTTAATGCACTTGTTCTACAAATAGAAATAAAATAGAGCTATTAAACCTTTATATGTACTATACAAGCACTCTTCACAAAGTTTTAAGAAAGGACTCAGAGTACCTATGGTCCAGAAGAAAAACACTATTCCAGAGAAGTTAAAAATTAAAACTAAACGCAAGTACCCTTTTTTTCCTTGCGGAAGTGCCCTCGGATATCATCTCCTGTGGCATATCGGACTTGAACCGACTAAAACCGCATGCTATCACGGGTACTAGGAGCTGGGGAACCAGGTGCATCCTAGGAACCCCGACGTACATCGGGCCACCGACTGTTTGTAGGTGGCCCCTCCTGTGTAGGAACCCTAACGTTCCTGTTCTAATTTAGGAAAGGGGCGCGAGCACTTTATAGGGCTCACGCCGCCACCCCGGCCTGCTTCTGCTAGGGTAATAGGTGGCCTCATCGGTCACCCTCAAGCTTGCGCTTATAGAGGACGGAGATCGATTTGCGATCTCCGACGCCTGAGTTGTCTGCGGTACCTGGCCCGTTCCCGAGCCTGGCGGACCGATAGAGTTCTGAACCTCTTCGGGTCCCGCTCTGCCGTCTCCTTGGCAAGCTCGGTGTTAACAGTGGAGTTCCACGCGCTCTCGCTCCGCAACATGGCCGCAATCAGGTTACTGAGCAAGAGAACCCTCACCCCGGTGGCCGCCACGAGATCACGCCTTGGCTCCACCCGGACATTCTGCAAGCGCGTGGAGCGCCGTGTCTACGGTCTGGCCATCGCAGTAGTGGCACTCAGGCGTTAAACGCAAGTACCCTCAGGCAAAAAGTTAGCGATTCAAATTTATATTATTCTCAACTCGAATTCCAAGTAATGGAAACTCAGCTTTAAGATACACGTGTGTTAAATGTTATTTAATATCTGTATAAAATAAATGGGTACCAAAAACGGATATTGCATTTGCTGTCGGTTCTTAATATTAAATAACCTCATTTGAAGTTGCTTTCGTCTAAATAAATTATTTGATACGCTATCGTTACTTTTAATGAGTACGGATCATCATGATGACTTTCACTCTTTGCGAAATAAGTTTTCCATTTAAAGCGATCACGGAAAGTTCTGATTAATGGTCCCTGATACTATATTAAGAGTAATAGCGGTCCAATTCAACTCTATAGTTATCACGTCAAGTATTGCATTTTCCAAACAAACGTATACCGTATTTATTGTGTATTCTGGACTGCAGCGGACTGGTGATGTGTATTTAAATATGAGTAAAGTGTAGTGTTTGTAAAGTTACTTAATATCTAGAAATGCAATATACGTGCGCCCGCACGCACATATACGCATACGCATTGGCACATAGAAACTTGCACCATTGATTCCCTAATAGTTAAAAACTATTAAAAATATTTGAGTATACTTTTATGTTATTAAAATATTAATAATACTATTAAATAAGAATTCGTATGAATAAAAAAATGCTTAAATTAAATAAAAACAAACTCCACTAATTTAATATTTAACAACAAAAAAGTACTATTGAAAGTGGACAAGAAATCGTCATTTATTTTACTTTTATGAAAGGATAACAATAGAAGCAACAATAAAGCGCAAAAGGCAAATATAAACAAAGAAAGTTAATTATTTGAACTGGGGTACCATTTTCTATAAATTCTGCCTGACCTCCTCGATAAAAGTATACTTACAAGGTACTCAATATTTCAACGAAACAGTACAAGCGCTGCAAAGCCCCATAACGACACGCGACGCAACAAGTAATAAATTCTGATTACTTAAAAGCAATTAAAAACAGAAGTGCCGCCTCTATTAGAGGGAGGATAATTCTTCATAAGGTTGAAGGGACCGTGGATGCTTCACGAGATATTTGTTTCTCACGCTCACACCCGCCCACAACAGTCCAAACTGCTACGTGTGCAAACGCATATTCACGACTCGAATATCTATACCGTACAGATACTAGATAACGATACTCATCGTTATCTTAAGTACCTTATAAACCGATGTTTTTATCCAATAAAATACCAATCGAATAAATTTATTGTACTTTGTACCTATATTACATTTTACAACGTGTCCATATGATAGCGAAAAATAATATAAATAACACTTAAATCATTACCAACCTAGTCTTGTTTGTGCAAACTTTAATTTTGTTTTAGATCTAACGGAACCTGAAACATATATACTGTCAAGGGTCCACACGGACATAAATAAACTACGTATACATTTAAGAATGATTTCTATACTTAAGTTCAGCCCTTTAGTGGTATCACTGAGTTTTTTTTCGTTAGTACGTTAGCTTTTAAAGCATTTGAACAAAACGAATTCAGGTGGTAACAACTTGCATGAAGTTAACCATTCATGTAATACTCGTACTAATACTATTATATCTAAAGATCTGGCTTTTAAAAAGAGTGGCCATAACTTTTTTTTGCCAGTATTCTTTTTATAAGGCCCTACGTATTTTGGAAACTGGAAGTTATGGATCGACACAGCCCGGCAGTGAGTTTTTGGTGCTTTTAACTAATTCACCAGTACATTTGGCGTCTGTTGATGTCAATCTATGATTTTTATCTGTAGCTTCAATTTAACGTTCATAAATGTCACTTTGTGTCTTAATAGAATAAATGATTTTGAATTTGAATTTGAAAGAATCGTCCATATTGAATAATTGTTTTCTTACACCACAATAACCAAACACATATCTTATAAGGAATTCCCTTTGAAACTTATTCGATGAATGGTGTTGCTATCGTATATACTTGCGACTGTGTGACCGACACAAGACGCCCACACATCTACCATTTCTAACTGAGGCACTAATTTCTATTACCATTATTGACACATAATAATGTCGGTAAGCTTCGTGCTCGCCGCATGTAAAACAAAGTCGTTACAATGTTTGGGTTTGCACTTGTAAGCCTCAGTATGGCGCATGAGCACCATAAGTGGCCGACCACTTAGATGCACATTAATAAATTATGTCGCTTCGATAGATGTTAATATATTCTTTAAACTGTTGTGTTGGTCACAATCTTACTATGCTATATTTCTATATGAATGAAACACTAAACAGGAAATCGCTTTTGGCGTAGGTAGCGATGAACTGTATAATAATAACAGATCAATGCTTAAGATAATTTGCTAGATCGCATCCCATTCTGCACTATAGATGTATATGATATGTAGAAATTATATACAAAATATTACAATCTGAGATTAAGTTATATACCTCACGTATATATAACCAAAACAAGACTTCTGGTTTTTACTTAAGTCTTTAGGCTATACATATTTTAGGTATTCTAGGTACTTCTTTTAAGATCATTTGGTATTCCATAATTCAAAGCAGGTAAAAAATGATATCATTTTTTACCGCGATGAGATAACTACAATGCATGGATCTCTTTTATAAACTTGTACGACTTTTTATAACTAAGGTACTCTTTTCAACGCTATTGTCTAACTTCGGGACAGTGTTTTACTTTCAATTAACAAAATACATAAAAATAAATTTATGAATGACAACATCAGTACGTTTTAGGTATAAGCAAGAATAAGATATAGTAATAGACGAACATTTCGACAAGGTCCAACTTCCAAAGCTTAGTCAAGCAACAGACACAATCAATTTGTTTAAACTCGAAAAGTTTTAACAAGCTTTTGCTGTTCTACTAACTTAATTTAGGTACCATGTTAACAAGTCACGGGCGTCTCGTAAATAAACACGTAATGTAAACAAATTGCAAATGAATGTATGCCTTTCGAAATAAAACATTTGGTTTTAAAGCCAGAGTGCGGATTAAATTTAGTTATGTTACATTAAAAATAGTAAACAGGTAGGAAACAAACACAAATTTAGCCTCTTCGAGCAACTTTAATTTTCCATTCCGCCATTTGTGTTATCATTTGCTCTTGCTTACTTGATTTATACATTGTTATTGCCCTAATTTACTTTCTTTCTCTTTTCAACCCTGAAAAAGACTATTTTCTTAAAGAATCATCAGCTGAGGAAGGCGGACAACTATAAACGAAATTATCCAAAATATTGAAACTTTACATATTTAATCGGTTTCAAATAGAGGCCGAAAGGCAACACGATATTGATAAAGATTCTATCGAATATATTGAAATAATACTGAAATCAAACATAAAGAGTAATCTTTGCAATATTAGGACGTTAATTTATATACTCTTACAGATATTCGATTAATAGAACGAGTTCATAATCCTCGATATGCCTCGGTGGTTTAAACTACAGTCGTCAGTGACTACAAAACCATGTTTTAATACAGGTTGAAACAATTTAATTCCAAACTTCCAGTATGGCAGTGCCACCTCTGCGTGGTAGAGTAGTCTATGAATTATGACTGTAACCTTCATTAGTCATTTTCCGTGAACTGGCAGGTAAAGTTAATCATTTACGTCACACTAACAAACTAGATCCTCCTACTTAAATTTACACACCATATTCCATTCTATGACATTAAAATGACAATTATGAAAGTTATATATTTAAAACAAAGACTCCATTTTCAAAATGTATTTTTTCAAGCATTGCAAGATACAGGTAAGATACATATCAATTAAAAGAACAAAGTAATTAGCGCTTGGGATAGGGATGAAATGGTTACATTACTATCTCAGGAACAAATTTGATGATGAGATTTTTCTTTTGGGTTTTAATCATGGTGGCTACCACACATATTTTCCTGTTCTATCTTGAAAATCATCTCACCGGTATATCTTAGTTTTATAAATTTACATAACTATGTAAGTATATCAATTTTTTACAAAAATATACGTATATAATTTTTATAGAGTCTGATAAAAGGGTGCAGTAAGCAAGAGTAGGACACCGGCTACTCAAGAAGCTTAGATTCGAACCAAGTGACTTGCAATTGGAGAGATCTAAGTTCAGCAGTATACTGTTAAATACTGATGATGATGTAGAATCCTAAGGGGGACAGTTTGAGCTTCACTCACTCAGAGAAAAGTAACGAAAAAGTCTGCTCAAATATCTCTCTTCGACGGGTGTTTTCTAAAAGGATTATTGTTTTACTATTATGAATTTTTTATCCATACTTATATTATATTTTAAATGCGAAAGTAACTCTATCTGTCTGTCTGTCCTGCTTTCACGGTCAACCCGTTTCACCGATTTCAATGAAATTTGGCTTGGAGATACTTTGATTCTTGAGGAAGGATTTAGGCTACTCTTTGCTGCGACAACCGACAAAAACGCGAGCAGAATTGCGCGCAGAAGCTAGTTTTGTTATATTTTTCAATGATTACACATGTTCTCAAAGGTTAACTGACATATTTTATATTAAGTTAGAATGTAAACTTAATCTATTAAATAGTAATAAAAACTTAATAGGTAACTCGCCGAACATTAACGGTGCAACAGATTACTGATTACATATATTATTATAATTATAGAACAAATTAGTAAACGTTATAATCCGAAGTCATTATCACACATAGTCACATAAAGATATGTAAAAAAGTAAAATTGAAAACAAATTGACTTATAAAATAGCACTTGGCACAGCTACTTACGAAGTTTTTATCACGTAAATCCATGTGCAAACAGTTTACATTAAGTTTAATTAAATTTAAAATAAGCTGTACTTTACTAACAAATCTATTTCTAACGACTATTTATTGTAACTTATTTTATTACTTGTGATGTTAAGAAACTTTCACAATGATAATAATACATTTGTCATCAAAAAACCCGAAAACCACTCACATTGATGTTCCGAAAGGATTTATCAGAAAAATGATTATTATTGACAATAAATATTAAATTTTATTTAATAGTAGGTGGTTTTCAAATCCTAATGAGATTGTTCCATATTCAAATTAATTTTGTTAGACTTCACCGTTTTTTTTAATCTGTCACTTTTACCCTATGTCTAGTATGATGAAAACAGGAAAAATAATACATGTAAACGTAAAAAGTTTAGGAACAATTCCTTCAATAACTTGTATTTCCTCCTCTTGCTCTTATGACTGTTTTTATTCGAATTTCATCGATTGTATGAGAGTCACGACTACTTGATGGTAGTGTTCTCCCATTCTTCTTGGATGTCATTCTGCAGCTGAGCTCTCTGATTTATTATCTCTTCCTCGAATGTGTCTTTTTAGTTCATTCCATAGATGTTCTATGGGATTCATATCAGGATTCCTTGCTGACCATTCCATAACTGAGATACCAACTTCAAAGACATAATCTCGTTCAACGGCCACAGTGTAGGCTCGAGGATTTAGATTTTTAGATATTGGTGGATTACAAAGCTCCGTATTACCGTGAGCTCTAATACCACCCCAAACTATCCACGAACCGCCACCATAAGCAACTATTTTTTCAATGCATCACTACGCATAGCTTTCTCTTCTGTATACTTTGTTCCTTCCGTCATTACCATAAAGCATAATTTTACACTCATCGGAAAAGGAACGTCGCTCCACTGATTAAAAGACCAATTAAAGTGCTCATGTGCCAAGTTAAGCGCGCTCGTCGGTGGTCTGTCGTTGATTTTATTCTATTTGCAGACTTTTGTGGTACCAGTTCACGTGCCTTCAACCTTCTTCTAATTATAAAGTCACTTACTGCAATATTTCTAACAACACGAAGTTGTTGCTGCAGTTGAAATGCATTAAGTCGTCGATTTCTTTAAGAAACTGTTGCAATGAATCGATCGTCTCGCTCAGACGTAACTCGATTCCTACCGGATCCAGTACGGCGCATGAATAGCCTAGTTTCCCGATCGCGTTTGTACACTTTATGTACAGATGACAAATCTCCTAGTTTATTTAGGCTTAATATGATTAAAAATGAATAACATTTTATTTGATGCCCTACTGTCCATCAACAACCATTTACAGTGCCCTGCTACTGCTGCTAAAGATATACCAGACACGGAAAGAGGAGATCAAAGCAAGTTAATCCATTTTAATGTAGGAGTGAATCGTGTCGTTATTATTACTTTAAATATTAAAAAAATGCGTTACAAAATCATCACTATAATCTTAAAAAAATTAGTCCAAGAGAAATAAATTTCGTCCAGACGTTATATTTTTAGACACAGGAAAACAGCTACAGAAATAATTGACTTTTACTATACTTAATTCAAAAACAAAAAGGTACAACTTGAAAATGTTGAAAATGAAATGTTTAATTTCATGAAGACAGTTAAATATTTAAACAATAGAAAACTAAGCTATTGTACGACTCCTAGAAACATAATACGAGATTTATAGCTCGATGAACAATTTAAACAATACGTACGCTTAATCATATCTTCTAAAATACACAATTACATATTGTTTGGATATACTAATATCACATTAAAGTGTATTCGTGATAATCATGTGTATATATGTTAGCGTTAGTCCATTAAAATCACGAACGGATAATCTTATTGTTATATTACCGCCGACAAACAATAAGTCTGATTTGATTTAGATCATTAATATACGGAAAGCATCACAGTGAGTTACGGGTACGATTAACTGTGCTAATATCCGACTAATATCGACGAAAAGCGATAGATAATTATGCCGTAATCAACTATTACTGCTGAACACCAAGTAATATTTATGAATAGTATACGCTGAGTAAAGGCGTATAATATGTACCTTTATTACGATTTTATTCTGACACTCACTAATATTCCTTATATAACGAATTAATATAGCCTTCTTTTATTTCTTGTAAGTAAGTAGATAATGATGGGTATTACATGAGCTTTATATTATGGTTTTAAAGCTACGAAGTGACTATTGGTCAGAGACAATTATAGCGCAGGTTAATAATGTATTTAGTTCTTTCGCTTTAAATACTCGTGAGTATGAGGGAACTGCAGCAGCTTTTATCAGACAAGTGACAAGTAGTCAGTAATACTGTCACAAGGGTACATTCGGAAATAGATGAAACTGAATATTTATCGTACTAAATATATTATGTACAGACATGTAGATTTTATCAGAAGAAAGCAGATTATTGGAAATCAAAGACATTTAAATAAGATCTTTATTTAAACGTACTTAATTAAAGAAAGGTCGACTTACAAGGCCATGTTTGAAAGGGAGATAGCTACTTGTTTCACTTTCTAGTACGAAGAATTGTAGTTATATTGCTTTGAGAACACAAACTGGTAGAAAATTCATTTCTTACTACTAGTTCAGTTTAAACACTATAAACAAAATTATTTATATTGCTGAAACAGAATGTTTATAGAACTTCTAAACTGTAGGGTCATTGCTTTGAAAATGACCACCGCAGCGTTATCTTCCGATAGTTTAATGAATAAGGATAATATACTCGCAGACTCAACCGGTCGCCCGCTAGACCATAGATTGTCACATCACTCCAGGGGGCAATTTTATTGAGCGAACGTAGGACCATCCTAGCGGGACTGACCTCAAATACAGGCCCCGAGATGTAAACATTGAAGATCGTAAAATGGCATTTCCTACAAAAAGACCTATAGTCAATGTGTAACCAGGTGGTCGTAACTAAAAGCCCTTGGGTATAAGTTTTTTTTTAAAATACGTTAGTGACAAAAGTAGCCTTGAATTTATATAAAGATGTTTTCAGAGTTACTAGACAACGAACAGGAGAAGCAATAGAAAACGTACTGCTCATTATATAAAAACTGACACGCTCTAAATGCTATCTTTTCAAACGCCTTATATGAAAATCAAAGGAGGTTTGATTAGTAGTAATGGAAAAAGTAGCATAAGACCTCCTTTCTAACTAAGCACAGACCTATGTCATACAGTGGATTAGTAAAGGCTTTTGATGATGATGACTGCTATTATAATAGTTGTGAACATTCGCTCATAAATTCGATTATTCGCTTGTCGAAATCCACTGACATCTATTGATTATTTCAGGTGTCGTAAAAGTAAAACGCCCAGAACAACGTTGATGATATAAAATTATCATGAACACTATATTTAAATTCCTGTCGTTATTTATAACGTACAAAATAATGATGGTGTATGAGTCACGGCGTGAGAAGAGTCACCGTGCGTCCCAGGCGCAACGCGTGGGCGATCCTGTCCTGTGCATACGCAGGCGTACTAACAAATTACGTTTACCTACTGCGGACCACAACAATCCGGGTCTAGTAAGTTAATGTACCGTGCATCCACAAGATACCTATAGCATTAGAATATTATGTGAATAATACGAACATTTGAATGCGTGAGAAACGGTTAAGTAGACATCCACTGAACATTCAGAGAGTACTGTGGCATCATCAAGCTTTCATTGTAAGTGAATTGTACTTGAAATGTGCACAATGCTTGTAAAGCGATTTGTTGAAGTAATGCCTTTAAATTAGAATCTTAAATTTTAGTAATAAAAAATAAATTTAGAGAATTCTAACGCTAAATAAACAAGTAGTTTCAATACATGTCTTCTGATTTTAGATCATGCTAATAAGATGTTTTTTTCGAATGGTGATTTTAAATGGGCATATGTGGTTAAGAATGCGTTAAGGATAAGGCTAAAACTTTAATATTTTCATTACGTTTAATTATGAATAAATTAATACATTTTTGTTACAATTGAGAGTTCTAGTTTGTTATAAATTCAGTTTGATGATCAAAAACGAAACACTGACATCCCATTTCATTACTGGTTTATTCAAATTGTTTATTTACTTTGTGTATAAAATATTTTGAACCAGAAATAATACACTAATAAACGTACATTTGTGTTCACGATCCGTAACAGCTAGTCAATCAATGTCTACGTTTTGATCAAATAGCGCTGGTAATGATCACGAAAACTCGTGACTACTCCTCTTTTACAATGGCGGGGCTATGACAAAATTAATTGGCAAATGAATGAGATCAGACATAATAGTAAGTAATGAAATATTAATATTTTACAATGAAATATCAAAACCAAGTTATACTAATGTATAAATTAAATAATAAAATAGGACTATTTCTACCACTAATCACATCTTTTCCTCTTACAGACTGAAAAAAAGCATCTCATTATTCACTATTGTTCGTGTAGTTATGCATATATTGTTGGTGTAGTCTGACTGACTAAGATACCCAGAAACAAACACAAATTGAAATTTTATATGTAGGTTCTTTATATAACATAAATGAGCACTAATAAAAGAATTTTGGAAATGACCCCTAAATAATAATAGGTGATGAAAATATCAACTTCTGCGTGAGCGAAGCCACGGGCAAGAGCAAAGACAATGTTTCTGTACACTTTTCCAAGGTTTCTTCTAAAATAATTCTAATATATCAAATGATGAAGTATAATTGAAATGAATTCAATTAAATTACAATAAAACATAATAACATAATTTTGAAAATAAGATATTGACTCTCTAATGGAATGAAAAAGTCGTTGAATGTGATTTTTGTTTTATCAGAGATATTGAGTAAGATAGTAGGGAACTTCTTCAGGTTTTCACAGAACGGATTTTTTTTACCTGAATTACCTCTCTTTTTAAAGGTATTGGTAAAATAAAGCAAGCGCCAATAATTTCATGGCGCTTACGGGTTTTATTCAGCGTAGTTTATGTGCGCAACGTACAAAATTGAAAAGCTTGTAGCACCACACCAGGCTCTTGGGCAGCAAACATTAACTCCAGTCGTGCGTCGAAGCTCACACACTTTTATTTGGTAACTACAAAAATAAACATAATTTATTAATCATTTTAAAAGAAGAGTTGTCCGTGGTCGGGTAATTCTAACCGTTGGAGAGTCATGCTGGTCCAGCCAGAACGATACCAAAGCCTCAAGCTTATGTTAAGAAATTTGGCTTTTAATCGGATTAAGCGATGTTACCAGAGACTATATCCTCTCCATTGCTTGCTTACACTTGTGACTCTTGAAATGTGCTTGTCAAAAGAGATGCTGTAGTGTTAGTATTATTACTATCATCATATCATATTAGGGGATCAGAACCAAAATTGCTACGCACAAACCGCGAAGGATATGTAAAAATAATCGTTTTTTATTACATGCATATGTATATATATACAGGGTACATATGCACATACATATGCAAAATTTTTTTTTCAATTTAAATCTGTTTTCCTTTGTTTCGGCTAATCTCTGGAAACTCTCTACTTTTTTAGATTATCTTTGCCCCACGGCGTAACCCACTGTTGTTGCTATACCGCGGGTAACACCGCGAGGCTCAGCTAATTCAGAAATATATACGGTCCCCAAAAAAGCTATCATATCATCTATAAAAATATCAGTACTTCATAGCTTAAATGAATTCTAGTTTCGAATTTGTTATCTAGACAACGAATTTAATTTATCGATAGAAATAACAGACCGTGTAACATTAGAACTGCTGTAGTCGTTGGAAGGCCCGTACTCTTTGACTTGGCTTGTTTATTTACGATTCGATCTAGATCACATCACAATTCACATAAACAATAGGAAGACGTTAAGTAATTTAAGTCTCTCGGAAACCATTCGATTAAATGAAAGTAAGATAATTGTCTTCTGTTACCCCTTCTTGAATATAGACATCCGTACTCCATACTCATATTATCAATTCGAAAGTAGCTCTGTTGGTCCGCTATGCTTTCAAGACTAAATCGCTGCACCGATTTCATTAAAATAATGAATTTGGTATGGAGATAGGTTCATTTTTAATAATTTTAAGTTTTGAGGAAGGACATAGGTTTTTACCGCAATAACAGACTTACGCGCAAGCGTAGCTGCAGGTAAAAGCTAGTAAGTATATAAATATGATAACTAGAAACATACATATTAAATAAAATCAAAGTTTAAACTTGAACTACATGCATATTTCTAGTAAACAAATTATTTTTTACGTCCTAGCGTTTTTTTTTTTCATCCAATAGCATTGTTATTCGTTAAATATATTAAATTAAAATTGTTAAAAACCACCTACACAAGCACTTAATCGAGTCATCATATGCCAAAAAATCGTTGCAATATTTTGGAAAAAAAAGCTGATACTTTTACACTGCTTGACCAATATTTACTAACATAGCTAAGATCCACTGCATCAATATCGGTTCATTCGACGGTGTGTGGTTCAAGTTTGACGGTGCCACAGACAGACACACACACACACACACACACACACACACACACACACACACATAGACATCGACGTCAAACTTATAACACCCCTCTTTTTGGGTCGGGGATTGAAAGTACTACCTCTAAATAGGTAAGTATTTATATAATTTACATATACAATTGTATTATTATTGTAAATACAATCATATTATTATATTCTGTTTAATTTGCCTATAATCCGCCGTATCTTGGTTCAACACGCACAAAGTAAAATAAGTATTACGTACAATGTTAGGTACATGTACATATTTACCTCCTGTGTATAACAATAATCAAAACTTATAAAAACATTTATTACATTATTTATCAACTGGATAAATAAATTCAATAAATATACTGAAAGAAATAGTACAAGAAGACTTTGTAAACATGTTCTTTGATCCTTCTATATCTAATCGCTATATTATTGACAAGCGAAATAAAAAGTAAGTATGAAAAAGCCATTATATGAGATAATGCAGATAATGCTATATGAGAATAAACATTAATAAAACAATTTTGTTTATTATTTCAATACTAAAGAAATATAAATTACTAAGTTTTGCCGGTTCGGTGGGTTGTCCCGTAAAGAGTAGGTTGTGTCCTTACTCAATAAGCAAATTATCTCCTAGGCAAGGTTATATTGAAATCGGACCAGCAGTTTAGGCATGAAAGCGTAACAGATAGAAAGACCGACAGGGTTACTTTCAACCTTAAAATATTAGTATTGATTCAATTAACTTTCTAAATGAAATATTGTATAAAAAATAATAAGTCCCTTACCGGCTTGAAAACCACAGATTCTACTTTACATTCACTTTTATGATGATTGTAAGTATTATTTTATAAAATTATTTTATTTCTACTATTTTGATTGAAATATAAATAATAAAAACTAAAAACCCAACTACGACAAAAAGGCGCTGAAAAAGTGTGAAACAAGTTTGAAAAGCCGTAATCACGCGTTGTTAAAGTGTTATAGTTGTTTAAATTGGTTTCATTCTTTTTCAGCGTCTACCGTAGTTGGGTTTTAGTTTTTAATTTTTTTATTTCAAATATTTTGGTGCCGTTATAATATTAACCTCTTTGCAAAGAATGTTTTAAATACCATAGAAATATCACAATTATCGAATAAATACGACAAAATCACAAGCAAATGCAAATATATGTATATTTGAAATTTACCTTTTCAATGATACCAAACACGGCACATTTATCTTAAATTTATTTTTTAATAAAGTTTATGACCGCTAGTGGGCACCACATTAGAATCAGTTACACGTTATTTAATCTATAACCAGCAGACAATCAAGACGCTTCCGATGATGCCTTATTTTTGCAGATCTAAGAAGTCGATGAGGAATTATGAGGAATAGATGAACATACATATACATACATATCCTGTCAAAACCCTACTTTGACTTTGCGCTAGTCAGGTAAAAGTGATAATAAAAAATTTAACATATTTAAAACATGAATGAATACATTTCAGCACGTCAAACTTATGAATTATAATGCATCTAAGCATCGAATGCTACCGTGGGAGAGCCACGCTTCGGCATGAATGGGCCGGCTCGACCGGAGTGATAACACGGCCTCACAGAAAACCGGTGTGAAACAGCGCTTACGCTGTGGTTCATCGAGTGAGTGAGGATACCGGAGGCCCATACCCCAATCCAACGCCCCCTATCCCCCTCACCATCCCCCTTCCCCCCAGGCCGCCATAGTGTGGGTCACCATGCTGCATTGTTCTTTTTCGCATTGAGGATGGTGACCACCACTCTTGGATTCTGCTCATGCTTTCCATCAGGCAGGGCAGAGTCATTTTGGCAGCTTAAATATAAAAAAAAACACCTTTCAAACAATGTTAGCGAAACTTTTAAAATTTCATATCAGAAACCTATAACAGGAACTTAAGACCTTTTGCCAACATTTATTTAAGCATTTGTCGTGTACTAAAGTGGATTTATGCTAACTTTCAATAGTGTTGTATGCGAATTATAATGATTTGAGAATGATTAATGTCGGTAAGTCTCAATATCAATTTCATTTTCAAGATTATGAGGCACATAACATACGCTTGATTAAATAAAGATGTAACTTAAAAATTGCAAAAATAGGGATTTTCTAATATAACGTGTATTTACTGCATAAAGGATACGTAGATTTCGACGTTCAGTTAGAACGTAAGTGAGCGAGATACGCGATCGAACTTCCCTTTATAAATAATAAAAACGAACTGTCAAGTCGTTTCTTAAAAAAAAGCAATAATTAGTGATCCACTGGTAGTGAGGACGAATTTTCGTTCGGTGTGTCACCTAATAATTCTGTTTTCGAGTAAAACGTAAATATCTTACTATCTTAGTTTTAAAATTGACTAAAATTATAAAGATAACCCCCAAATTCATCAGTTTAATTTTTAATCTTGCACCCCAGGTGTTAATGTTATTTTTCACAAAGTAATGTAAGTTCTCAGGTTTCTTTGTGTCATCAAAATTATCTACCTAGATGTGATCGCAGTCTATTTTTTATAGTCATCTTAATCTCTACAGATTCATCAGTAGGAGTTTCTAAATAATATAACAGCTATTTGTAAATTTTAATCAAAATTTTCTCGAGAAAAGTGCTAAACTTTAAACGCTGATTCCCACAAATTACGATTTTTGAGTTACATCTTTATTTTATTAAGCATGTATCATGTATTTGTGCTTAAATGTATATATTTATAATGTATGCGACTGAGTCTAAGACCACAGTTAGTCTAAACTGGCCGAAACCTCGGGATTTGAAATGTGTGTAACATCTATTATATGATCGTATTAATTCCCGTTATCATCATTATCAAGAACTTTAATAGGTCACTGCCTTGATTTAGACTCTCTTTAGAATAGAGGTTTTGGCCTACGATACCACACTAGCTGATGATTTATAATGGACCCATCTATGTAGTATGAATTTCGTAATTCCGTAATTATTATTTTTAAAATCTAGCTTATCTCAATCTCCGCTTATAAAGCTATCGAATCGTCTATCAGTTTCTCAACCGTCTTAATGATTTACGAATGAGATTTCAAAGAAGTTTATCTTAGTATTATCCCTCGTCTAAATAACATATGAATTAGAGTTGGCAACACGGCCGAGGCAATGCCTATCTACATGCTAAGACGCGTCAATAATTAATCAGCGCATGCGCGGTCTATATGCTCTGTACAAGGATTATAATCATACGCACGTGTGCACTAGTTTGAATATAGATACTTAAGTCTAACGTGAACATTCGTGACAAACAATTTAGATCAAGTTAAACTAATAGCGTTATAGAACATGTAGAAGTTGATGCTTTCTAAAGTAATTACGACAGTATTGCAGTGAGAAAAACATAGACCTAGCTAAACTGAATATACGATACCTAAATCATGTTTTATAAAGTAGCGTATTCTCTCTTAAATATTTAAGCTGCAACCATATCTTATCATCGTTAATATGTTTGATGATATGATGAATGTTTTTGAGATCAAACATCTAGCCCGAAGGGTCTGACTGGCTGTTTGCGTCGTGACGCGTCGTAATGGTGTGCGTCGCCACGCTACGGGATAATATAAATGTAACATAATCATTTCAGAAGTCACTAAAAACAGAATTAAGTTCTCTCCCCTTAGTTTTTTATTAATGTGTGTTATACATATAATACAATACCATTACCATATAATTTTAAACTTACAATCATAATTTTTCAATAAGAACAAAAGGATGTGTTTCAATCAGAATTTTATATTTTTCGTATATTTATAGGAAAAATTTTAAAGTATTTTGTAGTTGCCCCCAACCCGCACTTAGCCAGCGTGTGGACGTGTGGCCTTAACCCTCTCCTGAGAGGAGACCCGAGCCCTGCAGTGGGACATTACGGGTTGTTGATGATGATGATGATTGTAGAAGCTATACGACGTGACGACTCTTCTTTTTTATATGACATTTATGTATTAAATCAAATAGGTATGTATGCAGTTCGGACTATAATTCCTTTGCTGATTAGAGTATTCAGATATACGAGATAGAGTATTATAACTTATAATAAACAAATAAAAAACTTATTTCGCGTAAGTGCCTTATTTATTATAACCACCATAGGTATTCATAATTATCTTATGCTGATGCACTGAGCTTATCTTAAGCTATAGATATGTAACGACACAAAAAAATATAGTTGTTTTATCGTAAATATCTACATGAGTTTAATATTTAGTGTTATTACATCACAGTTAGGAATCACGACGGAGTTTTTCACAAAATTAAAGTTGATACCACTACTAAAATGCTATCAAGTGTGCGGGTTTAGGGCAAACGAGCAGACAGTCGCCTGATGGCAATCGATTACCGCGGCACGGACACCTATAACAACAAGAGTGTGACACCCTTGGGGTGATGGAGAGGAGGATGGGGGAAGGGGTTGGGGTAATGACCTCCGGTATCCTCACTCACTCGGTGATACACAGTGCGAGCGCTGTTTCACACCGGTTTTCTGTGAGGTCGTGGTATCGTTCCGGTCAAGTCGGCCAATTCATGCAAAAGCGTAGCTTTCCAACGGTAAAAGAGTAAAAGAAGAGTTCCGTTTCAATGTAGTTAAATGATTTTTAAAATGAAATATATATTTCCCCAGATATTAAGTGATTTAGGAGCATGGCTATGGCAATTTAAAATAACTTGTGTTTAAAATTTGTCCGTTTATAGAATTAAAAAAACATACTTAACGCCAACACACGGCTTCAGCTTGATAAATAAAAATATTGTAAAAATAAGTTTGAAAATAAAAAACTTTTTATTGATTTTGATCTTAATTTGCGTTATAAGTTACTTTAGAAATAGATATTCAGTGTACATTCCCTTTTTACATTTGTATCCCATTGCTGAGAAGTCCCCGTATGAAGTATGTATAGAAAAGTTTTGAAATATTGAAGTAATATATATTTAAAGCCACGGCTTTCAGGTGTTCTAAATCCGAACGCATCGCATATCGATAAATTGTTGGATATCGTAAAATATGGTTATTACGTATGTATGTATCATAATACATTTTTTAATGCTTTCTCATGCCACACATTTTTTAATTACTTATTAAATACATAGTCATGTACGTTTTCATATTTTTTTAATAAAGAAATATCTCTACGGTATGTTTATTTCACACATTCTTTAAATTTTAACCCTCCATACAATTTAATATTATGACACTGTTTTTGCCAGCACCAATATGTAGAAATACAGCATGTAGAATTGCTTTACATCGTGGCTTTTCAATAATAAGTAAGGAAATAAAATATATTTGCTGTACACTCAATATATAACTGAATACTTTACCTTTTTCAGGAAATCTGAAAAAAATTCAATGAGTTTATCACTAATAAGAAGAAGAAAGAAGAAGCCATAGATTGAACTAAGTGACGTGAAATTGGAGAGTGGACTGCGATTTGCTGATGATGATGAAGTTCATCACTATTACTGTGGAAAATTCATAAACAATAACTAATTGTTTTGAATGGCATCGAAAGGAATAATTTGTAATCGTGTAGTGCCTGCCCTTTGCAAAGTTCTTGCCGGCCCATCTAATACGTTCTGTGGTTTCAACCCAATAAACCCTTCGTTCTAATTAATGTTTAACGTTCAATTTACTAAATCGTAGCTTACATATTTAATTTTCCACAACTTGTACGTTTTACACTGTGTTTATAATATGTATATAATTTAGTCTGAAAATCTTGTAAGTCAATTGCAACCTTATTCGAATTATTTATTTCATTGTATGTTTTATGTAATGAGGAAAACAATTCTATAATTTATCAACTCTTAAAGATTTAACAGCTAGATTTGAGTCTAACATACTAAGTTTGGCACCTTACAAAAATCTGATGTTAAAACCAGAAAGAGTATAATAGAACTCGTTTATGGTTTCCCTGGTTGGTGTTAGGAACCCCATTTTTCAATAATAAACGTAAACCGAGCACGTCAGTTATCAACATATACAATATATGTAGATTATATAATCATTGCGAGTCAAAACCCCTTATCTCTGAAGGCCACGATGTTTATCTCCCGCGTAGATCAAGTTGTTTGGTAAACGATATGTTGGTCTATATTAATTGAAGTTCTGTGTACATCAAACGTAAATTGTGGAATTCAAAATGCCTGAAATTATAAATGGTATTATTTACGGGGATCAAAATTTTACGATTCCATCTCATATGAATTGTGGAAAATTATTTGTAGATAAGCTGTTCGAATATAAAGAGAAAATCGCTTTGGTAAGATTTCGTGATTCAAAGTTCTTGTTCTATAAATATAGTGTGGTTATGTGATGAATACTGATTTTGTTTCCAAAGATCAATGGGGCTACTGGCGAAACAATTACTTTCGGTGATATGGTACAGAGGATAGTGAATACAGCAGATGCTTTAATAAAATTAGGAGTAAAACGTGATGATGTGGTCGGTGTGTGCAGTGAAAACAGAATGGAATATTTAATAGCCGCAATAGCTATATGGTGTAGTGGAGCTGTTGCAACATTTCTCAATTCTGGATACAGTAAAAGTAAGTTTATTTAGAGTTGATACTAGATTTTGCATGCATAAAAATGTTGTTTATCAAAAATATTGCTTGCTAAAAAAAATATTTAATAAAATCAGTATCACGTTTAGTTAGCCACAAAATGTGTCCTATAGTAGTAGTTATCAAGCTAATAAAACTACTAGTTAAGATATCGAAGTAAGAGACCAAACCCTTAATGATTGTTATTTTTTTACTGTACACCTAGTTATTTGGGTTGAAATAAAAAGCTTTCTTTAGTATAATTAGAATGGTTTGGTCGTAATGTATAATTATACATATATATATGATAAACTCTTGGCGGTTCTTAAATATTAGTTGAGGAATTAAATGTAAATCTGTTTAGTATTAAAATAGTTCTTTATAACTAATAAGCAATACGTAAATTTTTCGGGACCTTTTTTTACTACTCCGCTTTTTGATACGATTGTATCAAGATTTCAAATTTTTACCTTTTCGTATAACAAGTACATAAAACCTTTAACTTCAATTTTACTTCGTATATACTTTTATGTGTACATTAATACAGATTATGAAAAATTTTTGTCGAGGTTGATAATAAAACCACATACATTTTTCTTTACAGATGAAATGGTACATTCTGTAAATATTTCAAAACCGAAATATGTATTCATGTCTACTGATACTTATAATAATTATTATGAGACTATACGTAATACAAACATTGTGGAAAAATTCTTCGCATTTGGCAACGCTGTTAGTGATCCTAAGCTAACTAGTTTTGACGAATTATCTAAAACACATGTAGACGTAGAGAGCTTCATACCACCTACAGATTCAAACGGTAAGAAACAAATGGACACTCATATTCCTTGCTTTGATCGAAGATTTAAGGAGATTGAATTTATGTAAATAATAATATATATTTTTTTATCAATTGTCTAGACCATATCCACTAAATTTATAGGGCAAAATCGTACATGACACAGTGAGTAATTAATTTACCAATTTGCTAAAGTTATTTTAATCTTATTTTGAGTATAGATATCTAAGAAACAATGCATATTATACAAAATAATTAAAACGCAAAAAACCCTTTTAACTTAAAATCGTAATAATTTAAAGTCGCAGTACTTCTGTCGTAATAAATTAATTTGTAGAACAACAACGAGAAATCATTAATCTTATAGCGACAACATAATAATGAAATTTAAGTTGTAATTCTATAATTAAAATACATTTTACAAAGGTTGTTGATTTAATAGGGTTGTCACGAATGGCTTTGATACTTTATTCGTCCGGAACAACGGGCCTTCCAAAAGGAGTGAAACTGACACACCTTAACTTAATCACCACTGGTTGCCAACCTGAGTAAGTTATTTTTTTATTAGTATCACTACTCTGTGTAGTTTTTATTATAAAGGGTTTATACCCATTAACACTGTATTAGATGATGACACTAAATTATTTGAATTCCTTAAAACCATCGTTTTAAAAAGGGCAAACAAACTTTTAAGACATAAAAAAGTATACTTACTTGCTTTATATTTACATATATTCTTCAATTAACCAATGAATATGTATGACATTTGCATAAAAACTCTTATGAGTCTACATTTCTGATTACTTCAAAGCCCATTATGAATAAGTGCGAATAGTTGATTTGAATATAAACTTTTTTTTTATTTGACTAGGCTGTTACATCAATTAGTTATATACTCGGTATCATTATTTGGGTTACTAATGATTTCACTACTAAACTAAAAGTAACCAGATTTTTTAACAACCCTTATATTTAGAATATTTTATTGCACTTTCTATCACAGAAATCACACTGTCTTATTAACATTTTGCAGTATTAGTCTAGCAATAATGTATCTATATACTTTGAATTTATTCTTCTTTGTGTAAAATAAACAATTATATATATTTTTTACCTGCAACTATACTGTGTCAATATTCTAAGTAAAATAAACAAGGTCCTAATAAAAAAAATCGCGTGATCTTTCTTCATTGAATGCCATCACAATGTTGCAATAGAAAATAAATGAATGTAAGAATTTCGCTGACGACATGAATACATTAAGTAGTGAAGGTAGATTCACATGTTTGCAATATAGCATAACCTATTTTCGCAGTCAAGTAAACAAAGACCTGCGATGTTTGACCATAGCACCGTGGTCTAATACAGTTGGTATTATGTGCTCTTTAGTCAATCTTAAGAATCACAGGACAGTCATATTCTTGTCAAAATTCAAAGAAGAACAGTATCTTCAATGCATTGCAACACATAAGGTATGTACGGCAAATGATAACGTGTTGTGTTATTGTTAATATAATAATAATATGGGTGATGAAGTGCTTTTTGTATGTTTGAAAGACATATCTTTTACGTTAAAACCCCGTCAGACTGAAACAATCTCATTCAGATCCAAATATTATTCTTAAGAGGTCTTTGTCCTATCTTTTAATGAACTGTGATGATTTTAACAGCAATTTATTACTACAACTCACATTAAAAATGATAGTATTTTTTTATTATTTTTGATTTAAATTGGCAGAATCTTAGTATGGTCTTTTGCCATTCGCAACAATATTAAAGTAAATTTATATCTTTTTTTCAGGCGGGCTTATTATTAGTCGTACCTCCATTAGTCGTAATGTTGACGAAATCATCAATTATACAGAACTACGATACAACATCTGTAGAATTAATGTATTGTGGTGGTGCACCTCTAGATTTGGCTGTCATGCTTGAAGCGAATCGGAGGTGAGGGTTTATTCAATTAGTTTGGTATTTTATACTCTTTCTAAACAACAACCCATAATGTCCCACTGCTGGGCTCGGGTCTCCTCTCAGGAGAGGGTTAAGGCCATACGTCCCCACGCTGGCCAAGTGCGGGTTGGGGACTGGCAAGAGTACGTTGTGGCTACGTAAATCTTGCCGTTGGATGTTTTTAAGCCGCCCGAAGGCCTCCAACTAAGCTTCACGACTGTTATCGTATGATAACAACCGGGACCGACTGCTTAACGTGACCTCCGAATCACGGAGACGCTCATGGTAACATGCCACCAGCGGTCACCCATCCAGGTACTGACCGCGCCATCGTTGCTTACCCTCGATGATTGTTTCTAATCACCGAGTGCAACTGGGCTATGAGCGCCTTTATACTCTTTACTGTGTTTTTAATTCGCAAGAGCAACTGGTTAGTATTACTATACTTGTTTAACAAATTATCTGCTAGTATCTGAAGCTCCCTCAACGTCTTAATACATTGAGGAAGCTCCACTTTGGTATTTTTTATATGTGTAAAACCTAAAAATAGTGTTTCTGTAATTCTTTTCTTATCTTTTTTTGTTCATTCAGATTTAGATAATAGCAGTTATATTGATATTGACCAAATGATATGATTGATTATTTTAACTTTATAAAAACTTTAAAAAAAGTTATCTATGTTCAATAAAGATATGACATGATATTAATTTATAATTTCAAAAACTAAGTAACTAATGTATAATTAACTGCGATAAAATTTTATGTTGGAATTCAATCAAAGCTTTGTTTGTAGGTTTCCTAATTTAGTTCGTATTCTCCAAGGCTATGGTATGACAGAATCTACAGGAGTTCTGACCGAAGAATCACCTACCAATTTTAAGGAAGGGAGTGTGGGTAGAGTTGCACTTGGAAATATAGTTAAGGTAAAGTACGACTGCAGTCACTTATTTTAAACGCAAACGTTGTAAATTAACTCTTAGTTTTACCTATACCATATATTGTGTACCATATACTTACACAAAAAAAGCAGGCATGAAGAAAATAATTAATCTAGTATCTTCTTTTACTAGTCTTAAAGCTTTCTTCATTTAATAGTTCCACAGTGATACAGAAAATACTTTATAATTCAAATTCGTAATTAGTAACTTCCACTACCACCTACTGTCTTAATCATAATTAATGGTAGCTAAATCACCCTCTGAGGTTTCCTAACAAGCCTTTTACCCTTTCCTAACAAGGTTAAAGTCGGCTTTCAGTCTACTCCGACACAGCTGTACTTCGGTTTTTTACGTAGTATGTATACCATTACACCTACACAATTCAAGTACTATCAAAGTCCTGTAAATAGGTTGTTGTCGAATTTTTTAACACTAAACCGGCCCATAACGATTAAAATAATTACCGATATCGAGCACCTCTAGCACTTAACAATAAAAATAATCTTAGGTTTATTTATTATTTCTATTTTATTTTATTTATATTCATTCATTAGGTTTAATATTTTTACTAGCCGTCATATAATTAAATTCTTTTCCTATCTTTCAGATTGCAGACGTTGAGACTGGAAAGACGTTGGGTCCTCGTCAAGAAGGTGAAGTTCGTATAAAAGGGCCTTCATTGTTCGGTGGTTATATTGGAAAAAATATCAAGGATGACTTAGATGAAGATGGATTCTTTAAAACTGGTGACATCTGTTACTATGACGAAGATGGCTATTTCTTCTTTGTAGACAGAATTAAAGAATTAATCAAGTATAAGGCTGGACAAGTACGGTTTATATTTTAAAGACGCGATTATTTTACTTGGAATTTATGGTTTCTTGGTGTAATTTTTCCTTAAGAGAATTTGATTCAGGATAATTTATTTCCAGGTGTCTCCGTCAGAGCTTGAAGCTCTATTACTCCAACATCCTGCTGTCAGAGATGTTGGGGTAGTCGGTAAACCAGATCCATTGGTGGGTGAGCTGCCAACAGCTTTCGTCGTTAAGAAACCAGGAGTTCATGTTACTCAGAAGGAGCTGGTAGATTTTGTCGCGGGCAAGGTGAGTTTTTTATTTAATTGGTATCGTTATACGTTTATACGGAACGCCTATGAAGTTAGATGACTAATTAGTTAGGTTTTAAAAAAAAATAGTTGGGGACATACTTAGTAATTTCAACTTTATTATTGATAACGAAAACAATATTTTCTGTATTCGCATTTTATTGGTTAGATTAGCTTGTTGTTAAAAGCTTCTAGTTTACTTTGACTATTTCTAATTAATTTTATTCTCATTTTTTGTCTACATACGGATTTTTACTCTTCTAGTGTGATATATCACACATACGATATGATGATATATCTACATACGGATTTTTACTCTTCTAGTGTGATATATCATATATTATAAATATTTAAATAAATTTCTTAATATATTAAATCACTTAGAAAAATTCATCTGTTAATGTTTCTAATAATGTTAAAGTTTTTAAAGTCGTTTAAACAGCGTAATCTAGACTCAATATTCAAAAACAACTACTTCAAAATTTTCAACACAAAAATATTGGAAATGGGATTTATCGGCAGTGGAGTTATCTGCTCTTTAATCTAGCTACGAACGGTTGCTATTCAATACCACAACTGAAAACGAATCCGGTTATCTCATTCAGCTGGTAAAAAGCGATAAAAATTACGTAACAGCGGTTTTCTATAAAGCCTATCACAACGTTCGAGCCGGCCAAAACATGCCGAAACATGACTCTAAAACGCTTGCTATTGTCATCACACCTCATATGATAATTTTCTTTAAATCACCAACAGCCTTATTCATAAACGTTAAAACAGACATTTTTTTATTGAACTTGCTTAAGTGCCTAATCTGCCTGATGGAAAGCATGGGTAGAATTCAAGAGCCACCATAGTCATTGCGAATGTAGACAATACACCATGGCGGTCCCATAACATTGTGAATTGACGAGATTATTTTTCACGCTTCGCATAAAAGATCCGAAATTATAATGGGGAGAGATTGAAGGGAATTTGCAATGAATACTTATTTTATTTAAAATAACACTTGAAATGAATTATATATTTTTTTTATTATTTTAAACATACTGCCTTAAAATTCAAAATAACACGTAACAGTTGTTTAAAGTTAAATAACGTTTATATACAAAGTAAAAGTTAAAGTCATACAAATACAAAATATGCATTTCTGGTCTCGGCTACCTTTAGGCATATTGATTTAGGTGGTAGTTGCTTTTTCCTTTGTTTTGCCTAGAAATTTATTTATTACCATTCGATAAAGACTTGGAACTAAATCTCACACATTAAGTCCTCATTAGTGGTTTAGTCTTTTTACTAAATAACTAGATAGTTATAGTCAAACTGACTGACATATTTCAATCGGTATGCTTGTTAGTCAGTGTGTCAGTTTGTCAGTGGCTGCTAGTTTAATTAGGAAGTTGTACCGTCGTATATTTAACAATTCCTGAGCCGAAGTATGGCCAATAACTAGGAATCAAATGATTGAAATGTAAATTGAAATTAAATGTGATGAGTTAAAATTGTGATATATCCTCGAATTTGAAATCAAATCGTATTAAATTGAAAGTTTTATTTTTGAAAGATCACAAAAGTCATTGGAAATCTAAAGTTTTGTAAATACCTCTTAAAGGATTAAATTAAACAAAATTTCAATTTAAATTTTAATTACAAATGAATACTTGATATTCTCTACCTTGAAACCTCTTTGGAACAAAACTTTATGATATCCTGCCTTAGAAAACATTGCCGTTATATTAACAACTTACTCTTTTAATTAAAATTTCCAACGCCCACTGATTTATCTAACCATTGTTACTTCGTTTCAAGTGTCATTTTAAATACGGTAAGCATTCATTGTTAAAAACTTACGGAGTAAAATTGTTAGTTTATGTACTTTTTGGTATCTATATCTTGAATCGTTTATTGTACTTGTAAGGTATACCCATGAATATCATCACGTTCATAGTCAAAATATACTAATCTTTTATTAACTCAAATAAAGTAAATTCTTAGTTTTGAACAAGTAACTGTATTCTAAGGTCGGTGAAGAAATTAGTAAAAAATTACTAATATCGCTGACTATAGAAATGAAAGCAAACTGTAGTTGTAGAAAACACTTTCTAAGATGATTTTGTAATTTAGAACTCACCAAAATTTGTGAGGATCTTTAAAAGTAAATATTAAAGCTCTATGAAATCAGAGCAGAAGTACTGAAATAACACTACTCTATCTGATTTTGACTCTTGTAATTATATATATTATAACTTTCATTATCAATAATAATAAATAATTTTTATATGTCCAGGTATCGTCGTGGAAACAATTACGAGGCGGTGTCCATTTCATAGAAGAAATTCCGAAGGTTGCCAGCGGCAAAATATTGAGGAGAATATTACGTGACATGCTCAAGAAGCCTGTTAGCAAACTATAGTCTTTTCGAAACAAGGATTTTTATGTTTTAAACATATATTACAAGTACAAAGAACAGAAAAATACTCGTACATAGTTCTAGTTCCCAACGTACTCGTATGGTTAAATTGCGTGAACCAACAAAGTTGCTAAATAGTTTTATTTTATGGTAAACAATTGAAAATGATGTTACTTAAAGTTGTGTAAGGACAAAGAGCACACGCGTCTTCACACATGCATCTTACATTCACTTAAAAAATACAATCGCCTATCACTTCGAACTCACACATAATAATTAAAACAAACTATCACAATTTCATACACACATAAACACATTCTGTATCAAAACAGCATAATGTGTAGGCCCATTTGGGCTTATACTTCGACTGAGGCGAACACCCATCCCTACCGTGTTGCTCTATTTGTAGAAAATCTGCTTCTAAAAAATAATAAGAACTACAAGGTCATATCTTTGTGAAATCCAAATCGTATGTTCAAAGAGATATAGGTTCATTTACATCCAAAACACAACTATTTAGTAATATTAAATAAGCTCATATAAGTACGATATATCGGTAATAGGCCATAAGACATTATAGCTTCGTCCTCGCCGGAGTAAATTGTAAATTGTATAGCATAGCGCTTTCGACCCTCGCCCACACGCTATAGGTACGTAATGACACTGCAAATGGTCTATTTAATTTTTTTCTTTGAGTCTAACCGCGGCTGAGGAATACCTTGTTTTATTTCTTGGCACTATGAAGTATAATTTGAAAATAAATTACGTCAATATACACTTTCTAGTTGTCCAGTTGAATATTTTCAATTAAATATGCAGGCAAAATAATGATCTACAATACTGGTAGGTGTATTATAAGTAGTGTGATTGTACATCCCTTTTAATTTACCCCATTTAATTTACTAACAGTTAGTTACCGTGGCAATTAAAATAGTCAACACAAGTCACCCATAACTTATGCTCTGTCTATATTCTAAATGTTCATATGACTACATTTCCGAAAGTGTTAAGAAATAGTATTATTTTAAAGTTAGGTACTTTTCAATTTAATGTTTTCTTTTTGATATCTGCCGTCATCGCTTATCATTGGGGAAACAGTTGCTACGTTTTAGGAGGTAATGTAAACCCGTTTACGAGTGTTCGTAAAATACCATCTTAGGTGGTAGAATTAAACCTAGAAGTACTCTTTAATGGTTTTCTCAATGTTTACAAAGTTTAACATTTTAATACTTTCGTAAAACATAGTCACGTCAACATAAACAATAGAAGAGGCATAAAAGTATAAATAAAAGTATACAAACAAACTAAAATATAATAGTACATAATTTCATAACTTACGTGCATAGATGGCTATAGAGGCCGACATCTTACAAGCTAGTAAATATTTACCTTTCAAAGCGGCATTTACTCTATCCAAATCATAAAGCGACAATGGAAGCGGCTCGTTCAACAACCGAAGTCCTCGTTTATTCCCGTTGCTTGTGTCTTCAGAGTAACCGTCACTCAAAAAGATACCTGACGAATGCCTGTACAGTTTGTAAGCACACTTGTTCGTCCGAAGCCAGTCAACAAACACTAAAGCTCCGTTTAAAGTACGCTCGTCTCCTGAAACGACGTGACTCCTCAGATCGTCGATATTGCCCTTCATAACTAGCCGTATGTATAGTTTATATAACATAGACACTTTAGTGTGTGGTTTTGTGCCGCGTTTTATCTTCTTCACGCTCAAAACCCTGGCGGTGAAAATGTATTTAGATTCAGACACGGCTGACGACAAAATCTCGTAGTCATTAGTTATCGTCTCGTTTAGAACACATTTGGAGCCATTTATGTCTTTCTTGCGGCTAACCGTGTCCCGTTTTCTAACAGCGCCCCTTGTATGGAAATGGGCATAAATTATCGCAGAGCAATAAAATAATAACACTAAAAATGTTAACTTCATATTTGTTGTTTTAGTGTGACTTGACTTCTGCGTCATATATGTTTATCAGAGTCATTTTAGTGGTTGACACGTAGAAACTTTTGATGTGGCTCGTAAAGACGCGGCGAACACAAAGTTGCGCAAGCGACAGCTTTGGCGCCACCGAGACGCGTGCGCTAGCGCAGCCTCACGCGTTGACTGGGAGACCTCGCAATTCGATACAACCTTCATCAACATAAACAAACATCTACCTACGTCGAGATAAATTTTGACTACGAGTGACCACATAAATACTAAAACTAAAATAATAATCATTCACTAAGTAGTAGAAAAGTTGCCCGTGTGATGAGATGTGTGTTGCTGCAAAAACCTCCCTTATTTACTAAAACGGAAACGAATGTCTATACTAAAGGGAAATATCACTAAACGCTAAAGGTATGTCCAGACAACAGATAGGAAAGAGGCATAGAGCAGTACTTGTATAAGTTAACACTTATTGCTGAATGCGCTGCAGTGGCGCCCGGTTGCACCTTTGAATATTCATGTACAAATTGGGAGCTGAAGTATTAGATAAACTTTCCTACGTTCTACGTTGTATATAAGAAATTTTAACAACGAAATACGCTAACTTTAATGGTGTTACTATATTTGTTAGTTGCTGTAAATTAGATTTTAAGTCTTGTTCTTTGTTACTATATGTGTGTAAAGTGGCAAAAGTAATCACACTTATTTAGAATCCGTAATGACGTGATGCTTAGCGATACAGAAACTAGTCTTCGCAGCATCGGTCTGCATTTATTTCAAGAAAGGAATTTAATAAATCAGATTATTTTAAAACTGGATTTAAAAATGTTGTTAGCCGTCATCGCACGTACATAGGTGATTGCAAGCGCTTACACGAGGTATTTGGAAAGTGGTACGAGCGTGGGCGGGCGAGTCGCCTCGCTCGCTTTCTTGACGAATCTTCAACGTCGCATTTTATATTTTGTAACATTTTTCATAGATTTGTTTGTTTAAGTGTTTACTTTATAGTTCCACTTGGAAACGTTTAATAAAATTGTTTATTTAGAAAACATCTATCTTTCGTAAAATATTAACTTGCCATAGTTTTCATGTAGAGTCAGTAGGATACATTGCAACGCTTATCTTACTGTTTTTAAGAAACATAATTTCACAATATCATTTATATTGCAAGACTATTTCTTAAATTTAAATATCATCACATTGGTTTACGTTAATAACGGAAGACATAGATAAATTATTATTATACATCAACGTCTCGTTACCAAATTTAGTTTCGCATAGTAGCAAACAACGCTATTAGTGCGAAATCACTTAATTTGAGAAATTAATGATATAACCAGCACTGCTACAGGTAAAACTACATGCTCTAAATGCAAGATTCTCGAAGTTAGTAGCTCTGTCTATAACAAAATAATTATTAAATATTACCAACACATTAGTAGCGTAAGGCATTTTAATTTTATAGCCATTACAGGCACGCAATGCGCAATCAGAAGCCAGCTTCGTGTGTGGTACATTACTATCGTGACAAATACACTCAGCCCTTACTTTCTTTACGTCTCCTGCGATGATAGTTTTAGATATGAAAACGCTCGGCGGAATATCGACAGTGACAATCAAACGACGATGTTCGACTATAAGCCGCACTTCTTAGATAGGAAATACTTTTAAAAAACCTGTAATGAACACTACGTCTCACGCGAGATCCATTACCTTTTTAGCAACCTTAAACACCTAATGAAGCAGATTAAATCAAGTACATCAATAGTCTCCTCGTTTATCCAGCAGGATTCTCACGGATCGTGCGGCCTGCAGACTGATAAGGATCACTCGGTCGCAGCAGGTGACATGGTAGGCACTAACTAAGCCGACGCTGAAGTGATACATAACAACAAAGATCACGTGTCTCTCTTAGCGTACGATGAGACGTCTGATAGGGTCGAGCCACGCGATTCTACCACGCCACAGGGACGTGCCGACGACTGGACTGAGGACGATACGATACTCATCTCATCACTGGATTACGCTAGGCTTAAATTGGATCTTCTTGGAATTTTTAGGTTAAAATGGCTTTCGCAATAAAATTTATTGCGGAGTATTTGACTCGGAATAAAGTCTATTCGTGACCCACTGCGAATTCAATTAAAGAGCATCTCAGCGTAATATTATTTACATTCTTTCTTACTGGGCAACTCTCTTTTATAAAAGGTACAAAAGATATTGGAGTAGCAAATAAAATAGGAATTTGCAGCACTCGTTTCGTGAAAATTGTTTGAAAATGGAATATTTACAGTGAAGAGATATTTTGACGTTGTAATGTAAATGCTCTGTATAGTTTTTCACTAGCAATGCTTACTAAGTGATCTTAGGATAATGTATTTTAATAAATAAATGTATCTCTACAAAAACTTTTAACTAGTAATAGTTAATTATAATAAATTTGCGTTAATAATGTGGGTATGCATTGATTGATCTCTTAGGCACAAAGCTGTGTTTATGTTAAGCACGGCCAACCAGGCCACAAACGTTCCGATCGCATTCTTTCCATTAACTTAACGAACAGTTGTCAAGATGTCGATCAAAATCAACTTTTAATACCTTCAAGATGTTTATGTACATTATGGATGTAACGCCCACACATTATTGTAATTTCTACGACTTTAAACCGATTGCATTGCATTCATTTTGTTGTTGTGTTTTTTCTTTGCTGTTTTCTATGAAGGCAATCTATTTAACTATGTAACTTAAAAAACTAGTTTCTCTTGTTTTTTACTGTAAAGAAAGAAACACAGGTGTATATTCCTTTTAAGTAGCATGGAATTAACATTACAAGAGGTTAATTTATATTAATGTAATACCTGGAATCTTAATCACTTGCTAATATGGAATGGCCGTGACTGATGTTCTATCCTAGAGGATATTTATATGGTGTTTTTTGTAGGTTACTATTTCAAGTGTTAGAGTATCATACCACCTCCTATTTCATAAACACTTACATCCTCTACTTCCAACGAATCACATGGTAAACATTTTACTACAAACAGTGAAAACAACCTAATCTGACTGGAAATCGTATAACACTAACTTAATTCAAACTATTAATCTAAGTCACTTGTAATCATAACAACCATTAATATTGTGTTTTACGTAGTATTAGTACTGTTACATACCTTTGACAGCAGCATTAACTCTATCCAAATGATACAAGGTTAACGGCATTGGATCTGTTAAAATCTTGAGCCGAGGAGAAGGTCCTCTGCCAGCATCAGCATAAGATCCGTCACTTAAAAAAATCGCCGACAATCGCGGTCGCGGTGCTGGAGCGCACGAATCCTGCGCTCGTGGTCGTTCTACCATCAATGTAGATCCGGTCAAACTATCTTCTGAACCTTCTAACTTTACAAAATTTCTCAATTCACTAATGTTCCCCTTTAACAGTCTCCGAAGAAATACTGTGTACAAATTTGATTTCTTTCTCGTCTTTTGGTCGTCGGAACGAAACTTTCTCACGTTTAAAACTTTGCCCGTAAATATAAACTTTGATTTTCCTATCGCTTCCATCAATGACCACTCATCATTGACAATAGTTTCATTGAAATTACACTGCGGCAGGACAGCTCGATGCCGCCTATGTGATGTGTATCTTTTTCGTACTTTGCCTCGTATCCTGAACTCTCCGTTGACGGCGATCGCCAGAGCGATAACATAAACAAAAATCATCGAAGGCTTCATGTTGCAAAACTATCAATTAACACTCCTAAGTACAGTCTCAACAAAGTCTCTGTCACATTATGTATTAATGATTTATGTACATAAAAGTATAATAACCGGCTCTGACTTATTAAAGAGTCGTTGCATCGACATCTCACTTATAAAAAATCATGGTTTTTTACCTGTTGTATTATTAACGTTTTTTTTTAATTCATACATTTGTTTTAAATATAATACTTAGTGAATAGCGGACTCTCCTCACGGCCGATCGATCGTATTGTGTTAGTAAACAAACAGAATGTTCTGTGCCAACGTTAAGCGTGTGTGGCGGTTAACACGTGCGCGCGCGCAGCTTGCCGGCGCTGACTGAAGTCTGTCACACGCAGCCTCCCGCTACAAAATAAGGGAAGCCTCCGCATTCTCTCATGTTGATCGTAAACACTTAATTAACTCTTAATTGACCTGTAAAATACATACAGTGAATTGAGTAGCCACTTAAGATAACTTGCGTTTTAAAAACGTTTTATACTATTCTTTGCTGAACGGATTTTAACACTGTCCTTCTAATTAAGTATAAGGGTAAGAAAAAGTTTTAGTAAATAGGCATTTTATAAAACAGTAAAATAAGTTTGATATTAATCTTAGTACAAATTTTTGTATGGTTTTTACTGGCTGTGAAATAGCAGTTGCAAAAATTTTCTCTGGCTTTAAGGCAGGTTGCCAATCTATAACTTGATCTGGGAAGCAATCGCAACTAATAAATTCGTCTGGCGAAGCTGTTAGTATTGTGCATAACTCAGGTCGGCGCTAGAGCCCGTGGTACGCTAGCGTGGTTGTGAAAGCCCGCGATCGCGATGCGTACGCGTGGGCGAACGGGATGTGGCGCCGTGAACACCGCTTGTTATTAGCGTGGCGTAAGGTAAAGGCGATATCATCGATTATAATGAGCCTTTGCTTTATATATTGCCCCCAAAAACTTTTTTATATAAACGAATAAATGTGAGAAGAATACTTGTAAAAATGGGTTTGAAAAGTAGTCTTCTCACATCCGTTTGCCTTAGAACTAAACCTTTTAACAGTTTACATGTATACTGAAAGTGCCAAATTCAAATTTTTTTTACGTCTTAAGTCTCTATATCACAAATCTATAAGTATTATTTCTACACTTAACAATACCGGTGACAGTTGCAGTATATCAGCGACACGCGTGGGTAAAATAGAAAATGGAAATATTGGATGATTTAAAGAGGGGTACAATACTATGTTTCTACCCAAACCTAATTACGCTGCAATCATTAATTCTCATGCAATTAGATTATTGTTCATATTCTCACCAGTTCTGTTTTACGTAGCGGTCAGTTCGCGGGCACTTTATGTTCCACATAGGATTTCATGAAGTTGGTAGACTATAAATAAAATGTATTTATCGAAAAATTATATCGCTACCTGTTTTGGTTGCGTTTATCAAGTTATTTAGTAACAGGGACTGCGGCTTTTGCAGCACTGCATTGCTTAAAATTATCAAATGTTTGAGATTTTTTTGTGTATTAGACTTAATTACAAGTAGGTTATAAATAATATTTTTTGGCAAACGCCCGTAAAATATAATAATAGAAAGTGAAGGGTATTATTTTATTTTATTTCAGCTTCGTATACATGGTTTTCTACTGTTAAATTTTAACGCAAAGAATAAAGTAATGAATTGTCTTTGGATATGGCGGTATCTCCTCGAATTTGAAATATAATGATTTTTTTTTACTAATACATCTTTCTATTTCTGTACTTGCAATGTTGATATTCGATTAACTTATTAATTCATGTTTAAATACAAATAAACAATTACTAGAAAGCATTGAACTAATATTAATTATTCCTCAATGGTAGAGGCAGTTTTATGTAAACCAGAACTGAGATAAAAAACTTCTACTTACAATCAGCCAGGATATCAATAAAAGTCAATTGATATCAAAGTTCACACGATATTGATTTTTAACTTTCATTTTCACGGTATTATGGTCGAAAGTGAGAATACAATAAGATATCTCTGCTCACTAAATTACATGTTGTTTGTACAACTATGTTACCGATGACTGTGAACACTGGCTACAAAAATTCCAGTATACTTTTAACCCTGTGCCCCATCTCTGCTTTAGCTTTGGTGATCCTACTTTTTAGTAAAAAAAACAATACTGATAAAGTGGTATGACTGTGGTGTACTAGCGTTCTGTAATTTGCCTGATATCTCAAAGCTAATCGAAAAATTATAAATTTCGATTAAAAGAATATATATACTTGTTATAAATTTTAAATTATTAAAAATTATCGATTATATTTGATTGCGACAATAATTTTTGGAATAACTATTGTGTAGTAATTGTAAGTGTAATAAAACTACTAGTTAAATTAAAATGTGCTTTTTACATACATTTCTATATTTTACAAATCAGTATGTATTCTTTGGTGGCAAATATAAAAAAAAATCCTAGCTATATCGATTAATCGCCCCCGAAACTTAATTTACATTCTAAATGACATGAAAACCGTTGGAGCTGCCAGATTATATATTAACAAGAATTGCTGGTTTATAGGTATTGGGTAGATAATATTGTCACTTATTATTTATTTTTTTCCATTAATTCCATTTTACCTGTTTCTTTTTTAAAACAATAATTTTTAAAACTCGTTTTAATTAGTTAAGACAACGTGGCTACCGTGGGTGAGCCACCCTTAAGCACGACAGGGCTGGCTCGACCGGAAGGATACTAAGGCCTCACAGAAAACCGGTGTGAAATAGCGCTTGCACTCTGTTTTACCGAGTGAGTCAGGATACCGGAGGCCCATACTCCAACTCCTCCCCCTATCCCCCAAAGACTGGCAACGCACTTGTGACGACTGTGGTGTTGCGAGTATCCATCGGCGGCGGTAGTCACTTACCATTTGGAGATACGTTTGCTAGTTTGTATTTTTTTATTTTTTTTAAATAGGCCCATAAGAAAAAGTTAATAAATTAAACGTAATAATGACAAGAAACAAGTTTTTTAACCTGCATTATTATTTTAGTCGAATCATAATTAATGAGCATGACTAATTCAACGCCAATACTCTTCCTTACCTAGTTATGATTTACAAGAAAATGGTTTCCTACCTCATAACTAGCGCAAATATTTTGTTCTAAATAGACATAAAATATATCTGCCATAAATTACTTAGAGGATTTCCTCCGTTTATGGCGTACACCACATCTGGAGGCGATACTAACAAATCTTTGAGGTGTAATTGCAGCATACCAACATCGATACAGAAACTGTGTGGTAAAACGGGAATGTTATCTGCGCCACAACAAACTACAACACTAATGGTGAAACGATGTAACCAACGAGATCTGATTATTTACGTTCATATTTCGTAGATAAGTTTTAATGGCAATTTTATAATCTTTATTTGAGTCTGTTTCGCAATTAGGGTTTAACATATAGTAAGTTTCAGTCTACTTTAACTGGACTAATACTTTGTTATTATATCTTACTATTGCGTTAAAAGGAATTCGCTACTAATTTATTTTTTGGAACTTCCAACTTACATAATATATATAGTTATAGAGTGTTAAGGTTTCCTTTTCTTTGTGGTGCTGTTGTCCTATGTTATTTGCTCCGTTAGTCAACTCTAAACCAATAATACTTGCTCACTAAGAGAAAACCAGATTCAACGTAGTAGAACTGACTGATTTCAGCACGAACGGAACGGCTCGTTCTACTCTCTCACAGAACACCAACCTAAAATGACAGTATTCGAGCTGTCGTGTTTCATTCATAAGGGTGAGACTGGAAGTTTAATAATCCAGAAGCGTCTCAATAAGCCGCAATATTATTGGTTGAATTTTCTGCATTCGGAATGAGCATGGTGACCACCACTCTTGGTTTCTTGTTCATGCCTTCCATCAGGCAGAGCTAAATCTCTTTGGCAGGCTCACACATAAAAAACTATTTTCTAAGAGTTAACATAAACACAACAGCATGTTGAAAGATGACGGTAGTTATTTTGTAGTTCAATTTAGTTTATAATTATTAATAATTAAAATTAGTTCAGTAATTGAAAAATATTTTTATATTAGTTAAATAGCTTATGTTATTATTTACCAAGTTACAGTGTTGTTATTTAAAATCATATAAAAGAATAAAAGTTGGGAGTCTCATAAAATTATACTACTCACGAAAAATTTGCTTGTTAATAATAAGTGGTAAAATAGATCCGGGATACTGAACTATGACGTGTTTTTCTCCAATTCGTGATCATTTTTAATTAGTAATATTTAAAATATTTTCATGAAAATTTTACTTAGTCATTCTTCGTTTTACTCGACATTGTTTGGTATTTAAAGACCTCAAGTAACACTGTGAAACTGAAATCAGTCAGTGTTAAAAAGCCGTAGCTTGTTCAACTACAAACGAAAATAAAATAGGGAACTCTGTTCAGTTCCTCAGCAGTTCAGTACCTACTTATACAAGCATATCAATGTAAATAACAAGGTAATGTTAAATAATAAACCAAGCCTATTGTTGAAGGGCAAAAAAATACGCACACACAATGCACATCTTCCCACACATTGACTTTGTTAATAACTGCATACGATCGTACAAGCAATGAGCGTTGTGGGGTGGAGTGTTGCCAAAGAGTAAACAAGAAGTTATTTCAGACACATCACTTCTTCTGGACAATTTTTTTGGAAGTTCATTTTGGTTTTATTTTGTATAGGATCCCTTTTAAATAATATATCTAATGTTTTTCTGCAAGTATATGAGTTTTTATGGTTTTTAATATTATTAAACCTCTATTATGCAATGCTTTTAAAAGTAATGTTAACACTTTGTTTTGTGAGTAGCAACATTTTGATGAGACTCCCAAGTAGTTTTCCTGTATTGTGAGGAATCACAGAATAACATATACTTCAGACATCAATCTATCTATACTACCTTGGAAAATAGAATACTACACGACAGTAGTTATAGTAAAGAATGTCATATATATCTGTATGATTATAAACAATAATAAAATAGTCAATCAAATGTATGTATTTAATAACCAGTATCTACATATTCCCATTTTAAGTTCAATTTGATCAAGGCCAAGTTTTTTCATTATAGCTGCTACTGCTGTTCGTTTTTCCTCTTCTTTATGTCGTGTTATTCGTCGCTGGGAGTTGTGACCTCAATGACAATGTTATTATATAGTAGAGTATAATGTGCCAACAAACATAGCTATTTATAAAATGAACAAATCAAAAGCCAAAACTACAAATAAAAAAACGCACTGTAGGCATATATCGCACGACTGAGCCTGCGAATACTATACTCGTAGAGGATTGAGTACGGGTCTCAAGAGCCGAGTACGTTGGCATGCTTTTGTTACGCCAATGTACCACTCGCGCTACATGTAATTGATGTGCTTGTGGACCACTTACTACATGGGTGTTCAGCACTCATTCTGGGAAGATATAAAAGTTTTATACGTTTTGTAAAGGTGGGTAGAACATCTAATAAGGACATGCAATGTTAACGTTTGTTGTTATTAAGATTTATTCTTGCCTATTTATCATAGTTAGGATTCTGAAAATATTTGAAGTACGAGAACTTCATTTGGTTCCTTCCTAAAAAAAAGTGTATTCATAACAAAAAAAAAGGTATTTCGCAAAGCAATCACAACTTTCAATTCAACATGTTAACTATTTAATACATATGTATTCTAATACATTTTAAACGACACTGTTAATTATGATAAATAATTTTACAAGATGTTAAAGTTTTGTAGGGTTCAACCTTTTAAAATCATCCTTAGCGGTAATATATAAAGTTCACAATCGAGTAACATGAACCTGTAAGCACATAAAGCGCTATCAGCTCAGCTGATCGTACACTAATGATAATAATGCTGAATATAGTTTAGATACCGACAGTGTCGCATATTCCCCGCATAAATTCACGCTTCATACTCATCCCGAACTAATCCCGATTTACTGAAACTATCTCGTCGCGATATTAAATCACTCTGTCAAACTGCAACAAGCCGCTCATTAAGTCCGCCCTGGATACTAAGGTTAGTAAACACTAACACATCACAATCATAGTTGACCGATACAATTAATAAACTAAATAACAGAAAAAGAAATACTGATTTTAAAAGTGATCATCAATCAATTGTGCTTCTTATAACATTTGAACATAGAACGAAGATTTGATGAGAGTCAATTTGAGTTGGATGGTTTAAATTGAACGTGCATATTGAGGTTATAGCTAGAACTGAGTTTAATAAGATTACTTTCTCGTTAAAATTATTCTTTATGGAGCAGACAACATGTAGCCAGAGGGCGTATGCTCACTTTATAGCAATTTTCTACAGGAATTATCGTAAAATGACGTTGTCAGTGTTAGTATTCAACGTTTCACCGATGGGAGGTCTTGGAACGCTTAAATTATCTTTAGATACGAGTATTACCATATCTAACCGGATTAAGCGACATCCATTATACAAAATTGTTTTAAATAGCAGATAAACTAAGAAAACCCTGTCGCTTTTTTTATGTATAGCAAAACTGTAGTGTTTTGAATNGCTTATTTTATGTATAGCAAAAGTGTAGTGTTTTGAATGCTAAAATCTAAAGCAATCTTTCAACTTTTTAAGTTTTCTAAAAATGTTACAAATTCAGAGACCTCTTAGTTACTATTTAACTTGTAAATAAATTTATATAAAGTAAATGAAGCGCACAGTAACGCTTAAAGAAATAGGGATTTTCCAACTTCAATAGAGCAACACAAGGCTGCTGCGAACAAATACAAAATCACGTAAAATGGGACATCATTAGTCTTTTACAAGTCACGGTTCAATGGAGCTGAAGTTGTTAGGCACAAAGGTGTTGAGCATCGAAGGACGCCCACCCCTAAGTTCGTTTGAGCAAGACCGACGATGCGAACTGAGCGTTCGACGTCCAATANTTTTTAAGTTTTCTTAAAAATGTTACAAATTCAGAGACCTCTTAGTTACTATTTAACTTGTAAATAAATTTATATAAAGTAAATGAAGCGCACAGTAACGCTTAAAGAAATAAGGATTTTCCAACTTCAATAGAGCAACACAAGGCTGCTGCGAACAAATACAAAATCACGTAAAATGGGACATCATTAGTCTTTTACAAGTCACGGTTCAATGGAGCTGAAGTTGTTGGGCACAAAGGTGTTGAGCATCGAAGGACGCCCACCCCTAAGTTCGTTTGAGCAAGACCGACGATGCGAACTGAGCGTTCCATGTCCAATAGACCCAGTACTTCCTTTTTGTTGTAATCCTCGATCTACGGTTTATTACCTACACTAAACACCCCGAGTTCACTCTACTAAGCCACCCGTTTATGATCTGCTGACACAGTTCGACGTCTAAACTAAATTTAGTATCAACTATACTGCCAGCTCTAATGACGGGAATAGAAGCGTAGTATACATTTACAGCTTTCAGCTAACTATCAGTCTTATTTAATAATATATTAAATATAATGTAATAATATATTTAAACAAAACACCCGGCTCGGCCTACGATGTTTGTAAAAAAATCATAGGAATTTATAGTCAAAAATATTGGTTTGAACTTTTTTAAACGTATCTTTATTTTTTCAAATTCTTTAACGGAAAGAATACACGACTAAATTGTATTTGTAGTATGTTATACTGTAAATATACAATAATATAAAAACTTGATACTACTACTACTAGGAGTGTTTAAATATTAAGCATTTATTTTAACTGCAAGTAAGGTTATGTTTTTCGTGTGTATGTTTGAATGTATTAGTGTATATTTCTTTGGCACGCCCTAGAGCCTAATCGGCATGTCGTATTTTTATGTGAGTGGTGTCAATAGATTCGTCTTAGGCGTGAGTGACACGGGGTACATCGAAATAAAAAAAACCAAAAAAAAACCATACGTAGTCGCGTTTTTTTTAACTAATTCATTACTTGTTAATATTATTTATTCATAATTTAAACTTTAATACGGCGGCGCAGTGGTAGCGTATGCGCCTGCTGTGCTAGAGATCTTGGATTCGATTACTGAGTCGGACCAAATGTTTTTATGATCTGCAAATATTTGTTTTGGAGTTTGGGTGTTTTCTATGTATAATATATATTACAAATATAGATATATATATATATGTATTAATATCAGTTGTCTAGTACTCATAGTACAAGCTCTGCTTAGTTTGGGACTAGTTGGCGTAGTGTGTTAAAATGTCCAAAAATATTTATTTATTTATTAACTAATTAATTAATTTATTTAATCATATATTTATTTATTTATTTAGAAATATAAAACACGGAATATACCTTATAGCGTGAACTCTGTGAATTACAAATCCAAACACTCATTTCTGTATGATGGTCATGTACATAGAAAACGGTTGTGCTATTTCAATCACATAATGTACACTATCTCGATTACCCAAAAGTTGGCTGGTAGAGAATGGCTCTGATATAAAGTGTGTATGAAATTTTAAAAAAATAATATACAACTTCATAACTCGTCAAGTAACTATTGGTGAATTAATAATTTAGTACAAACTCTGTTTATACAGAGATATTACACACTGTTAACTTTATATTGAAATCATTTAATTACATAAAACAATTAAAACTATATGAAAAATCTTATACAACGATATTTTTTTATGGATTAGGTGGGCAAACGAGCAGACGCTATGTATATGCGGTTACCGCCGCCCATGAACACCCGCAACACCCGAGGCGTCACAAGTGCGTAGCCGGCCTTTGAGGAATGGGGTGAGGATGGGGAGGGGTTGGAGGTATGGGTCTGCGGTATCCTCACTAACTCGGTGATACACAGCGCAAGCGCTGTTTCTGTGATCCGTGGTAGGTATCACTCCGGTCGAGCCGGCCCATTCGCGCTGAAGCGTGGTGCCTACAATTCATCATGGATAACGAAAATAGCGTCAAATAGTGACAATATATGTCAATGTTACTACATAGTTTAAATATATGCATTTCATATGTTATTCGAATAATGGATTGGACCATATAATAAATATCCTTTGAATTAAATGTATAATGTGGTAATAGTTTGATACACAAACAAATGAGTGACGTCCACAATTTATTACTTACTACAATGAATGGGTCTATCTGTAATTCGTGGTAGGTACATACGGTATTCGAACTCATGCTCGCGACAGTGAGTAATACTGGTGCAATCTTTAGAAAATAAAAAACAAACGATAAAATGAGATAATTAAATCAATAATTAGTTTTTAAAACTCAATTGAAATATTTTATTATCTTTACGTTTGATGTGAATTTAACGTCAATTGATCAGAGCTGAACTAGATTAGTTACAAATTTAATCTAAATTGGTCGCGTCAATCTGAAACTTTCACGGTCGGAACTTCCATTGACGGGCTCCGGAAGTTCCGGCCAGCGCGAGGACATGCCATCAATAATTCAATTTATCTGCCCACAGCCGCTAGCTCTGGACAAACAGCCCGTGGATATTTAGTCTCATTTGCTAATTGCATATACCTTATGATTGCGGTTAACCACCAGTGACGTCACACGCACACATTAAATTAGCGGGGAATAAATAATTTACTAAGAATTTTCGTGCCAGTTATTTAAGTGAATAGCTGTCGAGATAACAGATTATTTATATCATGCAATTAGAATATGCCTAAATAGAAACGAAAATATAACAATATTATAATTTTAAAATTAATTATCAACGATTAATACAAACACAGGGGATCTTATATTAGCAAGATCAGATTGATATTAGTCACTTATCAATTAGTAGTAGTTAGTGAAATCCCAGGGATCCTATGTAAGTAAGAGAACAACATTCAGAATAAATTATGTATTTCCCTATTATGTACGTAAGCGCTGTACACGTTTACCCTTTAATAGAATTTCAATAACCAAAAGACATGTTTTATCTGGGAATTCTTCATAATCATTTGGGAATTGTAAGACCCTTTTCTGAAATAAAGATAGTCTAAAGAGATGTGGTTAGTTTTTTCATTATTAATTTTGTGTTCAGTGCACCTGACACAGTGCACCTGGCAGTGACACAGAACTATAAGGCCATTGCCTTATAGTTCTGTGTCGTCATAGTCTTAGAGAGAGTTGTGGAATCATATAAGTTTAGTCCTGTTGGAAATGATTAAACCACATACAGATAAAGTAATGAATTTCAAATAACCAATCGTTAAAATAAAATTAATTTCTATATTATAAAAAAGAAAAGTAGAAACCAACGACATAGTAACAGAAACAATTAGGATTAAACCCTTGTTTACAATAATGATTTACATCATATTCTTGGCTCTGAAAAAAACTTGCAAATTATTAAGATTTAAAAATCAGATTTCATGTGAATGGCATATTAGTAGTCTCCATCAAAGAGAAATAAAGGGCGTCATTGCGTGCAGGAAAATCATTTAGCATTAATTCAACGGGCTTCGGCCATATAAAGCCATGATAAATAGCGTGATCGTGTGTGGCTTTAAGTTTTTAAGGTTGTTTCATTTAGTAAGAGTTAAATAAGAAATCGAAACGACAGTATTAAATTTTTTTAAATTTAGATTTGTATTTTAGGCACTATTCTGATAATACTATAAATCCAAAATTGAGTGCGTCACAACGAAGTGCATAACTAAATTTTTGAAAAAGCAGTAATGAAATGTACCCTGGTGTCTTTGCCATATATACATATACTATACTGTATGTAGTGATTTGATTCGATTCAAATTAGTTGATATTTTTTTAGACGAATAATCTACAAACAAAAGTTCTTCTGACACATTAACTACACTTTTTTGATTTCCAAGTTTTAATAGTAAAAATCTTAGCAGACCTTCTAGTTTTCAGTGGCCTATTTTAAAATGATCTTTTGTAGTACAATAGTTTAAAATATCAATTTCGTACTACGTACATAATTTAGAAGCTTTAAAGTGCAGTTCTTTTAGTAACAGTTTGAAGTGACAGACAGGCACTCTCATTAACGACTTGAATAGACTATAAAACGAACTATTTTACGAGAATGATGCCTTTAAATCAATATAAAAGATTTTTGAAGCATTCCTAGCTTGAGAACATTAAGCATTAAACCCATATTAATAGCTGTAGTCAATATCAGGACACTTTATCATGTAATTTACATTTGAAAGAATGTTGCTATGATCGACTATATTGAAATATTTATAAATATATGAGATCATATTCCCATGTATCCAGGCACAATTAAAAAAAACCAAGACAAATGTTAAAATTTTGTTACTAATGATACCATTGCGTAATTTGTAGTAGACGATTTTATGGGTTTTTATCCGTGAACTTTTTACTCGAAACTCATTTTCATATTCAATGGAAGCATAAAGAGTACACTTTTCAGGTACTTAAGGTAAAGCATCGGAAACAGCAAGTGACACAGTGCAAAAAAATGTATTTTATTTCTATCCCGTTTTCACTCTAATATTACCTGGGCGTTAACCTTTTTAAATGTTCGTCACACAGGGATCAAAAAAATGCATTCAATTTCATCCTCATATCAGAGTGAATATAGAAATAATGATATGCTGATTCACCGCAACGATAGCCTTTTAGATTATGCATGGAAGCATTTAGATTATCTGGTGTCAGTGTACTGTACAATATCGATAAACGACTTTAATTTATACCCGATCAAATGTGACAGTTAACAACATATACAATATAATTATCAGAATTTTCATAAATTCTTGAATACGCAAGTGCAAAAGTACATATTACCTGTCCACATTATGTTAAGCAATCGTGATCAAATTAGAACTTACGCTTGAATAATGCTTATGTTTTACAGAATATCTAAACCTAAGTCTAAGTTGAGGTAGTCATAAAGCTTAGTGTCTGACGGTAAAAATCCCTTTAGTGTTTCGAGTAGAGTAAAATTAATGCCAGTGGCAAAAGAGAAGAGGTCGGTTGTATCATTTCAAACAATCCTTCACAACAAAAAAAGAAGTATAAACGGCTAAGGGTCCGTAAGGCTAGGAGATGAAACGTTTCCAAGCTTTTACAATCGGTGTCAACCTTCAGGGCTATTTTGGACTCAAACGAAATAATTCTGTACAATGTAAAAATAAATTTACATAAGTGATCTTGTCCGACTTTAAAGTATGGCCGGTATTCGTTTATTCTCATTTTATAAAGCCTCGTCGCAATTATGTTTTTTTTTTGTAAACTCATTCGCCATTATAGTTTAATCAACCTATAAACATTTGGGCATGTACATAAAATGTGATTGTTCAATTGAACAAGATACTCGCAAATAAATTACCAAGCCAAACAGTATCTCTTGATTGGCTATTTATTACAATAATACGAAACACATTCTTTAAACTTAGAGTCTTAATAATTACTGTGGTTTTGGTGTTCAAACTGGCGAATATATATCAATAGGAAATTTTTATTTATTTGTTAAGTACATATATACCTTTTTCAAGAAACCCTAAGTACTTTGTTTGTAAAGTGTACAAAAATCATACACTGTCAAACGCATACTCTGTATTTACAAATCTATCTATTGATACCAGATAAGAAAAGAAAATTATGTGAACGGATGATTATGAAAAGCACAGTTAAAGTGCAGAAAGTTTGAAAAAATGTATTACGGTCGAATTTCGACCACTAAGCAACAAGTATGATGATGTGATGATGATGAGCGTAAGCTACATTGACTCAACTTGTCACTATTTACACACAGAAATAAAAAGTCGATGATGAACTTATTACTCTGAGCTGGTTTAAATATGTAGACAATTTGTCCATATCTCTAAACCGCCGACTTGATATCTTTTAAGACATTAGCCGCCTGACTTAAATACGCTTTCGCCTTTATATTATATTGAACATGACAAAGCATAGTGCTTTTAAGGCTTTTAATATATTAACAGACGCTGTAAACATATCCAAAGCTGCATATTTTAGTATTCAAAGCTTTTTATAATTTAATTTTCAATGTTTTGAGTACAGTGAATATAATTTTACAACTTTCGTTTAATACCAATCATGTTTATTAAAACTCTTTAATTTTATGACGATTGTGACGGTGTCGTGGTGTTTGTAGAAATGAGATTGGATAAGATTTGTTTAATTATACATACTTTAATTTTAGATTATGCGATGCCCTACTTTGTTGTTATATTTCTTTTTTTCAAGAGTATTGTGCAAACACGGTTCTTCTTAAGGTACCCCGCCAGCTTATCCATTAGTGGTGAACCATTGAGAGGATAAACTGGGTGTTTTTCATGTATCATTATTACATTTTTCTTTATGTGTGTGTTAAACTTAGGGGTAGCCATATTTCTGTATCCTTACTTTTTCTTTTATTACTGCTAAATAACTGGATCATTACTTAATATTCAATAGTATATCATTGATTAAATTCACAAATTCAACATTTGCAGATTTTAAAAATAATTATAATAAACTCAATTAAGTTTAAATTATTGTTTATGTTTCAAACACATAATTATCCTTAAATGTGACTCATCGTCATCACCAGCAGCTTTAAGTAGACCCCTGCTCAACTTAGCCCTCTTCTTGGAAAGAAGGTTAACTGTGACCAAATCTTTAAAAATGTAAGAGACGAAACCAGTAATAGAAGACCCAATAAAATGTAAGTCAGATGAGACACAACACGATATCTGATTTAACCAGCTGTTTATCATAACATTCTAGACAAATATGTTATTTACGATCTACATTAAATAACACATTCCTTAAAACGGTTCATCTTAAAACAATCTGTCCAAAAGACAAATACTAGATTAGAACAATAACTTTAATGAATTGATCAGATCTTTCAAGATCCACTTACCGTAAAGTACACGAATATTTTCATCGTTTCATATTTATTTTACCAACAAAGGGAATCAAATGTGACGTATATTCCGTCTGACTTACTAATATCATGAATATAAATTGAAACATCATGGATATATATGCGGGGTTGCCCGCGGATATTGCTCACAGCACCGATACGCGCCCGGGCAGGTGTTCAGACAATGTGCCCGGCAGTAATAGATTCCTGATACCAATATTTATGCCTATTACCGAACCGTTCGGAAGAAATACAATACCGTAATTTCGACCACTGTTATTCATAGCCGGTTCGGGCATTACGAGAAGTTTACCTACCTTTTTGTAGAAAAGAGTAGACTGGTTACGTTCTTTTATTCAAAGAAAGGAAGATAGTAAGTGGAAGGTTTATTTGTAAAATTATAGGTTTTGAAATTTGTTTTATTTTAATTTGAAATTTATCTTATTTATACTCTCTATTGTCGGCACGTATGGCCCTCCCTTGAGCGGAGACTGGAGCCCAGCAGTGGGACATTATGGGTTGTTGATGATGATGATGAATGGAACTTGTTGCAATACATGCTAGAATCAAACTCACTTACACTTATTCTAGTATTTTAATTAAATTTATTAATAAAATTTCCCGTTACGACATTTTCAAAATTTCATGAAGGGTATTTGAGTGACCAACCATCTGCAGGCAACAGTAATTCCTCTTTTAGTTGGGAAATAATAATTATACCAAATGGTGTAAAGAACTCTATCGTCAATCCGTTTACACTAGAAGCTACAATATTATGACGCATTTACCGAGGTCTAAACGGGCTTTAGCAGTTAAAAAAGATCCTCTTAGCATACTTCTTTCTATCACAGATGATAAAAAATACAGACACTTCGATTGACCTGAGACTGCTGGCCTTTTATGAGTGCGGGTGGCGAAAAAATACAATAACCAAATATTCTTGTCACAAACTCGAGAAATATTTGTGCCCTGAGCACATAGTACCCTGCTGCAGTGCTTGTTTTACAAGAAGTGAGGTTATCAAGGGTTTCGTTATTTTTTCTGTTAGAAGAATATCTTTCTCTCTATATTTTCCAAGAGTTTGTCTCTTTACTCATACTTTACTCATTTTAACTTTTATAAATCATTTGAAAAAAAAGCATGTTGCAAATCACTTAAATCATTTAATTATTTTTAACAAAGGCTTAAAATCCCAGCCCGTGCGACCGGCGTCAACAATGATATAAGTCAAATTGACATATTGAAGATGTCAGAAGAGAGATTAAGTCTCCAATTAAGGATACCTCAAACTATCGATTCTGTAACATCTAAAACAACGACTTTAGGCAAATAAAATAGATTATTTTGTTATTTATTATTGTATTCTCATGCATTGGTAGTTCATGTATTAGAATACTTCCAGTGTCACGATATTTCAAAGTCACTAATTCACTGACAGACACAGATATTCACCGAAGATATATTACTAATAAAATACGAGATCACCATGGATGCCATTTCATATTACTGTTATGTAATTAAAAATCATTTTATTTTAACTAATAAAAACAAATCACGGTATAGCACGATGATAACCGCATCGAATGCAATCACAGTAATCCAGTAATATACTTATAAATTATATGTGGCAAGGTAAAACGGCTTTTGGGTTTACCGTATACGGCTTACCGGTACTCATAAATGAATTTAATTTCGCTGTAACGATCTTCCACAGTCACATCAGTGCCAGGAACGATCATGCCAAGAATGGAAAGTATGCAATAATATTTAATTATAATGTAGCAATGTACAAAACAAAAAGATTAAAACCAAATATTTCATTTTTAAAGTGTGGTTCCTTTGAAGCGAACAATGTAAAAAGAATCATGTTTCTCTTTACCATATCCAGTGGCTGTAGTGCATCATAGTATTCAGAGCCATGATAAACGTACTTCTGTATTTTTACATATATGCATTTTTTTAAATAAATAATTCACAGATATAATGCAAATGATCCTACTTATCTACTAACTCTGATTTAGCAGTAAGGATCATTGACAATTACACTCTTAAGAATACAATTTTTACAATAACAACACGACGCAGGAATCATCAAAGAAGTATGCTGAAGTTCAAATCATGTCAACGTGGATTTTATTTGGCACCTCTAGTCTAATAGCACTAGCATCTACTGTGATGAAAACACGCCTTAAGACATCACTGGAATGAAAAAGGAATTATAAATATCATTGTGAATACATTACAACAGTGGTACAAGAACCTAAATTGGAAAAAATGTAGGGTATGAATTTTATTTCTTTGTCATAGGCATTGCTGAGTTTCGGAATTAAATTATATTTTAAATATTCTACTTGCTTTATGTATCCCTTATGTTAAGAAAAGAGAGATTGAAATAATGATGTCATCATCTATTTTTTATCATCAACCCATAATGTCCCACTGCTGGGCTCGGGTCTCCTCTCAGGAGAGGGTTAAGGCCATACGTCCCCACGCTGGCCAAGTGCGGGTTGGGGACTGGCAAGAATACGTTGTGGCTACGTAAATCTTGCCGTTGGATGTTTTTAAGCCGCCCGAAGGCCTCCAACTAAGCTTCACGATTGTTATCCTATGATAACAACCGGGACCGACTGCTTAACGTGACCTCCGAATCACGGAGACGCTCATGGTAACATGCCACCAGCGGTCACCCATCCAGGTACTGACCGCGCCGTCGTTGCTTGCCCTCGCTGATTGTTTCTAATCACCGAGTGCAACTGGGCTATGAGCGCCTCATTTATTTTTGTTGTTGTCAAACTAACTGTTGCGACTTTTGTGATTATTATTTATTTTGTGTTTCTAACTCTAAAAATTACGAATTTGTTCATCCCTTACAGATTCAGTTATATCCTATTGATATTCTTTAACTTAAATAACAAGTCTTCTTGAGTTTTGCCAATTGAAATCCCTGTCATCAGGAATTTATGCACTTCGCGCTCACACTGTTAGAACAAGAGCTAAGCATGCCTACACAGTGAAGCGCCGATGGTAGATATGCAAGCGATTCCCGTCGGACTGCACCTACGGCGAGATTGCATACCGCACTGAGCTATTGACTATCCAATGAATGTGGGCGGTAATGGATGGAAAGTGCCCCAAAACTAGTATAGGGTTGGCGTCAACTGCCCGCAATTTGAATATACATGAAAATGATTTGATGGTATCATAAATCTACGAAGCTGTTTAAACTGCGTCGAGGTTGTTGTGCGTTAATGTACAGCTGCATTCAAACACCTATTAACTTAAAATATGGGACACTTTATTTGAAATATTTATTTTCTTTTTAGAGGTAAATAGAACTCAAAAATATACTTAGGTAAATTTTGAATTGAACAAAATAGTGAAAAACAATTGCCCAAGGTGTGATGTCATCCAAAGTAAAATATATATAAATACTAGCTGACCCATGTCACTTCATCTGCTTCTTTTTTCAATTATGCTTGGCTCTTCATGGTGTACGCGTGATATATATTATCCTTTCATGGGTTTTTTAGAGTTCATCGTTCGCAACAGTATGACACGAGAATTATAGTTAGTAATAAGTAACAAAGTTTGTCAGAAAAGCAAGTTTGCACATTTAACAATCTCCCAATAATAAACATGTTCATTGAAATCTACCATTTGTTGTGAACTTTATAAACCTGTTTTATGAAAATCTTATACAAACAAGAGTCTTTTTGATAGTTTAAGCTCAGGAAGTAAAATTGATGTTGCAAAATTATAGTAAAACCATACATTTCTTTTTATGTATGACCCTGTCAAAGTGACTCTCTACTCTGTGTTCCGTGAAAGCGTAAGCAGAATCCTGTCTGAGCCTGTCCCCTTGTGCCAAAATTGGCGTGGCTTAAATTTAAAATTCAAAATCATTTTTTTTTAAAGGCAACTCCCTCATTAGGAATATAAATTCCCATGTCGCGGGGATCTTTACAAACACACATGAAACGGACACAAAGTACACCCGGAGTTAGAACAACAATTTATGGATCACACAAAGTGTTGTTCCATGTAGGATTTGAACCCACAACACTTGGCGTAGTAGGAAGCGGTGTAGCGACCACTGAAACCACTAGGCCAAACGTGTAGTCATCATTAGTTCAATTAAGACACCAAGTGACATTTATGAACGTTAAATTGTAGCTATAGATAAAAATCATAGATTCCTTACTACCTTAAACACAATAACAAAAGTAAATTGTTTTCGGTTGACTGTATTTTTCTTAGTTCTTTTAAACATTTTAGTGTGTGTGTGTGTGTGTGTGTGTGTGCAATGTGAAAGTGAGTGGGTGCTATTTCGGTGCATGATTGTTTAAATGATATTTTTAACCATTCAAGTAGTGGATTAGGTGTGTTACTTGTAGGTAAGCTACCCGAAGTTTTTGGATACCGAAAACCCGTGTTGTGGTTGTTCTGAAGAGATCGTCGTGAGCGAGAAGACTGCCTATCATTTGCATATTTCTGACTCATCCTCTATTTTAACTTTGTAACTTTGCATGTATACAATAAAGATATATATTTAATTTTTTTTTTTAATTTCTTCTGACATCCCACTATAACCATTCCCCTTTCTCGCAAAATCACTCTAACAGACTTCAGGATAGCGAGGGGAAGGACGTTTAACATCAGTATAACATACTCGTACATTATATATAAGAGTTCATTGTGTAAATACATGTAAACAAGTCCCAATTGTTCCCCTATATCGAAATTTCGTCCGCCGCAGCTTTTAATATACAAGCAATGTTTAAGGCTTCACGTTCCGCATACACATTGTAAACATTCTATAATGTGATTATGCTATACAATATGGGCTATTCACCTTTAAACCTCACAATTACTGTTCCAAATTTAGATTGTTCATTCAAGGTAAACAGCTAATTATTTTCCTTTTGAGCTAATAAATATAAAAATATATCTGTGTGTCTCCCTCGTAGCCTCTACAGACGTGTATAATAATATCTTACGTAAAAACATCGTTTCAAAAGTTTTTTTTTTCTAAAAGACATGGACAATTCCAGAAAATTCATTCCAATACTCATTCAAATTATACAGTAACATACATCAGAAGACCAATAGTTTTCATCATCAACAGTATTATATTGCGGTTCCAATCTGACTAAATTCAGTTTCCCAAATGTAATTGTTATTGAATTGTTCACAAAATCATTTCGTGAGATGTGCCATTTGGGAGATTAAAGCAATCTGTTATGGAATAGCGTTTGATAAGTAATGTATATCTCTACTGAGAAATATTTTATAACATTTAGATGACAAGCGGTTTTGTTGTCTTCAATGTATTAACTGTATTGACTTTAATGTATCGACTCAATGGATGGCGTAGAGATTAAAGAAGCCGCTTATCATTTTTCACTGTTTTGAGATTTTAGAATTTTTTTATGTATGCGCCTGCCAAAGTGGCTATACTCTGCCTGATGGAAAAAATAAGCAGAATCCAAGAGTAGTGGACATCATACTCATTGAGAATGCAGACATGCAAGAACGCAGCATGGTGTCCCACCATGGCGGCCTAGTAATGGTTCTGCATAATTGAGCCTCCCACATGGTTGGTTAAAGTCCGACATGGGACAACACTTTGTCTACAAGTTCTTGTTCGGAGTCTGGGTGTCCTTTGTGTACGTTTCATATATGTTTATAAAGTCCTAAAGACTTGGTATATATTTCTAATGCGGTAGTTTAGTTGGAGTCTTTAATTGTTTTTTTTGTGAAACTTAACCTTCCTGCAAATGTCCTAATATTTAAAGCTTAATTATTTATCTTATTCCTTTATGCACTGATACATGCATTAGCAGACTTAATGCCTGAGGCATTCTTTGCCAATCGACCGATTGAGCGATGCAGAGAAAAAGTGAGTTAGGTGCACTTAATAGAAATGATAACTGTAGTAGTATAATTATAGTGGTTTTAATATATACTACAATTAGTTTAAATAAGCTACTAATATATTGGAAGAGACAAATATATACAATAATGCATACATATATACGACCATCCCATACATATATATTTATTATGATAGCATTTAAATTTATTATGCAATGATTAACTAAGACCTTGTTGATTCCGCCAATTCAATTAGTAAAAGCTCCTTTATCTTGAACTTAAAAGTGTAACGGTTTCTAGCCGTGCTGACCTCGAGAGGAAGCGCATTCCACAAGAGAACAGACTGGACAAAGAACGAAGAATTCATAAAACTAGTAGTCTATGAACTGCTTACTGCTTAAAAGTTGAGAATGTGTTGTTAAATAAATAGGAGGGGATGGGGAATTGAGGATAGTATACAAGAAAGTGCGTGCGCGTATTTTTCTGCGTTGACGAAATGTGGTCATATTTTTATATCTAAGACGATTAAAGATAAACTGAATGCAGTGATTAAGAAGACGATCTAATTTGTTGAGAAGGTGTGCTTTGATAGTCGATCAAAGATTGCACAAGCATTGTTTTAGTTTTAAGTTTTTTAATCGATATTGTGCTCTGAGGATGCTGGATAATCTGGGCAGGTAATACGGTACATCCTTAATAAGCAAGTTTCCAAATTACGTTGTATTAGGTGATTTAAAAAATTATTGTTCATTAAAAGAAAAAGCTATTAAGATTGAAAGATTAAATTACACCGCGTTTTGAATTGTCTGTTTTGACTTCAAAGCTTAGTAAAATACCCGATGATAAATACCCCTTTATAACAAACTTTGATATTGGTCCAGCAAGATATGTAGTTACCAAAAGCATACTTGAGCTACGTTACCTCAGAAGAACCGCTACTACTAACAACTATTTCTCATCGACTTAGGATGCGTTCAGGAATCAAAGGCGTCTAGTTCCGAGAGCCCAAACATACCGATCGTGGTCCCTACATATGTACCACTAAGATTATATGAAATACTATGAGGAGGACCTCGAAGCGATTCCTAGCCCCGCAGCCGTCTCGTCCGAATATAGATTCCATTAATTAGCGGCCAGTGAGAGCCACTTAACGAACAAACAGACAATGGCCTATCAGTACACATATTTGCATAACAATTGCATCTTAGTCGAATCACGGCTAATTGAATTGAATAACATCTCAATTCCTTGTAGATTTACATACATACTGTTGGAATATTGTCCATTCAAAGTGGCTCATCAATTACAATGGGATCACTCAATATAGAAAATAAACAATAAGATTATGAAAAAGTTACTTGGTTTGTTTTTCACGCTTTGCTTAGCAATGACAGAAACTACATAAAAGGTTTATAAAGAACCAAGTTATGATACAGTATTGGTACTTCTCATTTGACGGTTTTCAAGAATTTTCCGATGCCAAGAGAATTTAGTTAAGACAATATCACAAAATATATCTCTAATCTTTTATCTAGTAGTAAACTTTAGTAGTAGATACTTTAAAACTAACTCAATTTTAAGGCACTAAATTATTGACATGCCAATCATTACAATCCTAAGGCACTTTTGAACTTTATATGCGAATTCGTCACTTATATAATATATTCATGTCAATGTTACTTTTACAGTTTGACGTTTTAATCTCACCAAAATATACAAGAAAGTAATCAGTAGTTGCAATTTTATACAGCTTATAGTTTAGATGGGATATAAAAAAAATATTTTAAATCTCATATCAAGAACTAATATCTCCGTTTGGTAGTCTATGCTACGTAAACGGTGACTGATATGGCCTTTCTCTACTGTTTCAAACGAATTGAGGTTCACGATACACGTAGCGTAGATTACTCAGCTACAACAGATAAAACGACGGTCAAACTAATGAGCGTATAAATGCTTCTAAAAGTGATATTAAATCTAAAAGCCGTGAGCGAGGATATTGTTTAATCCGCAATCATAAAAACTGTTAGGACCGTCCCCAGAGTTTAATGAACTGGAATTAATCCTCGCCGCGATGTGACATGATAAAATTAGCTTAAACTGCGGTAGGAAAAGATACTGAAGACAATTCTAGCAGATATCTTGGTTACTTGATATTCAAGTACTATCAACAAATTTGAAATGTGACCCACCTAAGCTTACATTCATAGAGACATACAAATACAATTCGGTTGACATTCGCGTAAATATAACGTAACGACCTTGTTAGCTGCCATTTAATTACACGGAGAGTTATCTGTTGCAGTGATATTTGAGATGGAGATCGTTTTTTGTTTTTGCGAAAGACGGTACCCATTTCATGTCATCCACGTTTTTTATATTTTTTATCATTAATTCCATCACGACAAAGACTTGAAGACTCAAAGACTTAGAATCGAAGACTTGAAATACTTGACATTGGCAGAAATAGCTAGTCTGGCTGATTGCCATATCATCAAAAGAAGAAGAAGAAGATATTTGAGATATTTCTCGTAATTTGTTCTGAGTTATAATTAATTCCAAAGAGCATGGATACATTATCTACTGCAGTGACGATAAAAGTGAAAATTGCGTAGAACGCCGACCAGTATTGACAAAGCCTGCTTAATATTTAAAACGTCTTAAGTGCGGCATGCACTGTAACGGTAAACTGTAAATCCTTACTGTTTTGACGGTTTCAAACGATTTATCAACGAAGTAGGTCACGATTCAAGTATGGCGATAGTAATTTACTTCTTTCTTCTTTTAAATGTACTTTATTATTTCGCACCGAATATAAATATTTCAAACTTCATAGAATTTAACTGAATGATTATCAAGTAGAAAAATAAATAAATAAATTTCGTTACTACTTACTTCTAGGTTTGGAATTTTTCATCAAAACTAACATAACCAATATTTAACTTAGAAAATTTTTAGTTCATTTCATAATTGTTTACTAAGCCTGTTGTTTTAATCTTTAATAAAAAGAAAATATTTAGAAACAGCTTAGTGTGTGTGTATTTTTAGTTTTCAATTGAGAATAAAGAATACTAACAAATTTACTCTAAATGATTTATGGTGACAAAAACTTGTTGAAAATATTTCCTAAAATAACTGAATCAGCTTTTTATTATATTTGAAAAACACATTTCTAGTACAGTCTCTAAGCTAATCCACGAAAGGACAGATAGATTGATCATAAGAAAAAGATTGGAGTTCTTTGATAAGGCTAGGGAACTGTAAAAAGGTAAAAGGTACAGTGATAAAAAGACCTGAAAAAATCATGCCGGCTTCTGTTGTATTTTTTCTTACTTAGGAAAATTTAGGCAATCATTGTAGATGAAAATTAATTCCTTACGTTTATATGTAACATATCTAAAGGTACCCTCTATATCTATATATAGTATCAAGTATTTTATAAAAAAAATAGTGTAATAAGTTGATAAACTGTAATCCTTTCATGAAGACAGACACATATTTGAAATACACTATAGTCCGTCTCGTTGGTCAAGCGGTAATCGTATGTGACTGCCGATCAAGAGGTCTCGAGTTCTATTTCCGGGTCATTACGAAATTGTTTTTGAGTTACAAGAAATTCTAAAAAACAGCCCATAAATTGGAAGTTGGCAGTATTTCACGCCCTTACCTCGAAGAGGCTTCGGTCCCCGTTGTCATGAACATCTATCGTAACTAGTTAAATCTTCGAATGTAGTTCGCCGTTCATTGCTAAAGTCCGATACTAGTCGCTCCCCGGAAAACTGTCATTTAGTTGACATTCATAAAGGCTATTAAGATATACTTTACATATATATACATCTACTTTTTTCAAACAAATTTTATTAATTCAACGAAGCAACAAAAAATATTGGTTTCAACCACAAAGTCTAAGTAAGGTAGGAGTTTTCCGTGTTTATACGGCATGCACAGTTCCATTAATTAATTTAACATAAACACACTTATTCTCCTTCTGTGTAGCCGTGATGACAAAATTGATTTGATCCTGGGCTTCTCACATCCTGTTTCTGCCAGTCATCTTGCGCATCTTTACTTTACCTATGGGCGTCCTACACAATGTTTGGTGAAAAACGGTCTCCATTCAAGAACACTTTACTTTTGTGGAGGAAATGTGTCAATCTTTATCATTGGTTTACTTTAAAAATTCCTTAAACCTTCACAATTCTTTTAAATAACTATACTAGAAATCCACATTTCATTGTGCTCATTTTGTACTGTATCGCATGCGACTTCGTAAAAGCATGCATTATGAGTATATAATAATAATTTAATACTCAACGTGTACTGTTTTGAGTATTTTCAAATACGATATACGAGTATGTCATTGATATGTTATATTTCCAAATATTTTATGCCATCAAATATTTATTTCGACAATATTAATCAACTTTCGAACTGGACAACAGGTTAACCGCTTATCGAAATGAGTTTGCCTATTTGCAGTCAGCCATAACTGCACGTAGATGGCGCCACGCGTCGTTAACAAGAAATGCAGCTCACTTCAATTAGCATAATTAAAAACTTGACGCGTCCACTAACTGCCGCTGAAAATAAAGTATGGCTTGCATTTTGAATGAGCCCTTATGATTAATGACTTGTTTTTAACAATAGCAATAGTTGACATGCCTGTTGATGTGGTTTCTGATTCTGAACACTATTCAGAAGTTATGGGTTCGATACTCACCCCAGAAAAATAATTGTACGATGAATGTGATCATTTATTCTGTGTCTGGGAGTTTTTTCTTATATTATGCATTTTCAATGTATTAAAAATATATAGCTATTTACAAATATATATGCATGTTTATCGCTAATCTGATAACCATAGTACAGGATCTGTCTATAATGAAAATTATTACATTTCACAATTTTTAATTCATAAACATTTCATTTTGGCAATCCAAAGGGATTATGATCAGAAATATATTTTATTTAATGAAATACATACATACAAGTAAATACAATTGGAGTGCCAGTTTGTAATATTAAAAAAGTCGCTTTTTACAAAATGCTCAATTATCTATGTATACACGGTACATATACCAAAACATTTTTTTTCAATATAGTCTGTCTGTTTGTTCCGGCTAATCTCTGGAACGGCTGGACCGATTTTGACGGGACTTTCACTGGCAGATAGCTGACGATGTAAGGAGTAATTTAGGCTAGCTTCACCCTGCGGCGTTACTTGCGGTTACAACAATAACCGCGTGGAACAACGCGGGGCTCAGCTAGTAAAATAAAGTTTTCATCTGGTTAACAAATCGGTGAAGGTCGATCATACTCGGATCTTAGACCACTATTTTAGTGCTGGATCATGTGCAAGTTCTGTGAAGTTATTATTATTTTTACTTGTTTTAAAACTTTTGTTTCATTTTGCAAAGTGATTTAAAAGGCTTACACACTGCAACCAAATACAACACTATTAAAATATTTTCCTTAACCAACTACAGAACAAGCCTCATTTGTGGCATAAGTTTTAAGATACTGATCTAACTATTGATCTAAGCCCTTTCTTAAGCGTGGGCGTGGGAAAGTAAAAAAACGTCGGCGGCATCGGGGTTCAAGAGGTACTTTAGATAGTTAAAAGAATACTAATACATACCAACATATCATCTTGTATTTCTAACAAATTGTTATTATTTACCAACGATTGCGTTAGAAATGAAAACAACACATATATACAAATCGAACGGTATAAAATTACAGCCGACAGTAAATTTATATAGCTATCTTTATATTATTTTCTATAAAAGAAGAAATTGTTAGACTGATTCGTTGACTGATAGATCAACACACAGCTGAAAGCCCTGAGCTTAGAAGTATGAATCCTTAAGTAATGTAGGTAGTAAAAATTCATAAATATGCTAAATGAGGGTTAAAAACTTATGTAAAATATCTTTATTATTGATAGTATTATTTTTAGTTGACTGCTTCGTTGGTCTAGTCGCTAGCGTAAGCGACTGCAGATCAAGAGGTATCGGGTTCGATTCCCGGGTCGGACTGCTGTTCAGTTTTTCTTACAAGAAATTGTTAATAGAAGCTCGGAGTATTGAATATGGCGGTGTTTGCCGCCCGTGCCTCGGAGAGCACGTTAGGCCGTCGGTACCGGTTGTCATGAACATCTATGGCAATCTTTACTGGGAAGTCAGTGCCCTCAAATATATTGACAAGTAGTTCAACCTTCGAATTCAGTTTACCCTCAGGGTTGTGGAGGTCCGATGCCAGTCGCTCCGTGTAAAAACTGATATTCAGGTAAAACCGGTTGAACTAGTAGCCGACCCCAAATCTTGGGAATAATTCATTATTTTAAAGGCTAGGAAGATGAAAGATGAGTATTATTTTCAGCCTGTAAAATTATTGCTTTTTAACTATATTATTGTATAGTGTATTCAAAAATAGTAGGCGAGGTGTGGAGACGAGGGGCAAATACCAACCTATCTAAACAATGTTAAACAACTTAAAAGTTACAACACAGACAAATTTTGCTCTTGTACGAAGCCCGTACATAATGCTCCTTCATTATAATATCATCACAAACAAGTTAATTTAGTTATATCAATGTTAACTAACTTACCTCTTACGGGGACGTTCAATAGTTGATAAGGTAGAAAGCCTAATCCACATAAAATAAACGAAATAATTAGGTCAGCTTGAACGAGCTGAAAACCCAAAGGCGATATACATGCAAAAAAGTAATTAATGAACAAAATCTAAAGATTTAGAATTAATAAATAAATATTTCATCAAAATGTACTATATTATTGTAATGTATCAAAATGTAGTTGGTGTAACTCGTTACTCGGCTCATTAACTTGAGGTAAAAAAGTAAGTAGTACAAAGAGGAAAACAATTACAATTCTAAGTTTTTAGTATCTAGAAACTTGAATAGTAGTCATCGAAAGCCGCTTTACAAAACCGTTAATTATATTGACTTTGTCTATTTACACGCTAAGTTTAACTTGCAATGAATTCTAGATACTATTTAATAATATTGCTCTAAGGCTCTACATAGACTGGTATACGAGAGGCATAATGATTTTGTGAGTAGTTTAAGTAATGATTATACATGAATTAAATCTAGAAATTAAGACTATACGAAGACAAATTCAAATTCAAAATCATTTCTTCAATTAAGACACTAAGTGACATTTATGAACGTTAATTTGAAGCTACAGATAAAAATCATAGATCGACACAAACAGATGCTAGATGTACTGTATTTCAAGGTAAATTAGGTGAAAAAATCGAAATTCACTGCTTCCCTGTGTCGGCCCATAACTTCCAGTTTCAAAATGCGTAGGGCCTGATGAGAAGAATACTAGCAAAGAAACTCATGGCCACTCTTTTTAAAAATCAGATCAGTCAAACAATTTACATAGTGATAAAAAATTAATACTCACGACCATATCGAAAAAGAAGGAAAATTAGAAACACACATTATAATCCCATCTGGCAAGCGTGGTATAATTGACCAAAACCTTTTTCTAAGAAGAGGCAAGACATGGTCTTTATATATATAGTTATGTTATTATATAGCATACAAAATAGGTATCTCTTAAATTAAGCAATAAAAACTTCCTGCGGCACACAGCTCTGCACCACCCAAATTTCGACTGTAAGAAGATGCCTTAGTCATTTTTATTTTTATAAATTTAGAAATTGAATAAATGAATAAAATGTTTTTAAGCTCCCCACGACACCGGTTGTTCATTTTTTTCAAAGTTTGCTAAAGAAAAAATGATTGATCTAAAAGTTCAAGTACAATATTCTTAAAGTTGCACAACTTTGCATTGTCAGTCGAGAAGTCCTTCAAAGACCTATGGTTATACGTGCAAACTTAATTTACTTTACGACATCTTACATCAATGTTACTGAATACAAATTCATTAGATCCCAACAACTTAGCTCCGGCTAAGTTATGGGGCAGAGCGACAAAATCCATCACGATCCGTCAGTAAATTATTGATGCTGGATAAGATAATGCCATTATTTTTGTATCAAAATGGGATATTTAGTCTTCATCGTAAATTGAGAAGGTTTATTACATGTTTCGTGTAGCTTTATTATCTAATAATTGAAACTTTTGGCACAATTTAATTTAGAATCTACTTGTTCCCTTTTTAAAGGTTTTTTGTTAAAATATTTTGTTTGACTTGCTCTTTCATATGTCGTAAATTACGCCGAAACCACCAGAAACATTTTAAATACATAGATACACAAACTTTTTATAACTATTAGGTAACAAATACAGAACACTTCCAAACAAAGTATTCATAGGGAAGTACGTGACAGTCTAAAACTTTTTCCAACCCAACAATACAAGTCCAGGAAAGATAAAACGAAACAAGATAGATTCACGTCCGCACATTATTTCTGTTCCTAAACAAATGCCACTTGAAAAAGATCAGAGGGTCCTACAAAAATGTATAAGTAATTCAGCATAAACGGTCCCGCTTCCCTTTATTCTGTTGTTACAAAATCCCGTAAATCCATCCGAGGCGGGACCTGCCTCCACTGTCGCCGGCGCGCGCATTGACTGAGACATATGCACAGGGATCAATGAGATAAATTGCTCGCTGCTGTCACTTATTTCACGGTAAGTGGATGTAGGGAAACATGGGGGTCCGAAGCTCGTAGGGGGGGAGGAAATCTATCGAGCTAATGGTGCGCGTGGGCATTACGCTCTATTCACTTTAATTACACTTTATAAAAAGGCAAATAATCAGCACTCCTTTTAGCGTAATTACATACATGCGGAGACGGACATGGACGCCAATAATAGCTTTATTTTGCAAACAATTTTATACTATAAAGTATAAACTGACATAAAGAACCGATTAAAATGAAGAATCCCGATGATGATAGGCCCTACTTAAAGAGAATCATCAATAAAAGTGAAACGGAAACTCGTTTGCAACAAAATTGTAATCTCAGACCGCTACTTTGTCATTCTTGAACCAATTTATACTCTGCGAAAAGAACCTTATTAACGTGGCTACACTTATCAAAAATCGTTTTATAGATAGAGCTATCAAAAGTGTTCACCTTCGTTAACTCTTGATTATATTGCCGAAATACAACATCAAACGAATGGGAGCACTTGGGACTTTGTTCCGCAAATTACACCGTTATGAGACTACAAATAACCGCAAATTTATGTAGATAGCTATCGAGTGCTCGGCGTTACGTAAAACGTGTTTAAGACGGTGGTGAGGGCGATAACACGACACTAGTGTTAACATCTGGCCCGGCTCCCGTCTACAGAGCATAAACATCCCGGTGTCGGCGTCATGTCTTCATTTGCATGTTTCAAACGCGGCAACAACGGCAGCCGTGCCTACAATGTCAATAGGATCGTTACCCGAATTTATTCAGAGTAGGTACCCTAGCTTAGTCGAGGCAGGTTTACATTACAGATTAGCTGAAGAAGTTTATTTACAACGTAACATCAGTCAACTATACAACAAATACAGTTGGAAATGTTCAAAACTGTACTAAACTTTGTCTGTTTTTATTTGGCTTATTGCTTATGACGTCGAATCCAGGCAACAATGGACGCTCGTTTGCCAGCACTATAAAAATGAAATCTAACAATAACCCCGAGCTGTACTCTTTTCTCTCCTTTTATGTAATACTTGAACCTCGGTTGCAATTACGTGTATTGTAAGACTTAATTCCGAATATATTAAATTTCACTACATAAAAGATAAAATAAATTCAGGCTGTTCTAGACTTTTAAGAAATATACACTCAATAATATAATATTTAGTCATCATCTCTATATTGCCCAACGTAAAATTAACCAAAGAAAATATTTATATGAAACATATAAGTCGAAATATTCCCGACTGGATTTACAATTGTAATAAAAAGTTTTTTAATTTTCATTGTTATTTTAAGCCTATGATGTAAAATGAAAACATTAATAAAATGTTGGTTAGCATAAGTCTACACTCTCGATCTCATTTATTTTAATACTAGCACAAGGACTCGTAGACAAGAATTTTTTTTTTCAAGAACTTTAATAAAAACAGTTTCTAAGAAGAAGTGAACAAAAATTTTGAGTGATCCATGAGACTGGAAAATGGAAACTCATTAATATATCATCGCCTCACTTACAGTAAAGTGAAGAGTCTCTAAATAATTATAAAATACGAAAAGGGGAAGAAGATGATGATAATGCTGATGACGATAAAAATACTTATTGTTCCAGTAGTTTCACCTACATTTATGATCACTACTGCTTTTGAATGACTCCAAGCGTGATTGTTTATAGTTATTTAGCCATTTCGCAGCGATTTGGACCGCGGTATAAATTGGACAACAGCTTCTTTCGAAAAGCTCCTTTTACACCGCAATCCGAATCGCCCAAGAACTTTTACAGTCAATGGAACACTTCAAAAATATGAGACAAATAACTTTATTGTAAGCGTTCTCTTCGAGAACTTTTTTTATATGTAATTAATTAGAGAATGACATTAAGAAATGTTACACACAGGTAGACAACCTACCAATGTTCCACGTATTTCGTTAGCATTGTACCAACAAATTACGTTCCCAATTAAATATGTATACTAAGTTACAGGTACAAGGAAATACTTTAAGCAATGATAAGATCATGTCTACTTGAGCTGTGCACTTCCCTTGAGACATGCAGGATAAAACTACTATTTAGACACGCAAACCTCTCGTCAGAAAACAAATAAGAAAATAGACGGTTTCAACTAACAAAAAAAATGTTCACGCAAGTCCGTATGCCGTAATGATGAGTGAACAAAAAATAAAGCACTTGGTTCTCGTTTCGTATGTCTCTTCAGACATACGAAACGGAAGGACTTTTTTGGAACTGAATCACGCTAAACAATTCAAATTTCCAAGCTTCTTACTATTTGATACATGGTCTTCAGCTGTAATTAGGTATCTACATAAATAAATAAAATTGTAATGTCTGGTTGTAATGTTAACATAATCGCTTTTTACTAAATGAATATGTATGTACACATACCAAAATTACATTTTTTTTCTGTCTGTCTGTTTGTTCCGGCTAATCTTTCGAACGCCTGGGCCAATTTTGAGTTCACATACATACGTTTTAAATACATCAACACTTTTGACGATTCTATTATAAAATAAGTATTGAAGATCACGATCCAATAATATTAAAATAAGAAAACTTGTCATCAAATTGGAACCTAAATGTTGTATTTAAGAACACAAAATTAACTTAACAGCTAACATTGAACTCTAACAAGACCACAACAAATGGCTGCCTTGTTCGTAGCTTATTGAACTTAATGCCACAAAATTCAATTGGCCCATAAAAAAGTAATAGTGATTCATCAGCTACCAAATAAGATGTTATTAGCCGTGCACACATGTAAATATAAATAATACCAATAAAACTGATAGAGCCCGCGGTTAGTTGCCCTTGCGTTGTAAATGGGCTGCCGGCAATGACATTATGGCCACTTTCAACAAACTAATCTTAATTGTGCCGTTTAAGATAATTTAAGCTCTCATTATTTAGTATAAAGTCATCGATGTAAATGCATTCGCGTTCACTCTTTGACATTCCTGAGATACTTGTTATGAAACTAAAAAAGCTTGGAAATAATCTAAAACTTTAAAAAGGTGTGCAGTACCTACTCTCTCTCTCTCTCTCTCTCTCTGTCTGCCTCTCTCTATGTCTCTCTCTTAGTCATTTTTTTAGTCTTTTTTACTTGAATTATTGCGGTCTTGATTAGTTTTTACTTTCTTTTCAAAACATGTTTTTTTTTACTAGTCATCTGCGCCCTCATCTATAATCAATTTTGTGTTTCGGCTTTTCTTTATGCGGATATCCCCCAGATTCCACCGGCTGGTGGCTATGTAGGACTCAAACCGAACTGCATCGCTGGTGCCATGACCAAAATGACTCCTTCATTAGTACGCCAGGCCGCCTTTTGTAGTAGGTCTTAAGCGGAATATACTACATAATGTATTTCGTAGTTAAATTTCAGAATGAAGATATTATGTAACAAAAAACTATGTAGCAAGAAAAGTACCTATTTTCTTTTAACAGTGATTAAACTGCACTGATATCAATTTTTATTCAATGACTTAATAAGTTAAGAGTGGAAAAATTATGGCATAAAGTTCAGTGCATGCACTTATAATGAAATGATTGCGTTTCTTCCCACATTGGTTAAAGTTTTTTGTTCACCTTAATTGAAAGGGGCTCGGTGAGCCGCTACGATTTGCATAAAATGCGATGACATACCTCCATATTATCATTGATATTATAATAATTTACATACGCGTTTGATACACCTGAAATGGATACTGTGCGCGTATCATAAAAGGTTTTAATAAAAGCCTTAACGGGACCTGATTTCAATTTATGTGTGCAGAGCGTGACTCCAAACTAAATTATGAAATAAAGAAACTAATGAGCTCACCACGTTTCAGGTTCGGTTACGTGACGAATTAAATTTTATCCGCACATTAACACCCTTTGTATAAATATTTCTTTGTTATTGTTTCTACAGACATCGTTGACTTTATATACATTCAGGGATGTACACATTGTATAAACTTTACCCGTGATTTAAAGATTATAATGATTCAAATACTACGTTTTATCTAATATATATCACACACCTTATATATGTCTTCCTCGTTTTTATGGAGAACCTATACATGTCAATTATAATTTACCACCAAGATATAAAAACCAAACCAATAACTTCTGGATTCAGCTTTGCGTTTGCGTTTGCGTTTAGTTGTTAGTGATCCTCACTCGCATGGACTCGTCAATCGTCAATTCAAAGGGATCCGTTTTCTGAATCTCTAAAAACCTAGGTCCGTCTATTTTTTAATAAAGTGTGACTTAATTAATTAAATACGTTTGTTTTTTATAAACATTAATAAATGTCTCAAAACAGACCGCTCACTTTATTCTCGGGACACCCGGATCGAATACCAACTGATATTCTCCATTTTCTTACCATAGGAGATAAAATAAAAACAAATATTTTGTCTATTAGTTTGTTGCGATTTTAAACCATATGTACTCAGTACACTTCTGAAGTCATAGTTTTAATGCAAAAAAAAAAGTAAGACAAAATGTACAATCAAAATTGTTCATAAAAGCTTTTTGACTTTCTAGTTATTGTCAGACTAGAGTCAATCAAGTCTTGACTAAAGTAACAGTACTTGAAGGTACTGTTACTCAATGGACACTAATGGCAAAGAAGAGATTATTCAATGTCAAATACACATTTTCTTTTATGATCGATAGCCTGTACAAGTTAGAGTGAGTATTGGAAGCATATTATCTAGAATTCATTTTTACCTCTTCAGTACACATTTTCAGACCGTATTACATTACAAACAAAACATTGAAACAATAAAGGGTTGCTTTTAAACACGAGGACCCATAACGGAAAAATAAACAATCGTAACACAAACATGGCCGTATAATTTATACATGAGAAGTATAAACGGGATTCACAATATGTTCCACAATTATTTAACCGTAGTGAATTATGTTCATTCTTTTTTTTAGGTATGATGATGTTATACTCCTAGCCGAATGCGGCCACGGCGCCCAGTAGTAATGGAGACCAGTCAGTCATCTACGCAAGATATATTTTAGTGCACAACGGTGTGCGCAAACACAGGTACACACTGTTCCTTCACAGTTCACAGGGACGGCTATCGGATACGACCGGGGAGAGATAAGGTGCAGGCCGATGGCTTAAAGTGCTCACCGAGGCACGGCTCTTTAATACTCTGGGCGGTTATGTAGCATTTCCATAATCAAAAAATTTATTTACATTTTTTGTCCCAACAAAGGAATCGTACCCGAGACCTCTAGATTGGCATGCTACACGCGGATACGCTAAGACAAACAGTCAGGTAAGTGACTCTCGCCACTCATGGACAACTACTACTGAAATGGGCTACAAGTGGGTTGTCGCTCCTTCTGCACCAGTACGTGAAGAATGGGCACCTGCACAGACACATTACTAACTGAAGTAACAGTATCTCAGATAGGAAAAGCAGTTAAAGAATTATACACCAATCATCATCAGCCTTTAATAGTCCACTGCAGCACATGAGCCTGTCTAAGGACAAGGCTTGCTAAGGCAAGTAATGCTCTCCTTCTGTACACCTTACTAACAATACAATAAACGCGAATGTGAGTTTCTTTGTTTTTAGGCTTTCACGTGGTATTTAATTTTGATTAAAAATACTTTCACCAATCAAAAGCTAAAAATCAGTTATACATATACCCTTGTTTCAGAATTTTCGTAAAAATTAGATCAACAAAAGTTTACTAAATACCACAAATAAAAATTCCTAAAACTCAAGTGAGTACTTAATGAGTACGTACTAAACGAATTGGAATGAAGAAATTAAAAAGCGACTTCCAACATCTTAGTGCGAAATAATTTACTCTATTACTGATGGAACCCTTATTTACATTTCAAATACAAATGTGAGTTTTTGTTACAATTTCACGTTTTAACTTTCCAACCGACTTTTATTATATTTTGCGCACATATTGTCAGGATTAGATCAAAGAACAAAGTTTCTCCCGGTAAAAAGCTTTAATGTAAGCAACATCACAGGATAAATATATATCAAAAGCAATTACAATTTACTTTTTTTGATATTTTGAAAGAGAAAAACAGATACTGTTCAAACTTGTAAAATACTTGTACATTTAAAGTGAACGCGTGTTCAAATAAATGTACTATTTCGTAATTCATTATCTATGGGTAATAGAAACTTTTCCTGCTATAACACGCTTTCGTGTTTCCATTTTATGTTATATTTGACCAGTGCATATTTAAAAAACAATTTGATTATACCAGTTTAAAAATAACCGTGTAAACTAGCGTTATCAAGCAAAGGTTTTGCAAACATAACCTTAACGCAAATTTTAAGCACGTACTTCAAAACAAAAAATAGGTTTTTGTTTTGAAGTACGTGCTTAAAATTACAGAAAAATATACTTACAGGTGGGTAAAAATCTATAGTAAAGTCATTTATCGCGGGAAATTTTAACGATGCATTTAAAAAAAAAGTAAATAATTAAGAAAAAGTATGAAGGATGTTTAGAGAAACTTAGTAGTCACACGTTACACAGAAACGTACTATAACACTTTAACAACGCGTGAATACGGCTTTTCAAACTTGTTTCATACCCTTTCAGCGTCGTTTTTAGTCGTAGTTGGATTTTAGTTTTTTTTTATTATTTAATATATTTTAGTAATGTTATAATATTAATTTCCTTGAACGGCATATTTTTAATAACATGGAAATATAATAATTATCGAATAAATACGGACAAAGCCACGAGCAAATGCTAAAATATTTTTATTTGAAATGTACAAGTAACGTCCTTTCCAATGATACCAAACGCGGTATATTTACCACGTATTATGTTTTTAACACAGTACTTTATGACCCCTAGAGGGCACCACATTAGATTCAATGACACGGCAGATAGCCTATAACCAGCGGATAGTCAAGACGCTTCTAACGACGCCTCATTTGTCCAGTTCTAATAGGTACGAATAATATAATGCGAATAATAAGTCCGATACTTTCTAGAAAACTCCAAGATTCAAAAGTACATGTGTCGAAATATGGTAATAAAGAAATCGAAATAGTTTTGTTTTGTTTTTTAAAAAAGACAACTCCCGCATTAGGAATATACATTCCTGTGTCGCGGGGATCTTTATAAACATACATGAAACGGACACAAAGTACACCCAGACTTAGAACAACAATTTATGGATCACACAAAGTGTTTTCCCATGTAAGATTTGAACCCACAACACTTGGCGCATTAGGAAGTGGTGTGGCAACCATTGGAACCACTAGGCCAACCGTGTAGTCACTTTTTATTGTTTTTTACAATTTTATAATTATTTGTTTGTCCCATTCACATATATGACACGTACGCTATTGAGTTTAGATTCAGTTCATAAATAGAGAAGATCACTTAAATCATTATTTCGTATAGGTTAAATGTCCAGATTTAGAATATATTTAGTTTTATTAAAATCGAATGAGTTACTAGTGTCAAATCAACAACATATAACATTTCATAATAAAATTAATGTGTAACTTGCAGTAAATAGAAGAAAAAAATGATCCATGTACGATTTTTCAATCCTCGCAGATAAGATAATAAAGGTTACATGCAGTAACTTGTGTATTTAACATTGAATATATGAAAACGCGTGAACAATAGCGTTAAAAAATCATATTTCACTTATTTTTAAGGGATGTTCATGAAAATGTTTAAGACTGTATGAATTTAAAACAGAAATATTTGATTTATTAACAACTGGGACGGGTATTTTTAACAAGTTCACTGTTTTATGTCTGCGTAATTTTTCGATAAAATTAAATTTAAGAGACTGGTTTTTGTGAAACACTTATTTTTGTTACTCAGAAAGGCTTGTATTTATAATGAGTACACGAAATCTGTCTTTTGCTTTTTTTGACAAACATCCAAATAATAATTTTTAAGGTTTGTGAGGAAAAAACTTTAAAAATACTACTTTTACTGCTTTTTAGATGAGATAATCAGTTTTTTTCTTATGTCATAACTTGTTAAAATGAACAACGTTTAATAAATTGCTACTGAACCGTTATAGGTACTAACAAATAATATATGATGTTAAAATTTCATAAACAGACTATTAAACAAAAACAAGTGTTAGTAGACTCAGAGCATGTGGAAATAAAAATTACAGCACCTGATGCATAATTATGTATCAGATCGCGTTTCATACATTCTTTAAAACCAACAGACACCTTGATAATAAAAAAAAGAATAGAATACTCCAGATGTCATCTATGTGCCTGCAGCTTTTAGGATGATCTTTACTCTGATTGAATAAACATTTTCTTTACAACAAATACGAAAAATGTTAACCATACATAATATAATCAAACGAGCTTAAGGATACCGATATCACTGTCCACAGACTGCACAGACCAAATATTCATAATGTTGTTTTAGGACAGTGTCAATAACTCTGTTATACCATATTAATTGCAAATAACTAACCCGTACTTAAGCTGTTTACAAAGGTCAGTGGAAGGAAGTGGGTGAATTGGAATTACAGGCCCGATATCAAACAGACACTAGTTTTGGTAAATATTATCAATAAAATACTAAGGATCACAATGTTATTTCTACAAAATGTTTATTTAAAGCATTTGAACCCATTTAAAGGACTAAGTCATTTGAATAAGAATTTAGAACTTAATAGAAGCCTTGCCCTCATTTTATGCCAACATATTTAGGTTATATACGATGTAGGATTACTGGAGTGTAAAGTAAATAGTAAGTTTACATATATTATTGCCACAGGATTTATCTTCTTGTATTTAGTCCGATAAACCAGAGCTGACATTTCTATGAATAGTATAGAATAGAATGGAATGGCATGGTGGAATGGAATGGAATTAAATGGAATGGAATGGAATAGAATGAAAAGGAATAGAAGAGGAGGTAAGAGACTACATTTTGTTGTAAACTAATTACAATAGAATAGTTGAATATTATCAGAAGATTAGCACAATAGAAAATTTTATTGCTAAAAACAATACACTTAGTATTAAAGATAATCGTTTCTCTATTTAACGACTCACTATATTTCGCCATTATTATTTTTATATTTGTAATATTCACTAAATACTCTTTTAAACATGCTGTATTTTTTAAATTTGTTAAGAATGAAGAAGTGTCGTGACATCGTGGGTAATCAAATTGAGTAACACAGTATAAATGGTTAGAATACATGCGTGGCAACTAAATACAAGAGTAGCTCAGCTGCCGTAAACATGTTTAGTAAACTCTGTATCGGACTAATCGAATCGACCTGTAACTTGACTACGAGCTTGTCGTAAATACGGTCCACTTTATTATCTGCGCCAGATTTAACAGCTCTCTACGCTGGGATGAGAACGTAATGTTACTCGATAACTTGCTGCACGGTTCGACACTTTAATTGAAATACATGCTGATTGATTATCTTGTAAGTATTGTTTCACCCATTTCAATTTTAATGCATGTTCTGTTAGGTTATGTCATCTTATTTTATAAATGTGTCCTTTGAACACTGAAATAATGTTTTTTCGAGAAACGGAAAGACTAATCCTGGAGTTTCTTTCCAGGGGTTGTGTGTCCAGTCATGTTAGGTACTGTTTAAATAATTAATATAATCCACTTTGGGTTTCTTTTGTATATGGGCCTGCCAAAGTGACTCTGCTCTGCCTGATAGAAAGCAAAATTTGGCTGAAGTTACTCTGCCTTCAGCTCTTTTTTAATCCTAAAACGACTAAACATTTTTAAGTTGCTCCTAAAACTATAATCGAGACATATTTGAAATTGGCACTGCCTGCACTCTCTTTTGTCCGTTTACTCACTCAGTTCACAGTGTTTATGAAATAATGATATAATTTTCATATATTTTGTTTACAAATTTAATTCCGTTTTGAGCAGAAGTTTTTCATACATATTTTTTATTATTTGTATTTGTCCCTATAGTTTTAAGAAGTAACAATTTTTTGTTAAAATAACGTCAATAATTTGTAATCAATTTCAGTTGTAAAACTCCTAAATATTGTAACAGACGACATTTCAAAATTAATTCAATGTTACAACTAAAGCAACTGAATGTTACAGTTTATTACACATGATCAAACGAACTGGCCGCACAGATAACCCAGAACCATAGAACAAAGGATTTTCTTTACTGTGCCCAGAATTCTAAACTAAGATCCAGAACATATTCTGTAAAAATCTAAAAAGGTATACGTGGCAAGGCACCCAAGAGATGTAACAGTTGTATAACTTCAGCCGATTGATGACCTTGTTCGAGTATAGAGGTGATTTCGAAACATTTTAGTCGCTATTAGTCAGTGATCAAAGTGGTAATTACTTAGAGTGTAATAAAGAGAATAATTATTACCATATAGATCCTTTTTCAGTACGGATACTCGATCAAAATTATACCTCGGCCCCACAGAAAACCAATGCTATGCAATTGTTATGTTTCATTTCCCCGAGGAAGTGAGATTAACGGATGATAATCATCATCGTCAACAGCCTATCGCAGTCCACTGCTGGACATAGGCCTCTCTAGTTTCTCACCACTTGGTTCGATTTTCCGTTTCTTACATCCAGCTCCTGCCAGCCGTTTTGCGCAGATCATCACTCCACTTGACCTATGGACGTCCCACACTACGTTTGCCGAGACGCGGTCTCTACTCGAGAACTCGTTTACTCCAACGGTAATCAATTCTGCGGCTAATATGGCCAGCCCACTGCCACTTCAGCTTACTAATCCTTTGGGCTATGTCAATGACTTTGGTTCTCTGCCGGATCACTTCATTCCCTCCAACCCTCTCCAAAGCACGCTAAGTGACTTTAAACTAGTGGACCAGTCGTGCCAGTCATCGTAAGCGTAAGTGTCCTCGTTTCGGCTCCGTAAATCATGAGGGTAGGGCACTGATTAAAGACTTTCGTCTGTAGGCACTGTGGGATCGATGACGAAAAGACCCGACGAAGTTTCCCAAGCGCTGCCCAACCCAGTTGAATTATCCTGTTCACCTCGTCCTCGAAGTTGTTTCTACCTACCTGCAAAGTCTGCCCGAGGTACACATATTTTTGAACGACTTCGAGAATGGCACCGTGTTCCGCGACCGGTTCCGATAGTATATGTTGATTGCCCAAGTTCATGCGTAGGCCGATGCGCACAGAAAAGTCAGCCAATTCGTTCAGCATCTGTTGTAGGTCCTGCAGCATATCTGCCACGATGACGATGTCGTCCGCAAATTGGAAATGAGAGATGGATTCGCCATTGACTGCCTCGGTGGCGAAATGGTAGCGTACGCGACTGCTGTCCATGAGGTCTCGGGTTCGAATCCTGGGTCGAACCAAATGTTTGTGTGATTTGCAAATATTTTTTTTTGGAGTTTGGGTGTTTTTTATGTATAATATGTATGTATTTACAAAAAAAAAAGTATACATATGCAATAATATCAGTTGTCAAGTACCCATAGTACAAGCTCTGCTTATTTTGGGATTAGATGGCGTTGTGTGTTAAAATCTGAAAATGTTTATTTATTATTATTGATATTTATGCCACGTCCTTTCAAGTAGCGTCTTGAAGAAATCCTCCATTGCATTTGTGAACAATTTCGGAAAAATAACATACCCTAGTCTCACTCCTCGATGCAATGGTATGGGCCTTGTTTGTTGATTCTGTACTTGAAATGGGTCGATAGTTCTTCTACCTGGTCTTGTCACCCTTTTTAAAGAACAAGATGACACTTCTACTCCAAGCCGCTGGTTTTCTCCCTTCGAATAGGACAGCGTTAAAAAGCTTTTGGAGCTCCCTCTATATGGGATTACCACCAGCCTTTAACAGTTCTATTGTAACGCCGTCCTCTCCGGGGGCTTTTCTATTTTTCAGCTGCCCAAGAGCCATCACGGACCAACCACGGATGACAGTACTGGGGATGACTTCTCGAATCCAGAAACAGACTTAAATGACTGACCCTTATCCATCGGTAGGTAGGTGTTATTTGGTAATAATAATTACAACAGAATAAATAAAAAGAATAACGAGAATTTGTTCGTAATTAGCAAACATACAGCTAATATCCTCTCAATATTACACAATTACATAAAGCAAGCTGTTGTAAAATAATGTAATTTTTAGTTACTCAAGTCTTGAATATTCATAAACGTAAATTATAGTTTCAGTATATTTTTCCTTTCGTCGTTAGAGGGTCATTATTCAGGTATAACCAGTCGAACTAGTAGCCGTCCCCAAATCTTGGGATTAACAAAAGTTAGAAAGATGACGAATCGTACGAGACAATATTACAGTATCTTTCGTAGTTCATGGAGTAGCCACGTTCTTAACTAGCAGTACTCAGAGGAACAGATAACTAGTCTTTGTGAGTACATAAGCATAGAAAACTTAAAAATAATACAATCTATTATGACTGATGATCTACTGAAAAAGATAAGACAAATGGTGGATGGAGATATACTGACGTCACTCGGCGCGACTTTAACTTGACAAAAAGTTCCAATCCTCCTAGGGAGTATAAACTCCTCTAAACGGAATAAAAAAGTGATTAAATTGGTTTAATAAAAACGAATAGGATGAGGAACGAAAGGTAAGAGGAAAAGATATTATAAACCTCAAATAGGAAACGGCACAGACATTGCAGAGTAGATCAGAAAGGTACGCGATCATGATCTCGGGGTTTTATAGCGTGATGCCTATATAATCAGTAACAACATGTTGACTTTATTAAATCTTTTTTCATCTGATCGTTATGCCTACTTTTTTTACTTTATCGCATTTACATCGCAATTCGCCATCTTTTTGGAAAATCGAATCTCGCGATAGCACAATACCTATTTTAGTACAGATTTGTTCAAAAGTATAAAATACAAATTACAATGCTTCATTGACTATGTACATAAAATGATTTTATTAGAAAATAAAATATTGTAATATAGAGGAGGTATCTCATATTCGGTGCCACTAAATTAAGAAGTATGCCCACCATACCGAGAAGTCAACGTTATTACGAAACACAATTGGATAATCTTCATATTACGATCATCATTCACAAATGAACAGGCTCCTTAAACATTGTGGCAAAGCGGGTAATAAGCCAAAAAACAAAGACTGTTAGGCCCTCCATAAAAAAGCAAAATCCTGAAAATCATCGAAAAGAAAACAATAGATTTCCCCAATTTTCATTTCTATCTAATCTTGTATTTTTCTTATCTTAGCAGTGACGTGATCCTATTAAAGAGAGGCCTATGTCCAGCGATAGACTCTTAAAGGTTATTTATGATAATGTTGATGTTGTACGTTAAAGATTTTTTTCCAGCATAGCGATTTTCATTTAACTTCGAGTTGGTCTTAATGAATAAAATAAGAGTAGATAATAATGATTAATGACTTAGTTTTTAAGTGTACGATTTGCAGGCAAGTTGCACATTCAAAGTATTGGAGTATAATAAAGTAAACATTATACGACAAAATATGCTGCCAATGATAATAATCGTCAATTTGCAATAATAGGCATAGTACGATCGAATGAATAAAGCTTTAATGAAGCCGGTAGGTTGCTACTGATTGTTTAAAATTATTAGGAAGTCATCTAAGTGCGATAGTCGGCATCGTGCTACTAAATCGATCTCGGTCTCCGTCTATACATCGGAATATACGTCTCGGAATATATTGAAGTTCACTAGGATAGAATGTTAACTGAGCATCAAGTACATGCAATATATACGTAATTATGTAACATACAAATTTCATTAGTTTAAGCTGTGATTTAACATGAGCATATTGCATATTAAATTCTTTCTTTTTATATTTTTTTCTAGAATAGATCTATTTTTAAAATATTTAAATTAATAGACTTTATTCATGACCCACGAAAGTCGGGCAACTGGAGAAATTACTTTGATGAGGATATGCTTCAACAAGCAACAAGCGGAGCAATGGATAGTAGACAATTTACAAGCTACAGATTTACGATTTGCTGAAGTAATTTGACTGTATTATTTGTTTTATATTTTACTAGTGTTATTGCATTAACAAGAACTACAGACGTTCTTAGTGCACTTATCTTTTCATTTTTACATTTTTTTCTCATGAATTCCGATGTTTATGTAAAAATACGACCCCTGTTCATATTAAACAACTCAACCGAATTTTATTTTTTTTAATTAATTTAATTTTTCAGATTTAATACTTTCTATTAACTCTCCAAGTTTAATGCAGTTCCCAAGGGACTTAAAGATCGCCATTGATGAATGATTGTTGAACTAATTATTGCACAAAATTACTCATAGAATTTGGTATAATGTAGTATGTTTATTCACGTAATGGCAGTTTGAGTGGACAATTGAGGCGAAGTTTTACAAATATATGTTTGCCCAACTCTGTCGGTTCGCTCTTTAATTAAATCTCGTATCAGCCTTTTGACGTACGAGAGGGTTTCATTGCTTTTTATAAAGGGACGCAGTACATTAACAACCACAATGTCCAACTGCTGGGCTCGGATCTCCTCTCAGGAGAGGGTTAAGACCATACGTTCCCACGCTGGCCAAGTGCAGATTGGGGACTGCCCAGACTATGTTGTGGCTACGTAAACTTACTATTGGTACTAAACTTGGCGACTGTTATCCTGCCGGGACATCCGAAACCGACTGCCTAACGTGAACTCCGAATCACAGAGACGCGCGATCGTGGTAACATGCCATCAGCGATCATCCAACCAGGTACTGATCGCGTCGTCGTTGCTTACCCTCTATGATTGTTTTTAATTACCGAGTGCTACTTGGCTATGAGCGCCATGCAGTACAATTAGTCTCAAATAAATAAATGAATAATTTTATGCGATAAATTGACGGTCAAATATTTCGGTCACTTCTTTGAAAATAAACAGCCAGTTACGTAAAGAGAATATGGACTATTCAGTTTCGGTCCGCCCTAAGGTATTTCAATTTAATAATAAAAGTGGCCGAGCGTCATGGGATCACTTGCCGATTTAATAGAACTTTATAGTTAGCGTTATTTTCCCAAAGGATCCAGAGCGAGTCCGAATAGGAACGAACTCGATCATCAACTTTAACGATCCGCAAAGTTCAGACATCTGCTCTTATATACATATCTATCTGATACTATTTTCGTTACCAACATGTTTATTTATATTGGCGTATTTTTGTATAAAAAATAATATATACATTTTTCAAAATTAAGGGGAACTTGAAAAAGATTTAATAATTTACATAGTTGTATAGCACCCTTGAATATAAATTAGTAATTAACTAAGGTAGTTATTCTATCTATAATATGTTTCCTCTAAAAATATAAAAATAGTATAATTCAATAAAAGCAACCGGTTATAAAAAAAATCTTTTGTAAAATTTCCTACAGGATCTTCAAGAAAAGATAAAAAGAAAATAAAAAGAGGGGAACACTTCACTAGTAATGCGCCTGTGTCTATAGAATCGCTAGTGAAATTCCCGGTAGTAGTATAAAACGAAACGAAGTTTTCATTTCCATTCGAATCATTGAAATATTTACATGGAGGGGCGGGATTGCATCCCTAAAACACAAAGAGAGGATTTTCCGACCAGGCGAGGTGATCATGGCTAGAGCCGCCCACCCGTTGACGTTGGGAAGTTGTATATTTGATAATCGGGCTGAGTATATCTTTACCACAATTCAGGATTAGGTATTAGTAATATGTTTTGGCTATGCTATCGCGGTAAAGAGAGACTCATGTAAAAAACTTCCTCAAGCATCAGAGTATCTCCATGCCATATTTCATCAAAATTAGTACAACAATTTAGCCGTGGAAGCGTAACAGACAGACAGACGGAGTCAAATCCTACTAAAGTGTGGATTTAGGTTTGTAAGTGTGGATGGATGTTTGTTACTCTTTCACGTAAAAACTACTCAATGGATTTGGATGAAACTTTACCATAATATAGCTTATACATCAGAATAACACATAGGCTACTATTTGCCGCGATAACCGACATATACGCGGGCGGAGCCGCGGGCAACAGCTGGTTAACAATATTAAACTAGTACTAGTATAGATAAAGTAATTACAATAGTTCCATGTGATTATTTATTAAAAGATATTAGCAGTACAATATCTCATTTGACCTTAAAAACTTTAAATATACCACTGTAAAAATCTCCTCTAAAACTTTATGTGTGAAATATTACATGACATGAATATAAATAATACACGAGCATACGTTTACTCCTCTGGATGATGGATTACGAAACACTAAAAAAAGAAAGTTATACGAGTTTTCTTAAGCAAAGAACAATTTGTTAAAAAACACAAAAATAATTTAAAAAAAACAGTAAACTTAAGATACATAAATCTAAATTAACCTAACAAAGTAGCGCAGACTCAAAAACTCGGACGAGTTTTAGTTTTAAAATAAACTTTATATTTAAATATTTTGTGTATCTTGAAGCTTTCTATATAGTTTTACTCAAAAGTAAACTCAACTTTACAGGTCCAAAAAGTATTCTCTCATACATCGTGTAAGTGTACGCCACAGTTAATAAGGCTACTGTAAACTATAAGTTCGAATTCGCAAAACTTCTATTTATATTCTAAATACAACAACAATATATAGAAAACCGGTGTGAAACTACGCTTGCGCTGTGTTTCTCCGAGTGAGTGAGGATACCGGAGGCTCGTTCCCCANCTTCCCGAAGCAACCGTGCCCGGAAAGCACCTGCGTCAGTCGGAAGGTCGTTCCCCAACCCCTATCCCAACCACCTCCCTATACCCCTCCCCATCCCCCAAAGGCCAGCAACGCAATTATGACGCCTCTGGTGTTGCAGGTGTCCGTAGGTGGCGGTAAACGCTTACCATTAGGTGATACGTCCGCTTGATGAACTTTAAACAACTGGTGTAGCTTTGTTGGTTGTAAAATTATGAACCTTACATAACGTTAATCAACAAATACTCAATAAATATGACTAGATAAACTTATTACATAATAAGGTTAGAAATGAGGCCAAACTGATAATATCAACTTGAATGAACTACGTAATATGATAAATATAAAAGTTAGAACTATAAAGTTTGAAATCATATATCCTGTGTAAAAGTAGGAAAGTTCAAAGAAGTCGTATAAACAAGTAAAATGTATCTATTTGCTGACAAGTTCAGTGCGGAGTTGAGCTTTTCATAAAATTAATATCTAGTTGTGCAACGGGTAGGTAAACGAAACTTTAAACATCAAGAACTTTGCGGTGACATGAAAGTGGAGAATTTAATATTCCTGCAGTTATCTGAAAGTACTACTTCAAAATTGATTTTCTAACTTGATTATTAAACCACACCTTTAGGAACACCAAAAGAGGAAAGAAACAGGAATAAGAATGAAATTAGTAAAAAGGAGATGTAAGGTTTTTTCCGTTCCTCCTGTTAAATATTCCAACACTACTTATTACGTTAAACAACATAAGTCTCGTCATCTGAGTTGTTATTTACATTGTTTGAATCGACATGATGACACGCTGGCCCTACTTCAGCAACTAATGAAATAATTTTACACGACCTCTAATCAGTTGTAAGAAATTAATCTTTTATAAATTAAAATAAAATTGACTGCTAAAAGTCTAATATGATAGTGAAAATTAGTTATCATTAAAATTTTATTTAGTATTAGCATCGTACGATGTAAACCTTTTTTTATACGTGGGGAATGGTTTTCGCATCGTACCCTCTGTCGAGGACACGACGGGCGTGTGACTGGGTCACATAAACCCCGCGGTGGCCTACCTCGGCAGTCGGGAGGAGCACCAGAACGCATCAGCGGCTTCTGGAGTCCCCCCTGCCGTACCTCACGACTGAGGTACATCGGGGGTAACCAGAGTCACCCCCGGGGCAGGTCGCTGTCGCGCCTATCACCGCTCTACACAGTAAGAGGCGGAACACCAACCTGCCTTAGAGGACACACTCCGGTCGCAACGTGGTGTCATCGTTCTGGGGTCGCTAGCAGCGGTCACATCTCCGGACTCCTTCTGGAGCATAACATCCTCACAGTAGGAGACCGCGGCCTCCCATCCTTCTCTACTCGCCAGGATTGCCGCGATCAATACTGGCAGTAAAAGGTTTATCGTACGATTTAAACCTAAGGAACCGTAAACATAATACCTATACCTACATTACATTTAATTTCTCGGGAACTGTATGCAAAATATTGTTGATGACTATCAACAATATTTTGCATACAGTTCAGACATATCCATGTGTGACGTAAACTTTAAAACTAAAGTCCTTCTATAATCATATTTCAGATTATTATTAAACATGTAATATATTTTTTCACGTGGAATATACTTTCATTTCACAAAAATGTTTTATGATTGTGATAAATTATAGGTAATTTAAAGATATAGTAATTAATCATCATACTTTAACTGACTTCAAAATGCATATCGATGCGGTCGGTCGGTGATCCTCGTAACCGGTAACAAGTAGCCGCAATAAGTCGGCGTCGCGGGCCTTGCTGACATTCGCTCCGCCCCACGACTAATTGCCGCCTACTTGTTTTATTTACGCACCTCCATCAGAACTTTACGTTAGCTGGTTTAAGCCTTCAAGAATATCATCTTGACAGATTTATACTTCAGCATAATGTTTTCTATTTAGACCTTGCTTATATATTGCGGGCTACCTGTACAAGTCTAAAGATAAATCTTACCTTTAACTGTAGTCTCGATTATTTCAATGCTCCTTAATGTCAACACCAAAGGCTCTATTACTAAACTCAAGCACAACGTACCGCCTTCCCGTTTTTGTTCTCTTAGAAATATTCCATAAGTTTGCACACATAGAGGTATACACGATATACTAGCACTTTCCACGAATACCGTAGCGTGGCTAAAGCGTAAAGCCTTTGAAGTACCGAACTTAACTGTTACACCTATATCATTTAAATCGCCCTTGAGTACTCGTCGAATGTTCACTTTGAATACGCGAGTACCGTTATAACCCCTATTGATATCAAACACTTTACCCGTAAACACATACTTCGATAGCAAAGTCACGTGCTTCAGCAGGATTCGATCGTAAGCGACATTCGTGTTGCATGCTGACATTGCGTATCGGTGGTGGGTGTGCGGTTGCGCTTCATCTTGTACACATTGTACGACTATGGTTACTACGTCCATCGCGAATATCAAATAAACAAACGAAAGTAAGCCCCGCATTGCGACAAATAAATAAACAATTACTTGGTAAAAGCAACTGGTAAGTCAACACATTTATTTTCCGAACCTACATTTATCACATAGGGAAGGCGCGTCAGTCGAGTATTTGCGGCGTTATAGGCAATGCCATAAGCGTGCGCACGAGCGCAGGGCGCGCCACAGGCTGTCGCGCTGTGCAAGCTCTCTACCCACTCAATCCAGAACGTTCACCAACCCTACATATTTACATACTGATTGGTCCCGCATAAATAACACCACGCACCTGGTAATAGGATACCAAGTGATTGGATGTGACGTTTATCACGACACTATCTTGATTTGTCGAGCCAGAAAACGAACTAATGTTTCCCTATTCACGTCTTTATAGAAAACCCATTTGTTACCAAAATGTCTCTACAAAATTGAATGTAGTGTTGTACAAGACATGCATCATGATATAGGATTACATTGAAATAGGACAAGATACCACTCAAGAAACACCTATATTAAAAACATAAAAGGCGTACACTCTCACGCTCAAGATTATATGTCAAATTTACGATTTTTATTAACATCCCTTTATTAACGCACAGTATTTTCTCCTTAATCCGACTTATTATAATCTATTTAAGTTACAAAGGTATACAAACAAATTCTTAGTACGGAAAAAAAAACACCATGCATTGCTTACACACTGTTAATCAACAATCAATAATTTAGCTGGAACCCTTAACTATTTGAAACGACTACTAAGAAATTTCATTCAATCATCACATCACAGCCTTTAACAGTTCACTGCTACACATGTATCTCTCTTTAGGAAGAAGGTTTACGTATAATTAGCGTCAAACAAAAAACAGTCGATATGGTTAAAATTTTACCGATACATAATAAGTTTTTGCCCATCAAATATGCGGTACAGTAGAAAAACATTATAATGGGCTCGCTCGCTACGGACACGGGCCGATGACATCAAAAATCAATTTGTTTTCTTGCCTCCTGGGAACCGACCTCTTTAACGTTTTTTACAGCTACACAAATCTTGGCCGCAATATAATTAGCAAAACTCGGTTAAGAACAATTTGTATAGTTAGAGTAAGAAACTATGGCGAAGTGGCGTAACTGAATGAATATTTTTAAGCCCTTGGAAATTAGTGAAAGTGAGTACACGATGAATAATTTGACCTGAATACATTTTTTGATTAATTTGGCCTTTCTTTTGTTTACAATAGCGATAAACTAAAGCCCTTAGAAAATACACAAACAATTATACTTAATAATTTAATACTTCTAGTTTAATAACCTGAGTGTTGTGGGTTCGATTTTCGCACAGGATAACACTAAACCCAAATTTTTGTTCTGAGTCTAGGTGGTCTTTGTGTCCGACAGAATATATTTCTAATGTGGATGTTGAGCGACATAGTCAAAATTGTGGCTACGCTTCGTAAATAAAGATTTTAAAAAATGCGGATGTTGTCCTTGTAAACAGTTTTAAAGTTAGCTTCGCCCCTAGTTGTAAATATAAACCTTTCTCTTGCTTCTTGCTTTGAAATTTAAAGATTAAAAGATCTTAGCGAAGAGACAGCGAAAGCAACCCAAATTTCAAGCTATGTAAAGAAGAAAAAACCCTCTATTATACTTATTCAGAAGCGTAAATTAAGACTATAGGTTCTCTGACTAGGCTCAGCAATAAATAACATCAATAACATGAATTTTTGTAGCTACATTGGTGCTCTAGTCGAGTTGCATTTACTACGATATTCTTCGTACCATATTTATGATAGTGATACAAGCAAAATTATTGCAGAGTTTAATATTTACTGACACGCCGTATTTTACACGTCGGGCAGATTACGTGCGAAATACGTAAGCTGGGTTATCCAAATTTAATGGCCGCTGTTTGACACCGCGATCATTTGCATTTCCTGTAAATACTTGGCAGGTATGTAGTTATGATCACCGGTTATTATTGACGCTAAACCCATTCTCGACCGCCGAGTTATTTATGATTACAACGAGAACTTCGATTTAATGTTGAACATAAAATATTTATCTGTAATATAAATGTCCACTCCTAATATAGTGTTTTAAATTTACAATATCATTATTTTAGAGTCAATTACAGAATCTGATTCTATGCTATAGCATAGAATCAGATATAACATTAAAGAAAGCCGACGCGCGGAAAGTTAAATATGAAGTCTGCTAGAGGGAACTGGCTTTGTTCTGCTTGAAGAAGATAAAGTGAACAGAAATGGTTGCCAAGCACGTCTACAATGATATAGTATAGTAAAAATAAATGAATATGTGCGTGCAATACTTAGGCGCAATCATATTTCAATTAATAAGCCTGATTAAATTTAACTAGCATAAACTGTTAGCATTTGTATGTATATGTCCTGGTTTATATCGGTTATCGTAGTAAATAGTAGCCTATGTCCATGCTGAAGAATCAAAGTGTCTCCATGAGAAATTTCATTAAAATCACTGTAGTCGTTAAGCCGCTAAAAGATACAGACAGACAAAGAGAATTACTTTCGAATGTTAGGTATGGAGGTGGCACATTGAGCACGTAACTGTCGTTAAGGTATAATATTATTAGCTACAATTGAAACGAGTTCGTCTATTTTTTCAGTGATATGAGTTAAAGAATTAGAATATTAGATTAAATCACTTAATTACAAGAAGACTTTATTTCCTTTATTGGCCGGACAAAACAACTGTGTAATTTAGCTCTAATTTTTTTCATTTGATATGGGGGCAAACCAGCAGACTAATCGCCTGATGGTAAACGATTACCACCGCCCATAAACACCCGCAGCACCAAAGGTATCACAAGTGCGTTGCCGGCCTTTTGTGTTTTTATTCACAATATATGTTTGAAACTTAAATCACTTTATAAAGTATGTTAACTGGACCATGACCTAGAAAAAAAAACAAGGAATATCACATCTCTGTATGTTTACTAATACGAAACACTTCTTCACGAATATACGCTACTCCGAAAAATTGTATAGACCTTGAGGTCGAAATAATAACTTCATTCAAAGGTAAACAGTGAAATTGAGTTCAGCTCATAGGCACTTATCTTTGTAACTTAAAGATGAATCGATTATATTTAAATAAAACATATATAAAGGGTAAACAGCTAACGAACTTACCAACTGGGCTGGAACAAACTCATATTCCATTATGCATTCTGTCAGTCCATTACAAATGTGGGCAGGCCAAGCTCGTTCGTCTAAGCGTGCAACGGGGATAGTTTTCGACATGTTTGCAGTGATTACTTTCACAACTGTCAGTCGACAACGATGCCGGCGTGAAATACGAGCGCACCTACGTTTACGTGTACAAATAATCCTCACTAGTCGAGAATTATAACCCGTGAATAAACATAAAAGGCTGCGGTTGCGCGGCAGGCAGTAATTCCGCACTGAAAATGTCGTAAATAATTGTCGAGGATTTTGAACTAATTCCTCGTTAAGTGTAACATTTATGAAAATTGTCGCATAGCGGTCTTAAAAAACATTGCCACAAGATTCAAAACTCGTACATTTACATAAATCACCAAGAAATTTAAGTCTTTTAATCGTCAAGTTTGGTGCAAATTAAGGCAATTGTGTCTTCTCATACCAACATTTAATCATATATCCTACATTGGTAGAGAAAACTTAACGAGTTATTCAAAGAGTGATATATATGCTTACATAAATTTAACCCTTAAAGCAAAGAAAACAATATTGATATTCCTACGAGTAATATTTTTTTTCTTATTAATAAATTATACAACGTTTGTGAGGATGGATAAATTGATGAATGTTTCTTAATGTTGTACACATTAACAGCTGGATTTAATATAAATGTGGCACATGTGGCTTTACAGCTTGTGGTAAAACAGTTCTGCGAAGCTGCGAACAATAAGTAATAATGCATAAGACGTGTAATGACAAAGACATCTCCAGTAAACGACACTAACCAGTTTTCCAAGATGACGACGATATTTTACGCGAAGTGTACCCTATTTTTATCCCAAGTAAGTCTTGGGAGGCGCCACACACAATATGTGACCAGAACTTCCCTATGATTTCTACTTTGTATTAATGTACAGAAACCGGAGTATCTATTGTCTACACATAGACTCTTAAATGTTTTCACGTCTTGTCGCGTTTTGACAATGTGTAGTTCACTGAGAACCATGAATGAGTTATTATGAATTGTTACTTCGCTCATAGTGTACAGCATGTCACAGCGGTAATTAAAAATTCCTCGACGATGATGTTGATACGTTTGAAAACCTTAACAATATCTTGTAAAACACCCTTGCTATGAAAACCATACGTGATAAACATACCAGTTAATATGTTTTACTGATTAAATTTATTATTGACTATTATCACGCCTGACTGTGCATCAAATGTCTTTAATTACCATGGTATAGTGCTGGTATTGTTGATATTTTAGCAAGGTTCTTTAAGGGAACCACTTTCTATCTGGTGAGATGTCTTACCAGATTCCTCAGAGGAGAAGGTCTCATCCACCAGATAAAACGTGACTAGTGAGTCACGCTCAGTTACCAAAATGCATAAAATTTTAATTTGTCTCAAAGAGTAAAAGTAAATGGTTCCTTCTTTTTTTTCTTCTTTTTTTACAACTCCCGCATTAGGAATATACATTCCTGTGTCGCGGGGATCTTTACAAACATACATGAAACGGACATAAAGTACACCCAGACTTAGAACAACAATTTATGGATCACACAAAGTGTTGTCCCATGTAGGATTTGAACCCACAACACTTGAAGTGGTGTGGCAACCGCTAAAACCACTAGGCCAAACGTGTAGTCAAATTAAGGGAGAGATAATCAAAATTACAAAACGCGTCACTATAAGCTGAAACGAAATGTGACGTCGATGGTCACTCCATCGAAATTATCGGCATCGAAATTCATACTGTGTTAGTAGTGTCTGTGAGTAATTGAATTGTAGTCGATTTAGGACGATGACAGAAACTGGCTTGGATAAAGTACAAGCGCATAATCTACATCAATCAAAATAGTAAAACCTGCAAGGTATTTATTATGTTACATGGTATATTTCAGTCCATAAAATAGTTTCTACATAAATGTTTAAACAATACAAGAAATCATAACATATACATAACCATTTATCATTAAAATTGTTCTTAAGTTTTTTTGCACTCCGGTACCATACAAACTTAGTTAGAAGATTTTTAACTTCTTCCATGATTTATATATAAATTAAAGCTGTAAATATATATAAACTAACTGAAACGCTGAATAGTAAACAAACACGAGACACAGCTAATGACGTCATTGATCCGTGAAAAGCGAGCGCAAAATGGCGGCGTTTAAGCAGCTCAAATTTATTCAGTCTTTTAAATTTCACTTTTAAAAATAGTTTGACTATTTTCAAGCTTATTTATTTTTGTTTTCTATATTATAAAGACGTAAATTATGAAATTAAGAAATAAAAAATGCATATTCCCTATTAATTCTTGACAGAAGTCAGTTGTAAAGTTACTGGAAATACCCACAGTGGTTAGATTTCAACTATCCAAGTAGTGGGATAGAAGTTTTGTCATGTAGAACGTTAGAAGAAAGCAACAGACTGTATTAATCCGAATAATTCTACGAGCATTCTCCATGATGCAAATGGAGAAAGTAAAGGAACAAATAGTTGGAAACAGCACTTTTAACTCTGACTAAAAGTATAAGGTACCTTCTTAGTATCCGATGAAGAAATAACAAAATTCGCTACTTCTTGTAGTTATACGAAATAATTATATCGACCTTAAAAAAAGCGTAAGAAAATAGTGTTCAGTGAAGACTACAGAATCAGATTAGGAAAATCGATCGTATTATTTCAAATGTCAAACCACTACAACTTACAATCTATGCTGTTGTACTCCTAGACGATTGTGGCCATGGCAGCCAGTCTCTACTGTGATAATCCGATATAACGGCTATCCAGCACACGAGCGGAAGCAGAACAGGAACAGAACCAACGGTTCAAATTTGCTCTTCGAGGTACGGGGCTTAAGTCCGAACTCCAAACTTCGGTCTGTTGCTAAGTATTTCTACAATTAGAAAAACTACATCATACTCTTTCAAATCGAACCTGAAACCTCTTCGCATATGCTAACAAAATCAGAAATCAGAAACATGATTAAGGGTCAAAATGTAATTACTTTGTAGCTATAAAAAGACACTGATGAGTTGTATTCCGTTTTCAATCAGCTAATGGAATGAGGGGCCTATCGAAGCATAATTAAATCCAGAAAAAATCCATTAAAAAGAGAGACTGTATAGATATCTAAAAAAAAGATGATGAACAACAGACTTTAAGCAATGAGCAGCATGTTTCAGTAACCAATACAGTACAAAATATCTCTTTTCACTGTTTCAGTCGTTAGACTCTCGACCCCACGTCCCGAACCCCTTTTTTAAACAATGGCTAACAAAGATGTACTGTAGGTATTCTCAACAGCCACTTAGAAGCACTTAGTCGGTAATAATGTTTAGGTACACGCGCTAAGACTGCTTACTTCTGACAAATGCATCCACCGTTCGTGTAAGGATGCCTTTATTATTTATTCGTTCAAAAGACTTATGTACTATTTAAATATGTATGTAGAAACTTCAGTGCAAACTCAAAAAACTTGAAGAAACGAAGGGGAGGAGATCCTTCCTGCTAACTGTTGGGAGTTACGGGTATTTTTATTTTATTTTTATTTTTTTATTTATACTTTATGCACATTAATAGTGACAAAGGTGGACTTAATGCCGTAGGCATTTTCTACCAGTCGACCTTAGGGTGATGCAGAGCCAACACAAGGTAGATGCACAAAACTAAACATAAGTTTATATCATATATGAATAATAAATAATTAAACCATAAATAGTAATTATATTAATATATATAATGAACACGTATTTAAATACATACAATTACATACATATAATACATAATTACATAATATATATGCAATATAATTTTATATGGGGACAGTACAATGGTATCAAGGTGGATCTGATAGAATGTGTATTTATATTTGTGTGTATTTATATTTGTTTGTCTCATCTATTTCTTAATTTGAACTTTCAAGAAAGGAGAGAGACTCCAACTTAACTTGACGATCTTGACTTGACTTCACGGACGCCGAGTTTAAGCGGTCGCCGAGTGTTATAGGTTCAATCCCTGCATGGAACAACTTTATGTGATTCACAAATTCTTATAAAATCCCCCATGACAAAGCATATACATATTCCTACGGGATTAATCCTTTTTCATAAAATAAAAAAAGATTTTTAAAAAAGTCTTAAAGCACTGGTGACTCTGTATGTCCAGTGTTCATGGACTGCATAAGTCCTTACATTCAACTACATTACGGTTTGCCCCCTATTCGATAAATACAATGATCCCCATATTTATTAAATATTCAAAATAGACAACTAAGCTAGTAGTAGTAGCTAACTAGATTTAAGCTATTAAAATTCTTTATCTTCCCAGACAGAACACTACACTTCCAATACTAGGAAATCCCCTTGCTATGGTACAGATAAAGACGTAACAAGTTGCGTTTTAGTGAATTTGGTACACCATAAACACTTTAATAGTTAGTCTACAAACACACAACACATTTGTCAGCACCTTAACAGAAGTAATGCTAACGCAATCTATGATTCAGACACACCCTTAACGTCCATCATCCCATTTTGTGCAGAAATTCGCATCAATTCGATGTTTAAGCGATGGAGGGGAACGTAGAAATAATGAATAAAGGCTTTTAGCTATATTACTGTGACGCAGGCGGTTGGGTAAACGACTATTATGATAAAATTAATGTCTGCTGCCTAAGTGAGTACTCATATGGCTTACCTCAATCTTAATTACAAAAGGACAATACTCTTTAAGATATAACAATATTTTTTTTTACAATTACCAATCTGAATTCGCAGCTGTGTAGTTCGTCTTTAAGTCTTAGGAAATGATAGTATATTGCAATAGATTATCAATTTGTAAATTGTTATATTTATAATTGCTGATTGCGCGCAACACAGGACCGGTTGTTATGGAGAACCTTGGGAGAGGCTTGACGTTACGCGTAAGGGCGGTTGTTCTCCGGATTCGTTTGAAGAACACCATCCCCGGGCCGGACGGGGTACCAGCCCAAGTGATGGCCCGAGCCCTCGACCATATGTCCGACCACCTCAGCGAAATATTGGAGACTAGCTTGACGTCCGGATACTTCCCTGATTGCTGGAAGAGCAGGAAGCTGGTCATGTTGCAGAAGCCGGGACGGCCTGCCGATTCGGTCGTGGCCTACAGACCCATCGTGTTGCTGGACGAGGCGGGCAAATTGTTGAAGAGGGCTCTGCCCGCATCGTCCGGCATCTCAGCGAGGTGGGCCCCGATCTATCTGATTCGGGTTCCGAGAAGGGCGTTCGATGTTCGATGCCGTGATGCACCTGAGGGCCGTGACCGAAGGGGCGGTGAGTTGAGGCGGCGTGGTGCTGGTGATGTCTCTAAACATCGCCAACGCCTTTATTAGTCTACCATTCAGCTGCATCAGGGAAGCACTCCAGTATTACGGGGTGCCAGAGTACCTGAGGCGGCTGGTGGCAGACTACCTGGAGGAGTGTACCGTCATGTACGAGGACCGAGGACCTTGAGACGGCGACCCATGTCGTGCGGTGCTCCGCAGGGTTCTGTCCTAGGACCATTTCTGTGGAACGTGGGGTACGGCTGGGTCCTTAGAGAGCGTCTCCCCCCCCCGGGCTGGGCGTAATTTGTTTCACCACATGATGACACATTGGTCACAGCCCGGTTAGACACCCCTGGTAGCCAGGCGGCGTGCCTGGCTGCCAGGGGTGTCTCTCTTCTGGTGGTCGGGCGCATCGAGGCGCTGGGCTTGCGGGTGGCCCTGGACAAGACGGAGGCCCTGCTGGTCCATAAGCCCCGTCATGGGCCGTCCCCCGGTGCCTCCATAGTGGTCAACTCGGTCCTCATACTGGTTCGGACCCAGATGAAATATCTGGGCCTGATCCTCGATAGACGGTGGCTCTTCGACGAACACTTCCAGCAGCACCCGTCGAGCCACGATGGCTCGTTGGTCTTCGCGGCGGGTTGAGGTTCCACGTGCTGGCTTCGCCACATTGGAGGCTCTCCAACCGGTCATCCTCGAGTAGGCAGGGCGGCAGCACGGGACCCATTCCTTTCGACTGACGCAGGTGCTTTCCGGGCACGGTTGCATCGGGAAGTACNTCATCCTCGAGTAGGCAGGGCGGCAGCACGGGACCCATTCCTTTCGACTGACGCAGGTGCTTTCCGGGCACGGTTGCATCGGGAAGTACCTGCACTCGGTCGCGCGGAGGGAATTGAGTCCCGCCTGCCACCACTGTGACTGCAGTGAGGACTCGGCCCAGCACACGCTGGTGGTGTGCCCCGCTTGGGCGCCGCAGCGTCGGGCCCTCACTGCAGTCATCGGAGGAGATCTCTCGCTGCCGGCCGTCGTATGCTCCATGACCGGTGGCGAGAGCAGTTTATCGAGAGTTTACAGCGGTCGCAACCATCTGCGAGGAAGTCATCTCGCAGAAGGAGGCGGCGGAGAAGGTCCGGGAGGACGATCTCCACTCGGACCCGATCCGCCGCGAATCGAGGCGCGCCTACCAGCGCCTCATGCCGCTCTGAGTGTTGGGACGGGTTTTCCCCTCCATCCGCTTCACAGGCCAGCCGCGAAGGGGAGACGTTACGCGTGTACCGTACGTCTCTTAAATTAAGATTTTTTTATACCCGCTTCAGTGCGTGCAGGCGCTGGGAGGGGTCCGGATGGCGTAAGAAAGTGGTTCCCGGATCCCTCCCGTCTCAAGCGCAGAGTGGCACATCGTGTGGTTTTAGTCGGTTCAATTCTGACAACGGTAAGCAACGATGGCGCGGTCAGTACCTGGATGGGTGACCGCTAGTGGCATGTTACCATGAGCGTCTCCGTGATTCGGAGGTCACGTTAAGCAGTCTGTCCCGGTTGTTATCATACGATAACAGTCGTGAAGCGTAGTTGGAGGCCTTCGGGCGGCTTAAAAACATCAAACGGCAAGATTTACGTAGCCACAACGTATTCTTGCCAGTTGCCAACCCGCACTTGGCCAGCGTGGGGACGTATGGCCTTAACCCTCTCCTGAGAGGAGACCCGAGCCCAGCAGTGGGACATTATGGGTTGTTGTTTGTTTTGTTTGTTTGAATTCTGACACACCACCCCGCCGCAAACCCCGGTGGGGTGAAGGCAAGATGGGGGAATTCACACGTAAAAAAAAGGCTTTTGTCCAGCAGTGGCCCTCTTTCGGTTGAGATGATGACAGACCATCGTGATATTAAGAAAATCATCTCGTGATCAGGTGATGACCACGACAAAAGTTCGAGCTAAATGTAGACCTGTGACAATATTTCCATTGAAAGTCTTAGATTAATAATTTTTAATAACATTTATTTTCTGTTCAAATCCTTCTCCACCCACTTTGGGTTGGATTATTTATAATATTTTTATTCTCATATTTTGTAAAAAAATTAGAGCAACCAGAGCGTTTGATTCAAAAGGTGTCTAATCTCAATCTTTTGTGTAACTACATAAAAATAATTAAACCATAATTCAGTTATATTTCATCGTTTAGAAATCGAAACCTAAAGTGTATTATCATGTAAATATTATAACTATTCAACCCTTCAATTGTCCAACTTTAGGATTTTATATTAATGTTTTTAAGAGTAAATAAGAACTGTTCGTCTGTGTGTACTCAATGGTTAAAACAAACAAGTCATAAGGTTCCTTGTTTCTACCATGCTACTAAACCGAAAGAAATTAATCCGCTTTATCCTCAAACTAACCATTGTAACCAAACATAAAATAAATTACGACTTTCACTTGCTTGTGTAACAGAATAGCGCTTTTAAATGTTGAAATCCTTGCTTTTATGAAGTAGACAATGATAAGGGGATTATAAAAGGGAAGTCGGGGTGAAGCGCTGATAAGAAAATAATGGGCCAGCTATGAAACTGGGGGAACATCTACAGTATTATAGCTTTAAAACATTACATTGTGGTTTGTCGTTAGTAAGCCGGTCTGATTGACACTTCATTGACTGAGGGATATTTCACTTAAGATTAGAAATGTTTTAAGCTTAGAAATGCATCTTGCGGTTTCTAACAATTATTATTAGAGAAAAAAGGTATGGTTTTTATCCATCAGTTTTAGTACCGTTTAAAGATGTTGCAAATTACTAGATATTTTCTTTGATGTCAACTTCCTTCCTTTTAATACTTCGTGAAATATAGAATTTATTACAGAATTTATAATTATTAAAAAGAAATTACGTCTTGGAATTGTAGTGGAAGTGACGAATAAAAATGTCATAATTTTTTTTAATACATATTCCAAAATAAATCACTGAAAGTAAACTTGAACAGTTTCGAAAAATGAAGTAGATTGACATCGTAGATTTCAAAAAATTCATATCTTTATTCACTTAGACCTCTCTCTAACACCCCCCCCCCTCTCTCTCGCTCTCTCCCCACGTCTCTCGCCCCTCACTCTCTCCCCGCTCTCTCTCCCTCTGTCTCTCTCTCCCTCTCTCTTCTCTCTCCTCTCTCTCTCCTCTCTCATTTATTTTATACGTACGGGAATATATTTTGAAATAAAAAACAAGTGCTTTCATATAACTGTATTATAAAAGGAGATAATTTAATATGAACTGAATAGATTTAGATATGTTAATGTTAACAATATGTTACAATATAGTAGTCGTTATAAATAATTTAAGTAACACGAATATCACATTGCAAGGTATAAATATTTTGGTCAGGAGTTATGATACGATTCGAACTTATAGTACATTATTTTTTATAGATTGCCAAAATTCGAGATTAGTAGTCACCATACCCTTTACGAATGCAAACAATGCAACAATGAGCATGGTGGTCTATACTATAGTGGTCTATTGATATGTTTCTGCATCATTGGGCCTATGGTCTCCCACTCATCAACGAAACCTGTGTTTTATACGTTATAATACGATATTATACAGTACATGGAATAAATTTTTGGACTAAGTAAAAATAAAATACTAAATAAAATACTGAACATTACAAAAACATATGGACTACCTAAACCTATAGCCCGACTACGTAAAAACTTTGAATAAAATTTGTATTGCCTATGTCACCTAGGCCATTATTACGACTCTATTGACACCTCATTCATTAAAGTCGGTTCTATATTTAACCATATTTTGATAATTACTGACGATTGTTGGAGGAAAAGTTTTGACTTAAATATATTCAATAGTAAGCGCTACAACGAGACATACGAACGTATATAGACAGCCAAAACCACTAGCCCTTTTTGTCTTCGCCGTTGTCGGGATTAGAGATCAATGTCAAAAGCAGCCATTTTACATAAAATTAACGAAGTTGGGTGATGTTGATGGATTTAAAAAAATCATAAGCTATACTAACTTTTAAACTTTCCTTTACATGATATAGTGATTATTTTTACGGGAACTGGGAATGCGAGCCAGTGCAGTGTCGAAACGTCAGGCAAATCAGAGGTATGTAATACCTATAGATAAGTGATTGCGTTGATTCCCGTGAAAATAATTGTTAAATCATAAGTTATCATACAAAATTAATAAAATTCCTTTTTTTACATTAGTAATTAAAATATATAACAGAATTTATGACCATTTAATAGTATAATAGATGAGTAATAATCTCAGTACAAGAAGTTATTTTAAGTAGACATTATAATGACGTTATAATTATTTTCATAAAATATTAGGCAGTTGACGTTACCTCGACGTTTTTTTTTATTTTAACATTTTCAACAATGTCAACTAACCGTTAAGGAAATATTTTAATAACAAAAGATTTAACATGCTGTAATATTTTTTAGGGACTTGAAAGAAGTTTCTACAATTTTTAAGTGAGTTTGTAGGCAGCTAAACAACAGTTAGAGTTATCCTTATGGGCATACCAATCGAGCCAAATTATGTGGTGTACAAGATCTTACACCCGAAGAATTGATCACCATTCCCCGGGATGGAGGTATTATATCCCTACCGCTCACGCGTAGTCGATGGACACAACCCACGAAACCGCCAATTCCTGATGCTCCAGACAATCTATGCAATTTTCAAGTCGTTATTTACACGCGCACGTACACGATTTTCATGAAAAATTTATGAAAAATACTTACTTTGTAACATTCTCCGGTGGATGACCCACATAGATGTAGGGATCGACATTCAATGAATTCATGCTTCCTTGTGACGAACCTCGTGCCATTGACGATCCAAGCTTCAATACTGCGTCTTTCTTATACCTTCTTGCTGATACTTTGGATTTACCGTCAAGTTTAGCCTTTCCAGTGTGAAGTTCTGTGGGCCCACTGCCCGTATCCCAACGCAATACAGCTCTGTGGTCGACAAAACCAAGCCACATGTGGTCCCTGGTCCCGGAAGCACTTACTAAGGCACCTTTGCCGCACACAGCAGATACCTCTGCCCAAATATCGAAGCGTTTAGCGGGAATTCTCGCACGTGCCGTTATTCTTGCTTGACCGTCGAACAACGGTACCTCGTAAGTCCCACTACTAGTTTCTTCTGCATAATCCTCGTATACTGAATAATCTTCTACTTCAGTGGAACCAAACTCTTCTTCTACCTCTTCATTCAGCTTATGAGTTCTGGATTTGTTAAACTTGACACAACTCTGTTGATAAGTATTTTTGCTACTAGAATGCGTGTAGACTGTTTCTGTGAAATATTGTTTGTAGTATTAAATCTAAACGCTACAGAATCGCAGAAGAATAGTACAGTAAAGTAATATCTACAGTTCTAGTCAACAACTCTAGCGATATCCAAATGGTGGGAGAATATCGATGCACGTCAGCTCAGGTTCAGGGCTATCAGGTTTGCCACTATCACTCGTGTCTACAGAAGCGTCGGTGAACTGGAGTGAGTTTGAGCTTTGGTGTTTGATATGATCAAAATCTTTAAGCGACGATTTGTCTGAATCCAATGCGGTGTTTTGGTGAAGGTTGGGGATTTTCGGTGACGAGCGACTAGATCTACCAGAGCGGCTACCTCCGCGTACGTGTGGGACTTCTTCACTGCATGGTCCAAACGCTTGTACGACAACGTCTGACTGAGTTCTGCAAGCGTGAGTGCGAAGGTGACAAGCAGAGAGATAAGTACGACCGTCACTACCGCACACTGATGGTTCACCAATCGTAGAACATTCTGTCGTAGCGCATTCACAGGTTGCCAGTCCGCTGCGAACAACGCAGTGAGCTCCGAAGTAGCAAGTCATGTGATCGCAGTTTGTCGCTGGTAATTGAGTTGATTCCGCTAGTGCCAAAAAACAGTAGGATTATTAAAGGAACTCAATCAAATTATCATTCATTACGTTTTATACTCACGGTCGAAGCATCCATTAGGTCCAAGGGTATGTTCGTGATTGGAGCATACGGTACACTTCTGGCCCTGTATGCCTGGCTTGCACACACAACGTCCTGTCATCTGCTCACAGTCTTCTCGAACCGAGCCAAACGCCGAGCAGCCACATGCTAGAAATCAGTATACAAAGCAATGATTATATTTACAATACGAAAAAATAGCATTAAATTTGTTTAAAATACGCCTTTCTCTCTTTTTATTTTTCAAATTACGTAATTTGAATATGTTTACTCAGATTAATGAACTAATGAAAATAATGTTTAAAATCTCTGCACAGTGACTTGATCCTAGAATAACGAACTTTTATTCCTTTTCTATAGTATAAACAGATCTTTACTTTATCAACTGATTGATAATTATAGTTACCAGAATAATTTTACAGTTATGACGAATCAATCATATATGTAATTTAATTTATTTAGAAAGTAGTATTACTTTATAATGTATGATTTTTTGAGGTTCTCCCGTTTTAACTAGAAATAGGTTATTGAAAATGGTCGGTAACATTGTCAATAATATCTACTCAATTTAAAATCCACAATATTGCCAGTGGAGACACTTACGTATACAGCCAGTGTGACCTGTACCGATTCTCGGTAGTCCCCAATAACCAGGCTCGCATCGATCACATTTCAGTCCTCCCACTCCAGGCCGACACGCACATTGACCGGATTCATCACATTGTTCAGTCACGGAGCCTAATCGGTGACAACCGCATACAGCTGGACAACCTGCCCCAGCAGGGCCCCTGGCAGGAGTGACGCCGTCTGCACAACAACCATGCCAAGACTCCTGGCATCCTTTCTTCTCGATGACTGCTTTGTCTGGTGTAGTAAAAAGCTGTGTTAATCTTTATCTTACTTATTGTATTTAAATGCAGGACAACATCACATATTGCTAGTATTTGCCTTAACCTTTTTAAATAGGCTTTAAGTTTTGTATTAAAAGTTGTTTCACGTGGATAGCTGCGTTACATCTACAACTGACAACACAACCAACAAATGTCGGTGTAGATAATCCGATATCGCCCTATAATTCTTTTATATAATATGTGTTACTATTACTTTATACAATTTGTATTTATGGTACTTTAATTTCCTTTGTGGTGTATTAAAAAGTGGATATGCCACTTTTTAATACACCAGGAACTGGACGAGAAACGTGGAATGGAAAGTGCAGGGTGCTTTTGTTTTAATATTTCTCCTTGTAAGGACATCCATTAAACGCGTCTCTCTTACAATATTTACTAGAAAAAGTTCCTTCGATTAGGATCTTGTTCGCTTAGGTTAGTTAAGTTGATGAAAACTAGGAACTAGGAAAACTGAGAGGAGACCCGGGCCCAGCAGTGGGACATTATGGGTTTTTGAGTGAGAGATTGAGAGGTGTGACCATTAATATTTAAATTAAACTTAATGTTACACATAAAACCTTTGATATTCAATTGGTTATTTCAATTAACAATAACAATTAATCATTAAACAATTAAAAACTTCGTTTACATAAAAGTTAATCCCTAATCCCAAGCATACAGTCTCTACTGGAAGTAAAATCAAAACTTACCTTTTCGCTGAAACCTTTAATAAAGCTAAGGCAAATAAAATATACATAAGTAAGCTAGGTATATTTTAGTTACTGTTTACATTACATACTTTCTGTACCGGCTTCGATTTTCACTGCTATTCGAACAAACAAGTACTGATTTAATTATGAGCGCATATATTAGTTTTGCGTGTTTACCGTCTTTCTATTTGCGGTGGAGTAACTGTATGCTTGTTAGCTAATTGCTTTTGTACAAATTCATAACAATGCACTGGGAAACTTCAAATTACATACATATGTTAATGGTCAATTATGTGTGCGTACCTTTGTCAGCGTTTCTCAACATTTGAGAAGAATACTTTTTGGATGCAGAGGTGTGACAATGATACATACCTTACTCAATGTTTTTTTAAATTTTAAAACCAGGAAAGTACGAGTAGAATCTAAGAGTGGTGATCACCGTACTCGCTGCGAAGGCAGACAACACAGTATGGCAACCCACACAACGGCGGCGTAGTGAGATGTTTTTTCACGCCCCGCTTAAAGGACCCGAGATCATAGTGTGAGTAATTATATATTAATGCTTGTTTCCCATTCCAATAAGTAATATTCATATGTAGATATACAACATGTGTAAGGCCATTTTCACTGATTATTTGTTATTGTTAATGTGTTTTATAAACTATTAGTACGCAAACAAATAAATTGAACGAAATGATACTGTAGCACCATCGATTTAATTAATTTGTATTATGAAACGAGCAGAGAGATCACTTGATTTTAAGTCATTACCCATGCGCTACCCTTTTAATTCGCTCTCCCCACAATTATGGGGAAGATTTGGCTCCGGTGATCCCAACCAGATAGTAAAAAAACAAAAGAACTAATGAACATCAGTCTTCTGTATAGCCCGAGGTTTCACTCTCATCCAGAATCCAGAGGGCCCGTTAGTAAATTAAAATTCATAGGTATGAACAGATTTCACGTTCTATTTCACACCATGTTATTTAATACTTAATACCTAATGAAAAGCTTATCAGTAATAAAAATATTAACCTTTTCTACAGCACCGAGCAGCCTTAGCAGTGTGATGACAGTAGCTACCAGTCGGACAATCTTTTCGATGAGGACCGCCTCCGCAGTCAATAGGCCTGCCTTCTTTATCGGTCAACGGTTCGTCATCTCCGCACGGTCGAAACTGATAAATGAAGTAAATTGTATATGTTACTGAAAAGCAAACAAGTAACAATAAAACAAGGTCTATCCAAATCCATTATATTTCTAATTTTATTTTAAAACGACCTATCGCCAGGTGGGGCAAGTAAAAGTACCTTATATATATTTATAAGTACATTTTTCAAGTGAAAACTTCTTTTGGGGAATGAAAAGCGTGACACTCACGTCATCGTCGTCACATGCTTCCCATGAGCTATAGCTATATGTAAATGGTGTATACATGTACATAGATATACCTTCGTTATCACTTCTATCGCGAGACCCCAGACTTCCAGAAAACCGGTCTAACTACTAAACCCTGGCCTGCCTCGGCGGTTGGGAGGAGCTTCAGGTATACATCGGCGGAGTCTGGAGTTCCCCTGCGGCCGTAACCTACGATGAGGTACATCCCGGAGTGACTAGAGTCAATGTCCCGGGGCAGGACGCTGGCGCGCCTCTCACCGTTCTATACAGTAAGTGGTGGAACACTGATCCGCATTAGGTGACACACCCAGTTGCGTCGCGGTATCATCTATCTCGGGTCGTTTGTAGCTAGCGACTTATACCGCGTCTCCTTAGCCGCTTCCTTTGAGCGGGATCGAATAGATATATTAAATTATAGCTTTAAATAGTGATTTTATCATTATGCGTACAATTCTAAAATATTCAATAAAGTATGAATCTAATATTTAATAGGGTTTCGATTCCTTGAAGTTAGATACATATAAACTTAATTATAATGAAATTTAAAGCCAAATAGATTATGTCAGTTAGGTAATGAATATACTTGTTATATACATATGTAAATATCTTCCAAGAAATCCGTTAGTGGCGCAATTGATTTTTCAAGTTTCACATACCTCTAATCCTCTACACAATGCAAGTGGTCTCAGTCGCAGGTCCTCTTGTCTACGACAGGCTTCCAACTTCATATGGCACAATGTAGGATAAAGCCTCAAGTCGGACGCGCAAACCGGAGTTGACGACGTAGCAGCCGCTGCTGCTGCAGCGCAGTCGAAGAGGCATGCGCATCTAAATATAATTTTTTATATTATTTTAGATAGATAGATAGATAGATAATACTTTATTTGTACACCAAGGTTTACACACAATATATAATTCTATAAATTATAAAAAAAAAAAAAGATAAAAATGAAAATGTGATGTACAAAGGGCGGCCTTATTACTCATTGTAATTTCTTCCAGGCAACCTTTTCTTACAACTTCTTTTAGTTTAATGATATTTACTTAGGTGTACAGATTGTAACACGCTGATAAGAAAATTATTACAAATATTAGTATTTTACTAGTCCGGCTATGGATACTGTCATATATAGTTCCTATCTATTATATATTTTGGAATTCTATTTATTAGTAGGGTTGCAGACAACTAAAAACATTGAAATTAATTTCGTATATTCATTAGCAATGATTACTCTTTTCAAACACTGTCATTAATAATTTGGCAGGCGCTTAAACATTGGAGCTTTACAAGTCTCACAAAAGTTTTCGTCCATGGAATGTGCGATGGAAATTCTAGAAAACTTAGATAAAAATTAGCTACATGGTTATTTTTTACGTACGTTTCATTTAATTTAAATTAAGTAACTCTTATTTTTTGTTACCTATCTTACCTGGTACCTGGCCGGTGTCACTAGGGGGAGAGTTCAACATCAAAATAATTTATTCGATTAAGACATTAAGTGACATTTATGAACCTTAAATTGAAGCTACAGTTAAAAATCGTAGATCGACACAAACAGACGCCACAGCATTTACTGGATTGTCAAGGTAAATTGGTTATGAAAATACCAAAATCTACTGTCTGCTTGTGTCGATCCATAACTTCCAGTTTCCAAAATGCGTAGAACTTTACGAGAAGAACACTGGCTAAGAAACTCATGGCCGCTGTTTTTAAAAGTCAGCATGGTGCAGGTTCCGAAGCATGCAGGTATTCAAAGAACATGAGACGCTACAGAGAACCTAAGGTTTCATCTTCAAGGAATCTTAGACTATAAATAAAAATAATAATCCATAACAATAACAGTTCAAATTGTAGTGATTAATGAATATAGCAACACTATCGAAACGGATCAAATGAAACTGCCTAATGATTTCTAAAACACTTAAATTTATTACAAATTTCTCGCACGGTAGCAGTTCTCCACTGCATCAACATTATAAAAAGAAGCACTTTTCCTATTCAAACGTTAGTCGACCCTATACCTTTAACCTATAATTTTCGTTTTCACCAAAATATAGCAAGCATACTAACCTCGGCTGTCCGTTAGAATCCACTGCGCACGTCGCTTCATAAGCGCACTGTACACGGGCGCACACTGCGGTGCCTGCTACGATCTCGCTTGCGTTTTTCGCGTTGTCATCTCCCGAACGAACCTCGTTACTCAAATCAGTGAGTTGAGCTGATTTGTTAGAGTCTAGAAGTGTTTAAAATATGTGTCAATAATCTCCATAAGAGGTTATATTATTATATTTCCTTATGTTAGTACTTTTTTAAATAAGTATCAACCATTCACTAAAATCAAAGAATAAAATCAAAAGGTTAACATCGTTTCCTACTGCTTTCATTTACAAGTCTAAATAACATGGATTAAATTCATTATCTAACCATCATAAGCATGGGCGTACAGAAGATGTAACCAAACCCAGGGGGTGCAGGGAGGGGCAGCCATTTGGAGTACATTATACATCTTGTAAAAATCGTGTGTCGCGCCCTTTTTTTACCAACACGCTGGCAGCGCTGTCAAGTAAAAATGCCGCGCTTGGAACCTCAATCGGTGGCCGCCTCGGGTCCGCACACTCTACGCTTCCACAACAACATTACTGATTCTAGTCGAGCCTTATTATTTCTAAAATAATTTTAGCCTAAATTATGCCTCGTCGTTTTCAGACAACGGATTCCTACGATGCCTTAATAAAGGGAAAACTAGGCTAGAGATATATATATANTCTATCTGCTATATATATATATATATATATATATAAAAGGTAGGTAAAAAAAGTTACTATGACATCACAAGAGAAGCTTTAATTTTGTCAGCTTCTGTCATATTGACTGCCTCGGTGGCACAGTGGTAGCGTATACGACTGCTGTGCTTGAGGTCTCGGGTTAATGACAAATGTTTGTATGAACTACAAATATTTGTTTCGGAGTTTGGGTGTTTTTTATGTATAATATGTATGTGTATCCAAAAAAAACTATAATTGTATTTATATCAGTTGTCTAGTACCCATAACATAAGCTCTGCTTAGCTTGGGACTAGATGGCGTTGTGTGTAAGATGTCTGAAATATTTATTTATATTATGTAGGTAAGTTATAGTGGGAACCTGTGGTATTATTGTCATCGTTGTCGGTGCACTCGCCCAGGTAGGCGAGGGACGGAGGCGGGTCTCCACGTGCACGTGCCTCGCAGGCGGCGCGGCGGAGTGCGCAGTGGCTGGGGAAGGTGCGGCGAATGTCGGCACACACCGGGGCTCGCGCGCCCTCCGCACACGCCGCCGCGCAACCGCAAATGCCGCGAGCGCACCACGTGCCCGGGGGACACACCACTTCTGCGCACGACTCTGTTCACGACAACTTAACGATATAAACTAAGCCATAATAGAAACTTTACCATAATAGAGACTAAACCATAATAGAGACTAAACCATAATAGAGAATAAACCATAATAGAGACTAAACCATAATAGAGACTAAACCATAATAGAGACTAAACCATAATAGAGACTAAACCATAATAGAGACTAAACCATAATAGAGACTAAACCATAATAGAGACTAAACCATAATAGAGACTAAACCAAAATAGAGACTAAACCATAATAGAGACTAAGCCATAATACAGTACTACAACGGTAAAGAAAACTATAACAAACCGTCAAGTGAGCGAGGAATAGTAGCCCAAGATAAGGCCAGGCTTATTGTCTAACAGTGGAATTCTTAAGGTTGTTGATGATAGAGAGACTAATCCTAGTTTATTAACTAGGATTAGTCTCACTTTCTGACTGGGAAGTCTGAGTATTCATTTTGATTGAGTGTACGTCATTCGATCTTGTATTTATTTTTTACGTAAGAACTAAGTGCGCGAAGTAGATACTTTAAAACACATACCACAGGATCCCATATGCTTGATGTGAAGCCTCCTCTTCTCCTTGCATGCCGTGTCTCGTAATGAACATATGCTGCTGTAAGTCTTATTGTCTGCACCGCAAACTTCTTCTGTCTCCTATAAGAAAACGAGTAAAGTAGAACCTATTTTTTCTAAACCATTACCAAATAACGTTTACACGTGTCTTCTTTTGATAAGTTGTGCTCCTATAGTATTAGTGTACATACATGAATGATAAATTTGTCGATGAAGCTCGTTTTAAAATTTAAACGTTAACTTACCGTGCCTTCTTCACAGTGCTTGGGGCATACGCAGCTGGCTTCAGAAATCCCGTCACTCTCGCAAACTGCATAGAATTCGCACTTTTTGTTTTCACACCCGTCTGTAAAACCATTTAAGGAATATAATATATGTATCAACAATTTACTTTAACTAGATTGTAAGGCACTGGATTGTTATACGGTAGCCTTAGTTGTTTTACTATGACACGTGGTGACCACATGTACAGACCCCCTTTTCTTTTTTTAATCGAAATACGACACAACAGGGCTTCATAAGCTTTGGATGTGTCCATTACAGTATCGATATCACATACCAAACTGTATCTGGAATATCACTTCTTCATAATGGTTTATGTGTAATATTTGATTAAAATCGTACAGTGCTATCGAATTAAATGGATCTGTTAGTGACAAAAAATATCTCTAAAACGCTCTCAAGTTATACTCACTACAAGGCCCATCGTACAACACTTGTACGTCTCTTCTATGTCGGCAGGCCTCCAGCTGCAGTTTACATCTGTTGCCGTACGATATACCATCGGAGCCGCACACGGGTGCGAACTCGTTAGAACACCTTGGACAGCGGCATATTCCACGAGTGCCAGTGGCCACACACTCTCCACCGTGAGGGCAGACACGATCGGCGCACACTCCGTTTGAACCTACAATAGTCGTTTTCATTTTATTATGTCACGTATGAAAGGTTAAGTCGTAACTATAAACAGTAAAAAATAATGTTTATATTTCTTTGAATTGTTTGAAACTTCGACCAAGTTGTATTGATTACTATTTATAATGCAGGTTATGACTACAATTGTGAACTAAAGGTTTACTCGTTAAAACGTTTGATAAAATAACTCAATTATTCTGTTTAGCGAACTTTTTTTGGGTTAACTACAACGTGTATGTACTTATGCATTTTTTTATTATTGGTTAAATAGTTGGGAAGGAGACGAGGTATTTTTACTACTTTTTTTAAGACATGTTCCCCATTAGGAATAAATTCTGTGTCGCGGGGTACTTTACAAACATACATGAAACAGACACAAAGAACACCCAGACTCAGAACCACAATTTGCGTTTTTGAGCCCACAACACTCAGCATAGTAAAAAGCGGCGTGACGACAACTTAAACCACTATCCCAACGGTGCATTCGAAATCGAAGTCGGTCGATAACGTTGATCCTGTATTAGTTTATTTATAATGATTTATATGAACGTAAGAAGGACGGAAAAGTTGTCACAGAATGCAGTAAGCATTATTACCACAGGCTCCAGCATGCAGTACCCTCAGTTCCCGTCCTAACAGACAGGCAGCGCGGCGTAGTTCACACTCGCTGTCGTGAGTCCTCGAGTCGGAGCCACAAACCGGCCTCAGCACGGGCTCGCAGACTGGTGGACAAGCACATACAGCACCTCCGCCCTCGACCCGGCACTCAGCTCCATGACGACACTCCACTTCCGCACACGGATTTACACCTTGAAACCATAACATTCAAATACAATTGCTGTACTTAAAAATCCTCCAATCAATCCTTGAGAGATGTCTTTTTAGATAAAAGTTCCCTGGGCATTAGATGATCCGTTAAACGCATAAAATGTATTCAAAATGAGGTCTAATTTTGAATAGATTCAATTGAATATTTTAGTTCCGAAAACCATATTTCTTCGCTTACATTGTCTAGTATGGGAAAATATTTTATTGCGAACTATTGATTACCGATTCTCTGATTATAACACCGATTATATCACACAAAATGTATCTGTGTTGGGTATGCCCACCTGGTACGTGGTATATGTACCACGTACCAGGTGTTACCTATTATGAATTGGCATAATATTTTAGAACTTAGTGAATGTTATAGATATTATAAACAACTAGCAAGTACATTAATAAGGGTAGGTATATAATTTTTACTTTAAGGTAAAACTCACCAGAACTGCACTGTCCCTTAAACACAATCTTAAGTTGCTTCCGGGCACGACAAGACTCTCGATGCATCTGACACTCGTTAGAATAGGTCTTCCCGTCGGAGGCACAAACAGGAGAAAACTCGAGGGAACACGGCTCAGCACAGCGACACGATGGAGCACGATGGTCATCTAGCTGACACACTTCGGGGTCTGGGCAGGTTACTCCAGCGCACGGATCTAAAATTCCAATGGCATACATACATTGTCACTATGTTTTTTGATCCATATTTCAATTATAAATCCGAAAGTCTGTCTCGCCATCACGACCAAACCGGTGCACAGATTGTAATGAAATTGGCATGGAGATACTTTGATTTTTGAGAAAGGACATAAGCTACGCTTTACTGCGATAACCGACAAATAAGCGGGCAGAGCCGCGGGCAAAAGCTAGTAGTATCACAAAAATAGAAGTATAAAATTGACACATTTACTGTACTGCTGCTTAAAAAAAGTAGGTACTGGTAATATTTAAAAAACTTTATTTGATTTGAAGTTTTATATAGGTGACGGCACGTAACTAGGACAGATTTCTGCGTATTGGGGTAAGTTCGCGCATAGTGGACTCAGTGCAACAAATCAAAACAAACAAAATCGAAGTGTAGTCGACTGACGCTCCAATCGCTTGCTCGGAACGGTGCTACTACGATCCCCGCGTTCCTCTATCAACCAAAGGACCTAAATAACGACTTCTGCGCATCTTAGTAATCTGGCCAAGTAAATACTTTAACTCGAAGCAGGCAGTTTACTATAATTATTATTAATATAGAGCTCTGGCTTCGATCGTTTAATAATGAGTTTTATATTGCGTTGTACGATTATTTGTCAGCATAGCTGACTAAATATGACTGACTTCTATTTTTTTCTTTTGATAAAATATATAAATCTATAAATGATTACTTGTGGTTTAGAAATTACCTAATAGGATTTTAAGATAATATACTTACAAGATAGATAGAAATCTCTTTATTTGCACACCGTAATACAGATATAAAAAAAGTACAGAAAATGACAAATGTATAATGTACAAAGGGCGGCCTTATTGCCGAAAGCAATCCAAGGCGAGATACTTACCACATTTACCATAATATTTAAAAGTGATATTGATGTTAGATTCACAAGCAGCTCTTCGCATTTCACATTCTCCAGGGTAGTCGTGAGCGTCACTAGCGCATAGTGGCCGGGAACCCTCGTGATCCCCGTAGCTTGGGCACGAAGTCGGGCACTTGCAATTGTAGGATCGGCCATCGGGAGTTGATTGACATAAAGCCCCAGGGCCACAAATTATATCCCGGCACGGATCCGGTACGTCTGGAAAAAACAACTAACTGTATACGAAATTTACCAACAAATCTAAAAGATAATTAAGTAAATTTGGTTATAATGTAACAGTTTATATTTAAAAGTAATGGTATAGTTAGTTTAATGAAGGACATTGGTGAATTTGTCATTTTTAGAAAATAAAAAATGTTAAATAATGGGCATAGATCTGTATTTTTATATTTGTCTTTAAGTAATCCTTTTATTACATCACTTCACAGTTAAGAACTACATACCACTAGGGAATAGGTAACAGCAGTCAGTAGCCGCCACCAACGCGAGCAGCACCGGTAGCACGCTCACCATTGTCTGGCTAGCTCGCCGCTCTTAGCCTTTCTTCGCACCATCACACAGTATCCTATCTACCAGCATCAATTATCATTTCACACATCTACTTAACTATAATGTCCATAAATATTTTAAGCCACAACAATAATACGATCAATAACAATACCGTTTCTTATATTTTCAAGCAAACTTAATTAAGGAGAATATGATCGTCACAAATGTAACTCTGACCGAAGTGCATAAAAATAACTCACCTAATATATTCTGACTCTCCAAGCAAACTTATATTTACTAGGCATTAGAAGTGTTTGTTGGTTATGTGGTGGCTCGACAAATTGAATAAATACCAGTATTTATAATAATAAGCAACAAGCGTTCTTGTCACCCCCACCGTTCTAAGGCTACTGAAGCTGAATTAGGAAGCACTTATCTGAATAGGCGCTATTTGATCATGCGCACAAGGGACTTTCTAGACAACTATGTGAGAATGGTATGGGATAAACGTTTTCTTAAAGATACATAATAAACCCAGTGATTGAACACAACTTATGGAAATGAAATCAAATGTTCGGGTGTGAATAATTGGAACTGAAATATGTAGTACCTATTACGCAAACGTAAAATAATAATTTCTCTACGTTTTGTACAAACTGTTTTAATACAAACAAATTTTAAAACCTTGCTGTACAGTAATGGATTTACCACTAGGCTGAGCAGGCTGGAGCCTAGGGTGGCGAATATTAGGGTGCGGCAAATTTAGACATTTTTTTTTTGTATTTAGAATAAATGAGAACGTTATTATAATAATTATAAGCGAAGAGAAGAAGTCTTGACTTTTTAACACAAATTAAAAATGTATTAAGTAGTGTACCAAATACTCTGAACTTTAATTTTATTAGAAAAAATTGTAAGCACTTGGTAAAATAAATCTTTCTAAATATTTTTCTTAATCACGAGGTCTAAGGCGGCGGTTTCAACGGGCAGCGACGAATTAGGTTCTCTGGTCCTTTCTGTGCGATGTCATAGAAGGAGGTAAAACATTTGCCGCTACCGACCTTGCTCCGTAACGTAGTAACGGCAGCGAGAGATAATCTCCGATAAATGCAAAATATCCAACGCTACGATGCCCCAAGCACTGGCACAGCGAATCGGTTCAATACACTGGACATGCGGGATTCAACTCACTCCTAGTAACCGCATCCAGGTATTTCCCGAAGCCACCATACGCGGCAAGAACTTGCGTTTCCCGGAATGAAACCCTCATAAATATGCCGGTCTACATGCATATCGCATCGGTAGACACGATGCGATAACAGCGTAAGACCAACAATACTCTCTAAGACTAAAGAACTACTGTATCTCTAAGATCTATCGTCCACATTGGGGTACCTAATAGATTTATCGACCTGAAAATTCCACCTACAGTTTTCGATTCGGTTTCGGTTGACCCAAATCGGGCAAAAGTTGCCGAAAGGCTGACACTGTGCCTACCAGTTTTTTAGCAAGTCGTCGGAAGTTTCATCAATGTACTACCTACCTATCTGCATAGTTTGGGATTGATTTGGTACGAGGAACAATTTTGAAATGAAGAGACTTACGTTTTTGTATAGGGCCACCATTAAGTCCACCGCCCGATCACCAGCGAGAAATGCTTGGTGGCCGCCTCTTTATACATCACTTCCCGGGCTGTAATTAAACTGTCAATGGTATAACAGATTACGTCCAGCCTGGGTGGGAAGTCAATTGCGGGGCACCAGTACCCTGTGTTCCACAAGAGGATTTCAAAAACAGCCCCGCTATGGAACACTGATATAGATCGACGCCTCAGATATTCATCTTGAATCTGGTACGAGACGGTACGATTTCTCTACACTGGCACCCTATGGTAGTGGAGGTTCATAAATGCAGTAGTAGTTTTCAACAATAATGGCGGGTACGGGTGGGCGGAGCGTAAAATGCATTCGATCGAGAATTCTAAGCAAGCCCCTATATCAAATATTGTAACAGAAATAAAGCATCTTCAAAATTTGGATGTCATAAAAATGTATATTTTATTTGTCATAATAATGACAATGTCGATTAGTGAATGAAAATAAATGCAAACGCTCATGATCGTGAAGATCATTTATGTTATAGAAAAGTATGATTTTTAATTTAAATAATTAATCTTTCTTTTAATTAATTGATCTTTATTTACTTTGTGTTTATAGCTTAGCCATATTCCTACTAATATTTTATTAATGCCAAAATTTGTGAGTATGGTTGCATAGGATAGCTGTTACTCTTCATATAAAACTCTTCATATAAAAACTAATGACTAAATTAAAAATTACTCTTATTAAATGAAATATCCCAATAATATAGCTAATATATCTGAAAAACAAATGGACTACTTTTTGCCTTTGGGACCGGGAGGGAATACGGAACAAATAGAGGCGAAACATCAGGGCAGCCATTAGTAGAGATTCTCTCACTCAGATGGAACTCGTGAAGGAGAGGGGTGAATGGGAAAGGGAAAGATTGAGTTTTGGTCTGGTAGATCCACGAATCTGGCTCAGACAGATGATAGGCCTAGGGTTTTAATAACAGGTAACGCCATTTATCGCAATTGCTGAAGCAGGCCTGGTTTAGATCTTTAGAGTCAGTAAGGAGAGATTGTGGTCACCAAATACAAGGAGAAAATCTATAAGCCGTAGATGACTCCAGATCTGTTAGGGTACCAGAAGTTTCCTTTCTAGATTAAATCTAGTTCCCTAGTACCCAAAACGGAGTGTAGTTTTAATCGGTCTCAGTATTTCATAAACACATCGCCGTTCGTCCGGTAGTAGTAGTGGTATTTCAGGCGTAGTGGGGGTATTTCAGATACCCCCACTACGAAATACGAAATTGTAGTTTCTTTCGTATTTCAATTCAACACGGAAGAAAAACACCAGCTTTGTTAGTATTGCATTCATCGGCAAGTTTAGATGAAGCCTATGAGCAACACACGGACCATTTGTCTGGAGACAGTGTTATTGGCTGTCTCCAAAATAAGGGCCTGATGGCACATATTGCAAAACCAGGAATTAGGGCAATAACGGTGAATGGTCCAAATTGAGACACGATTGTACCTCCCGCCAACCTTAAACACCGTATAGCTTTACTCTGTTCAATTTCGACAGACTATAATACACGCAAACCCATGTAGAATAATGGCTCGAAATGGTTTTTAAACGAAAAGAATGGGTATTGAACTGCAGGAATTAATTAGAAGGGCGGCAAAAATTTAAGAGCCTACTGTTGGCAAATATGTAAATCCGCCACTGTTGCTGTAGTTGAATACGTAATTTATACAAGATTTATTAAGGTTTATAACATGAGAACCCTTAAAAAGAACCTAATTAAACGTTTAATTTGTATGTACACAAATTACAGGTCACTCTAGAATGTATGTATTCTCCAACATAACAATGCTATTTATGGCTCGATATTTAAATGGGACAGAATTGTCACAACATAACTAATTTGAAAAATACAGAAAAACTTATCTGTTTTTTTTTATGGAATAGGAAGCAAATGAGCAGACGTATCGCCTGATGGTAAGCCGTAAACACCAGAGGCGTCACAACTGCGTTGCCAGCCTTGGGGGATGGGGAGAGGGATGAGGGGAAGGGTTGGATTATGGGCCTACGGTATCCTCACTCACTCGGTGAAACACAGCGCAGGCACTGTTTCACACTGGTTTTCTGTGAGGTCGTGGTATCACTCCGGTCGAGCCGGCCCATACATGCCGAAGCGTGGCGTCATTTTTATTATCCCATGATAATCTTAAACACCTACCCAGGAATACATAATCAATACTAGTTAACCAAATAGGTAATTAAAATAAACTTAGTTTTTACCCGACAGTACAAGGAAGACGGTTATATTATTTTATTTATTTTTTAACATTCCCTATATATCAGCTTTTTCTTGGCAGTTTTGCCTGCGACTATGTTAAGTGTCCCTGTAGAAAGCCTTTAATACTCGCTATAGCTTACCATTGGTGTAAGAATATTTAAAATCGGTTTAGTAATTTTTTTTTTTTTTTTAAAAGACAACTCCCGCATTAGGAATATACATTCCTGTGTCGCGGGGATCTTTACAAACATACATGAAACGGACACAAAGTACACCCAGACTTAGAACAACAATTTATGGATCGCACAAAGTGTTGTCCTATGTAGGATTTGAACCCACAACACTTGGCACAGTAGGAAGTGGCGTGGCGACCACTGAAACCACTAGGCCAACCGTGTAGTCAAATTATATATTATATAATTTTATTTTTTGTAGAAATATGATTGTTTTTACCCGACGGCGAAAGTAAGAGGGTTATGGCCATAATAGCCGCAGAACTGATTGCCGTTGGGGTTAACAGGTTCTTGAGTGGAGACTACATTTCGGCCCACGTAGTGTGTGGGACGTCCCGTTAGTAGGCTGGCAGCTGGCCGATGATAGAACCAAGTGACGTGCAATTGCAGAGGCCTATATCGAGCAGTGCACTGCGATAGGCTGATGATGAAGCTGCGTCAAGACCTGTTTTTAGTCCTCCGTTTTATAAGCGAATGTGTACCGACACGTTCGCTTGTGCCCTCTCCTCTTTGTATAAGCTCCGTGGCTCTAACTATCTTATCAGCTTTAACAGCTGTTTGACAACGTTGAGCAACGTTTTAATCTAATGAAATAAACGTACAAGAATTTATCTCCCTAGAATAGGCATAGAGCTTGTAGTCGCTAGCTATGTAGGAAGAAGTCTTGCCATAAATCTTTTGTCCAAAAAAAAAAACCATTTTTCAACTTTAATATGTTTATTTATTATCATGGTGTATACCATTTAGACGTTTTCCCTCTGATTACATTCACAATTGCATGTAACAGAGAATAAGACTTTACATAATGTATAAAAATAGGATTGTACAAGTCATTTCGAGACTCGGAAATGCACGTAAAATGAGAAACGAATTTACAAATTAAAACTCTTTCCTGTCCACTGCTAAAATGCAATGACAAAGTTATGTGCCCCTTCCGTTAAGCTATACACAAATTCATTGAACTTGCACATGATTTCGAATTATATGCAAACCTACTAACAATTACTAAATTTTGTACATTTACTACGACCTATTTATATCACTTGTTGTCAAGTTTTATACAATAAATCACGATAGTGAGGCATCAAATAAATAGAAAATTGGATTAAGAGATTTAAGAGAATATTGAGACTGCGACAAAATTGAAACAATATAAAAATTAATGGTATTTTTTTCTAAATTCTGTACATTAACAATCAATCGGCAGATTCGCAATAAATAAAATTTGCTATACATACAGTCTTAGTTATAAAATGTCACTAGTAACGTCTCATTTCAAATCGATGCGCTTTTGCTTATCAATTAGATAAAAACCACAGCACTTTTTGTCACTTACAACTTTACACTTTCACGGTTAAACCAGTGTCTTCGGGAAAGAGATCTCTATAACCTATCTATTTACAATTTTAAATACAATAGATATTTACAAGGTGTGGTGATACTACAGCGTTAAGTGGGCGGTGCTCTTCGGTCGTAGTCCCGCCTGTACACTTCTCGCTCGTAGTCTCGCTCGTCGTACGCATATTCTGGCTGCGCGTAATTCCGCCACTCCTCTGGGTAGGCGCGCGTGGGCGGGAAGCCCATGCCACCCGCCATCGTCGCGCTGTCGTAATAACCACTATACGCGGGCATGCCTCCGAAGCCACCATACCTGCCGATAGAGTACACACGGAATGTCAACGTAATGATCAAAGAAATTAATTAATAGGGTAGTTGACTGTATCGTAAATAAATACCTGTCTCCTTCCGTTATGCGAAGCATATCAAAAATATTATATTGCAGCTTTCATTTCTATTACAAATAAATAAATATTTCGGACATCTAACACAACGCCGTCTAATCCAAAGCTAAGCAACCAATATTTATCGTGAGAGAACCATGCTTCGAGATTGGCCACGGGCCGGCTCGACCGGAGTGATACCACGGCCTCACAGAAAGCCGGTGTGAAACCGCGCTGTGTTTCACCGAGTGAGTAAGATTACCGGAGGCACATATTAACTATTTGTATTAATTATAATATTAATTATTAATATAATGTAATAAATGTGAGAATCGTGTTTACCTCCTCTTGTCGTGCGGGCGCGGCGTGCGGTCGCTGCGGTACTGGCGCGGGCCGGGGTAGGCTGGCGGCGTCCAGGCCGGGTGGCCGGGGTGTCCGGGGTGGCCGGGGTGCGCGGGGTGCGCGGCGTGCGCGGGGTGCGACGGATGCTCGGGGTGCGGGTGCGCCATGCCGTATGGCTGGCGGGCGCGCGAGCCACTGACTCCGCCGCTGTCTCGCCGCGTGCGCGACCTGTCTCGATCGCGGTCGCGCTCTCGATCCCGGTCCCGCTCACGATCCCGGTCCCGCTCCCTGTCCCGGTCGCGCTCCCGCTCGGTCCGGCTCCGCTCTCTGTGCATCAAATCGTCTCGCTTGAGGCTTCTATCCCTATCCTTGCGATCCTTGTGCTTGTGTTTATGTCTGCAGGGATGGAAGAAGCGATAATGGTTGTGAGCGATACAGGAGAGGTCAGCGAGTCGATAAGAAATTAAAGGTTATGTCGAAAACACATGAGTAGGCGAGCGATGTCGATGAAATAAACGAGAATGTTAGTGAACCAAACAAATGTTACCACAGTACTAAACAATTATTTACCTCTCATGTCGCTTGTTTTCGTTGGGCTCTGGATCACACTCCCCATCTTCCAATTTTCTCTTTATTCCAGATGTATGTGGTATTTTGTCATTAACTTTGTCGAATTTCTCTCGGTCACCCTTAGACCTTTTCTCTTTTTTATCATTAGCATCTTCAGGCTTTAGTTCTCTTTTAAATGACTTAAGATTATTACTTGCATTGTGATTGTTCTTATTATTGGACTGCAACAAATACTAACTTATTAATATATATCACATACACTTAGTATTAAAAATAAAATATTGCAATGAATGTTACCTTCGTGTTTGCTTTGTGTTTTCTATCTTTTTGTTTTGAGGTTTCATTTTTCTTCAATCCATACTTATACAACCTATAAAGCTGTTTGGCATCAAAGTTCGTAAACTTAGAAACGAAATACCAGAGATTACTCCTCCACTCAATTTTTTTTTCAGGGTCAGGATATGCGTCTACACATATATCTATTTGGGTCCCTATTTGCGTGAGACAGGCACGTGTTCTTGTAACTTGCTCAGATTCAGACAATGTCTGGTCTGGATTATCCAGGGCTCGTAATGCTTTTTTCACTGGTCTCATCTTTTCTTTACACTGCAAAGAAAAAATAAAAAAAGTTAATGAGTTACTTCAATTTCTTTAACATAAATGATGAGTTAATTAAATTTTCACATTCATTAAAATAATCTATTCTCGATCCAGAGCATACCTCTTCAAACACAGACGGATCAAGATCCCCAAGCACTTCCAACGCTCTAGGCTCATTGTTTGCAGTGAAATGCATTGGTCCTGCAGGCTTCTTGCGTGCTTTTGTTTTTTCGACTTTCCTATCTTTTCCGTCTTTCTTTGTTCGTCTTTTATCGCGGTCTTTCCTGTCATTAGATGTTTCATCATGTGTAGAAACCTCCTCTGGCTTGAGCTTACCCTACAAAAATATGAAAATTATTGTCACTAGTTTATTTACGGTTTTACTTAGTTTTAACAGATGCGATTTATACCTAAAATATAAACTAACCTTATCTGATCTATCATTTTTAGCAGTCTTATTTGTCTTCTTCTCGTCTCCAGAACTTCCATCGTCTTCTACTATATCTTTAGTGACAGGTTCCTTGTTCCCTCGCTTTGTGCGAGGCTTTCGTTGTTTTTGCTTGCCATTTTTTTGATCAAGGAGTTTCTTAATTAGTTTTAGCAGATAGTCAGCACGCGATTGCAAATGTTTCGCTTGAGGTTTCTTATCTTCATTAGTCAGAATTTTGTCTCCAATTTCAAAGGATGAATCCATTTTTATTGCTTCCCAGGAACCCATTCCATATTGATAAATTCCAGCTAATAACTTTGAGTCATCTCCAACACCCCACTCCACATCAAAATTAGCTGGTCGTGTCCTGAATTAAAGCAAAATATTTAAATCTAGCCTACAGTAACAACACATAAAAAAAGAATCATTAAATTTGGTGCCGCCTGCAACGGAAAGTTCGGAAGTTATGCAGGTACATACATTTCGACGATTTATTTTCATTTATATAGATGTATTTGGGTTATTTTGAATGAAGTATATTGTAAATTAAGTTAATACCTGAAATCCAACTGCCATTTGAGACGTTCTTCTTTCGTATCTGGTAAGAAATCGTCTAAAGGTGCCAACTCATTTTGACACGCAGCTAAAGTTTTGGCATTTACAGGCACACCACCTAATTTAAACGTTTTTCTTGTGTTTTTCCGGCCACCCTCTGCTGGTTCATCTGAAAGTATACAATATTTACAACAACTGTCACCTACTTATGCAATTATATATGTCAAGTGATTGCAAGCCATACTATTAGTATAAGTAGTAATACAATGAGATAGTCAAGTGTTTTAACATATGTAGTGCTTGTAATGCATCAAAAAAAACATAGCTAGATTTTATCTAACCATACACAGCAATATACCATTTACACTACTCACCATAATACAACTGCATTCTATCAAGAGGGAATACTTTACATTTAAAAAGTTATAAATGTTTAAACTTGTAATATTACTCACTTGCAGAATCTGATGTGTCATTAAGTACTGCTTTACATCTTTCTTGTAGAATTTCTCCTAATTTTTTGAGTTCGGCTAATGGTTTCTCTTGTAACTCTGCATCGCATGCTATACTGTCCAGGTGTTTCAAAGGTGCTGAGAACTTCTTGTAACTCTTGACAAACCTCCGAATCTAGAATTATATTGTGTTATATACATATAGTATCACAAAAATATTTCTCTAGTACATAAATAATGGAGTTTTATGTGCTATCTATAAAAATTGGGATATTACTTTTTGTGGGTTATGTTAAACGATCTATCCTTCTGGTAAATCTACAAATACTTGCAATAATACTTATTCTTCACCATAACAGCATACATGCATACACAAGGAATTGCCATACGAACGCACGCATGTTATGTACTATCAATAAAGCTCTAAAAACCCTTCTTATCAGCACAAAACAAAGTCTTCGAGATGCACAATAAGTATATATTTATTGCCATTGAGCAATTTAACATTCTATTAGTCTGTACACTAAAGTTTTATTTTCCTAAAAATACTTCACACATTACACACAATGCAACTCGGGCGAAACAATTCGAAAAAAAACTGGATGTAAACGGTATGTAAAAAATGTTTACCTCTTGATCAGTGAAACCCTTAATTTTTTCCCGATGAGAAGCTGGTGGGCGACCCCTCTTCCTAGGCCGATCGTCGTCGGCGCTAGCATCAGAGGCGTCACTCTCCGCGTCCCCATCCCCGTCGCCGTCGCCACCCTCCCCACCATCGCCACAGCTGCGGCCGCGACGTTTGCGACCTTCTTCAACTTTAAACATATATGCCTATGTTATTGATATAACAATGTTTCAATTTCTTAAAACTGTTTGTTATTTATACTCTCGATTGTCGGCACTTAATGGAACTTGTTTCAATATATTCTAAAATTAAACTCACTTGTACTTATCACTTTTTTAATTGAGTTTATTCCTGACCGTTTTCACCTAATGGCATTTCCAGAGGTTTTGATCTTTATACCATTAAAAATTAGAAATAAAATGTCCAAATTCCTGTCATATTATATATCTATTAAATTACATGTCAAAAGTAATAAAATTCATTAATATTATCTATAACCTCTCCAAATTATTTAAACTCAAATAATAAATGATATGGATGACATTACTGATGTTCAATTGTCAAAACTGGGGTCAGGAGTACACTCAATTAAAATAGTGAATTGATTCTAGAATTTTTTTATCATTGTTTTCATACAAACTGTTTGTTTCATGAATTTGCAATAGTCATATTAAATGCGACTTACCATTGTCAGCGTTGTTAGCTTGCAAGTGTTTTCTTCGTGGTGGTAAGTACAAGTCCTCCATTTCTTTAGTTTTCTCTTGTTCGGCAATTGTATTCCTAACATTTTCTGGTATGATGTCGTCCTAAAATATAAAGACATGGATAACAAAGCCGTGTAAATTGATTTTTTTTTTCATTTTGAGTATGTTGTATATAAATAATTAACAGTAGGAAAAAACATTGTTTTTAGATAATAAATAGTTAATCAATATTTAAAGTTTGCAATTGTAAGTACATTATAACTACTTTCACCGAACTTTTCCCCTAAATATATCCTTTGATATGCCTTCTGAATTGCCACTGACTTCATTACCCCTTTTATCACTTTCTCAACATGTACGTATGTAGATTAACCATGGGGTATACATACCCAGTCTCTGCTTTCTTCTTCATTATTTTCTTTTTTGACTTCCATTACAGCCTTATCTTCATCAAAAGCAAAACTAGCTACTTTGAAAGCAGAGAGCAATTCATCACCAGCCATGGCCGGGCCTTCATCGCGAGTTTCAGCACGTCTTAAGATTTCATCAATATCACACTGTAAAAATAAAAATAGAAAATCTAATTATGTGGTTATCTTTGTTATTTTTGAGTTACCTCATCATAACTGAATGTGTTTGTGACAGAGTTTGTCAAGTTAAAATGAGACAAGAGGAACTTTACAGACATACATGAAACGGACACAAAGACGGGGTCTTTGTGTCTGTTTTTTGAGATCTACGACAACAATTTTGAGATGTTAAAATGTTATCCCATGTAGTATTTGAACCTATAACATTCAGCAAAGAGGAAAGCGGCGAGTTACGCCACCACTACGCTATTCATGCTGTTAGAAATGAAAGATAATAGGATTACTTAGCATTGTTTCACTCTCCAGTTTATATTGACTATTCAGGTATTCAACACTTGAATGACGCTTAAATTACACAAAGATAATCGATTCTATTTTCTACCAAATCGCCTGAGTGCTATGTCGTTAGTGATTGAAGAATGAATATAAGGGCACTTACAACAGGGTCCTCGTCATTTTCCTCGTCATCCTTAAACAACTCTTCAGCACCAAATTTCAGTATAGCATTTAAATCTTCTTTATTGAATGGATTGTTGGCATTTGTTCCTGACGCATCACGTTTATTGAGAACTGTCCTGCCAGTAGTATCCATTCGTTGAATAACAAGATGATCAAGTACCATTTTTCTCTTCGCCCTCTCGACAATATCTTCTTCTACCGACCTTGCAGTGACTAATCTATAAATGTTGACCTGCAATTTGGTAATGTTGATCAATTCAAACAAGAAAAGTGTGTTATTTTATTGAGATAAAATAAAATATTTATTTCATATAAGCACCTGGTTCTTTTGGCCTATACGATGGGCACGAGCTTGAGCTTGTAAGTCATTTTGAGGATTCCAATCAGAATCAAATATTATAACAGTATCAGCTGTCGCTAAGTTGATGCCTAAGCCACCTGCTCGTGTTGATAGAAGAAAACAAAAATCTTGGGATCCTTCAGCATTGAAATGATCTAAAGCCTGCTTTCTTATTTCACCCTTTATACTGCCATCCAGCCTTTGGAATGGAAAATGTCTTCGTTGTAAATATTCAGCCAAAATGTCTAACATTCTGACCATTTGAGAGAATATAAGCACCCTGTGTCCAGTCTCTTTGAGCCTACATAGTAGTTTATCCAGTAGTAGGAGTTTTCCAGAACCTCTTAGTAATTTCTGAAACAGATAAAACCTTTACGCGTTTGTTCCAAGCAAAAATTTTAATTATAATTTTCTTAAAGAAATAAAATACCTCTACAGCATCAGTGGTAGCTAGTGACGCCCTTGATTCAAAATCTTCTGGCTTTGTCAAAAGAGCATGATTACAACATTTCTTTAACTCAATAACTATATTTATAAATGTGTTTATTGAACCCTTCACTCCTTTTCGCAGAGCACTGTAGTTTTTGGTCAAAATCCATTTATAGTATTGTTTTTGGATTGATGTCATCTCTACTCTCAATATTTGTTCCACTTTAGCAGGTAATGACTTTTCTACATCTTTTTTCTGTCTTCTCAATATAAATGGCTCTAGCTGTTTATGAAGTTTTTCATATCCCTTAGTTGCAGCATCTTCATGATCTTTCTCAAATTCTTCCCATGATTCAAATCTATAAACAGTTTACAGTATGTTATTGCTATTCAAATGTTAAATACTCTTAAATCATTAAAAGAGTAATATTATATTACTTACTTATAAGGCATAATAAAATGTAATAAGGCCCATAATTCCTTTAAGGAGTTTTGTAGTGGTGTACCAGTAACTAATAATCTGTGATTAGTATCAAATTCCTTCAGTGCTTTGTACAATAACGAGTCATCGTTTTTCAATCGGTGTGCTTCATCAACTAATAAACATGCCCAACTAAAAGACCGTAAGAATTGTCTGTCTTTTAATAAAATCTCATAAGTAGTTAAGATAGCATTGAATTTCAGTCTTTTTGAGCTGGCAAAACTCCATTCGAATTGTCTGATCTGAAAAAGACAATTATTTATTAGTGTCAAATTATATTAAAGTTTAATCAATGGATATTATCAGAAGAGTAGTACTTACAATATCTCTACTGCTGACATCACCAATATATGTTACAACATTAATATCTGGTGCCCATTGTTGAAATTCTCTTTGCCATGCAGTCATGGTACTTAAAGGCACAACACATAGGAATGGTCCATATAGCTGTTGTGATTTAAAGAGGTAGTGTAGAAAACATATTGTCTGTAAATAAACAAACAATACAAATGTGTTATTTTTTTTAAGCAAATTAAAATTATATTACATTGTTTTTAATAATGTTATAATTATATTTACCTGTATAGTTTTACCTAAACCCATTTCATCGGCAAGAATGACAGAGTTATCTTTACACCAGGAATGTATCATCCAATTTAAACCATCCATTTGATAATCTCTGAGTACATAACTCTGAAACAGATAAATCAATAAATAAAATTAACATTTGAAGGAGCACAAATATTAAATTTAGTGATATAAACAATATCATTACATTACAGTCATCTCGAGTGTAATACAAGAAAATGCATGTGAGCTGAAAAGTTGATGGGTACTGAATTGAGACAGAACTGTTATTATTGTTTTTTCTGGTGGTAGTGCTAAAAAGTTACTTAATTGTTAGGAAATTAAATATTAAAAATTTATTAATATAAAACTAAAATCTTGATTATGTTAAATTTTCTTAAAATTACTATATATAGAATGCCGTGGAAATCTGCCTATTGAATATTGTGTAAAGCAATCATCAAATTATTACAAAAAGACTTTGCTACTCAAGATTCATGTAGAAAAACCAATGACTCAGTTATTATCAAATTGTGGTCATACATAAAAGTATATAAAATGTCCACCAACAGATGGTGTTGTAGCAAGTATTTATATAACACTAAGTAAAGCAATATATTGTTTTTAAAGTTAAGAATTCTCATCAATAGTATAAAATGATGGCACCTTGAAAAAAAAATACAATTCCGAGGTTAATTTAATACCAAGATAACTGTACTTACTGCATCTTTGCCCATATATTCAGGTTGCTCTTTAACCTGGTGGAACTTGGGTCTTCGTCTCAAAACAGGACAATGTCTCGATGGAGTAGTTTTGGCTGCTTCCCTAGATTTAAAATTCTCTACTTGTTCGGGCCATCTTTTCTCAATTAAAATTGCATCCTCCCAAGTCGCGTCGGCATACGGCAATGATTCCCACTTACAAAAATATTCGTGAGCAGTACCACCACCTTCGAGTTCTCTTGTTTGTTCCGCTAAAATAAAACAGTTTCAGACACAATAAGTACATGGTTGATAGAATGTCAATATACTAAATCTGTATTTATTATAAGTGCTTACCAATTATTCTCTCCACAAAGTTGTATGTTTTTACCAACTCTTGTTGCAATTCAGCTTGGCATTCAAAATAATCTATATCTTCAGGGCCAGCCTGCTGCCTCCACCATGACAACTCTGCTTCTTTCTTAATATAATTTTCTAATTTCTTTAAACCTTTAACTTTTTGTTCGTTTAATGTCCTCTCAGACTCCCATGTATTATGGATATGAGACCAGCCTTTCCATTTTATCAGGTACTGGGGTTCAGTAGATTCAACATCATCAGGGTTACAGTCTTCATTCAGGTCTCCATTCTCCTCTATATAGTAAATTGTAGTCACATTTCCAGTGACTGCATAAGGATAAGACATTAGCTAAAATTTAACAATATATTTGCACCAAAATGCAAATCAAGTTGAAGTCAGAAACATCAAGATTTGTTTTACATATAAATTTCAAATTAAAAGCCAGCGGACAACTGAAGGCTGTTGATGGGACGTCTGCCAGATGTGAAACATCAAATTTATTTAAAGAAACAATGAGTATATATAATTATTTTAATTTTTTTAAAGTAACCTGAAAATAGCATGGCGTTTGCATTGTGCGTTAGATGTTTCACATCAAAAGGTACGAAACTCAAAGTAACAAAGTGAGTATCTATAAATTTGTAAGATTTTACCTCCTTTCTTCCCACGCCGATGCCCTAAAACCCGTTCTATTGTCTCACTATGATCTTCAGGTTCCGGTTCTGCTTCTTCGCCATCCACACCTTCAACTTCCAAAAGATCGGAGGAATCGGTTTGTTCATCACTTGCCTCTTTATAACTGACTGCAGCTCCCGTACGGCGCGTTGCTAACCGACTGGAAAAAATAAATAAATGCATCAACAATCATCACTAAAAATTACAAGAAAAAAAAGTTGATCAGACATTAGAATCTAACTCACAAAGTTATCCTAATGGAAACGAATAAATAATTCACCCTCATTTTGAGATTATATCGGAAGTCATACAGATATTTCTCAAGTTATCGCGCACGAGTAGTACACATTATCATGAAAAAAATTATTAAAATTTTATATTACATATATCTAATAGTATCGCGAGTGATTTGACAATAACGCCACTTACAAACTGGACGCCATATCGCTCTCTGCTCAAGACACTTGTCCGCGGTTAAAAAATGGCGCCGATATCTATATTATAAATCCGTAGCAACCAGACAGACAAAGTAATCGTGTCTGTTTGTTACGCTTTCATGGCTAAACCGTTAAACGTATTTGACTAATGGATAAAGGTCCTAGAAAAAGGTCATGCATTACATTTTGTCGCGATAACAGACATGTGCGCGGGTGGAGACGCGGTCAAAAGCTAGTGTTTTTTTTATATTTTAAATAAGTAATTTAATTTTTCATTCTATTTTCTGTTGAAATATTGTTACAGAATTCAAGAATACTAATGCAAAAACACCAGACAACATATTGATTCAACTGTCAAATCTTAGATTACACATCCCTATCATATATCGTAATAACATAGTGGCTTTAAAACTAAACTGATTTTTTAAATTTATTTTGTCAATATGTTAAATAAAACTATTACTTAACACTTGCTTGCTACTCTTCCAAGTTATCTTAATGTATATTTTTCGCTCATATGGAGTAAAATACCCTAATATTGCCACAGGAATGATATAAACATTATATAATCGTAGCAGCACTAGTTGAAAACGGCGGCGACGGCGGTGTGCGACAGTTCGATACAATGACGTCATGCCCCAGCGCCATATTGAAGATGATTTGTTCCATTACTCGTGTTACTTTTTACTCAAAAATAAAGTTTTTGTTTATATATTATGTTTATTAGCAATTTATTATAAGAAATTGAACTAACACAAGCAGCAAGTCTTTTGTTTAGATCATAACTTGTTGAATAAGTAATACCTACATTAAAATATCAGCGGCTTAGGTAGAGCGTAAACATAATACCCAGTTATACACGTGCTCAAGAAGCTTCGACATGAGCGGGCGACGTCACATTATATTCGAGAACGACAATCGTGCGGTATGTCGACAAGTCTATGTTAACGTATCCCACAAGTGTAGTAGATCACTACACATTATAAAACAAATTTTTCTACCGCGTCCGTCTGTCTGTCTGTTCGCGATAAACTCAAAAGCTACTGCACGAATTTTTATGCGGCTGTTACCAATAGATAGGAGTGAGGAAGATTTTATATAATTTGTAAAGTTTTTAAAAAACTAAAATATAACGATATTTGTTGAAGACGTCGGGAAAACTAAGCTACACAACTCAGAGAAAAGATAGACTTTTATATTTTCCGTAATGAACCCATGCAAAGTCAGGGGAGGTTGCTAGTTTATAATATGCAGTTGCAGCTTTTATGTACAGTCCGTTACGTAAATATTCAAGATTGAAAAAAATGTAGGTCCATGATAATGTTAAGACTAAAATAATTAAAAATTATCTGAGCATTAAGCACTTTTCAAAAGATTTAGATTTCATTTAGTAAATACTGATATGTTTTTTGCTAAATACTCATTAATTTATTAACATTTACAGAAATGCATTTAATGTATGCATTTAATTGTTGCACTGTATTAATACTCATGCATCATCTGCTTTACCGAATACTCATGCATCAATTGCTTTACTGAATACTCCTGTATCAGTTGCTGTACTGAATACTCGTGCATCAACGGCTTAACTGAATACTCGTGCATTAATTGCTTTACTGAATACTGGTACGTGAATTGTTTTACGGAATACTAATAAATATTACTGGAAACTGATAATTTTATCCACCAAATTCAATAATTCTCAATTCATTGCTTCACTGAATAATCATACATCACTTGATTTACAGAATAATTGCGTATTAATTGCTTTACTGAATACTCATGCATCAATTGATTTACAGAATCCTTGCGTATTAATTGCTTTACTGAATACTCTTGCATCAATTGCTCTACTGAATACTCGTGCATCAATTTCTGTACTGAATACTCGTGCATCAATTTCTGTACTGAATACTCGTGCATCAAATGTTTCATCATCACTCACACATTAATTGTTTTATGTAATACTATTTGTGTTAACTGAAAATTAAAGCTGCCAAAATAATAATTCTCAACTATTTCCTATAATGATTACTCGTACATCAGTCGCTTTACTGAATACTCCTACATCAAATGTTCTACAGAATACTCTTACACCAATTGCTTTACTGAATACTCATACATAAATAAATATTTCTATAATGAATACTGATCTGTTTGCTGAAGTAAATAACCATCAACCAAACAATTTATTTGTTGAATGCTCATTAATCAATAGCATTACTGAATACACTTAATTGCTTTAATGCATACTACAAGTGTATTCGACTTCTAATGACTTAAATGTTTACTGATTAAGTATCCACCCATTTCTATTCTAATGACTAGTTACTTCAATCATTTGTGCATAGTACTATTTTGATCCTTTTAATATCAAAAATGTTATGCACAGTGTGCTCTTAAATTTTTCACGTAATTACTTATCATCTATTCATTTTTATTTATTATATAAGTATAAATATAGTATCATGTGGTTAATGTTCCAGAACCTCTGTTACATTATGTTGTAGCAATACATTAGAAACTGTAATTGCCTCGACTTATATCAAATTAATCATAATAATTTTTGTAGCTATTGGTTGTTTCTAACCGAAGTATTAGTTACAATACACAAGGTTTCAAAAATAACCTGTTGGTGATATGAAAGGTGTATTTCATCATAGTGACTGAAAATTCCCTGTTTCGTAATATGTTGAAACTTGATCTTTACTTTCAATATTTAACAGTATAGATGAACTGAAAATTTTTAGTGTTATAGTGATGCTTGTACAGGCAGTATGCCAACGCAAAAAATACATTAATACTATAAGCTAAATATGACAAACTAACTGATTAAGAAAGAAATTTCATAATTTTACTAGATTATACATGTATTAGAAAAACTAAAGATTATCAGGCTATCAAGATTCATTGTTGAATGAAGACACAAGAATAAAAACCTTGGAGAAGGCTCCAAATTTATCAGGTATGAAGATAATTTCATAAGTTTTTCAAAATTTCTTAATCTAAAGTAGTTTCTTGTCTATCCTTCTATATAGGAATGATAACTAGTCGTTAAGAAGTAGAAAGTGCCTGAAAAGGTGAGCCTACTTGAAATAAAAGCTATTTGAGTTTTTTTACCATATGCTAGATTCTAAAGTATGAATGACTAAAGTGGACAATTGCAAACAAAAAAAAATGTTCCTCACCTTTTGGTCTCATCATCACTGCCTTCTGAACTTTCATCTTCATCACTTGTAAATCTTCTTCTTGCAGGTTTCTTTTTTCGAAGAGGTACACTTCTTTGGCCTGGTCGTTTTGAAGGTGGGGGTGGGGAACCCTTTAAGTCACTATCACTATCTGATGAGTCTGAATTCCAGGAATCACTAAAATATCAAAAACTTTATAAAATATATTTCAAATTATGGGTCCATGCATCAAAATCTTTTATAACTACCTTTTTTTTCTACTTTTCCTGCTGTGATTTCTGCCCCTTTCACTAGAATCACTATCAGCTAATTTTAATCTATCAGGTTCTTTACGTGACCTGCCTGACCGTCTAATGCCATAAATGTCTGGATTATCTTCCCAAAGATCAGATTTTAATTTGCCGTGACTATTACGAGATTTGGATTTGGAAGGAGAATAGTCATCAGAAGAATTTTTGTCAGTATGGTGACCAGATTTTGAAGAATTTGCATTACTGTGTTGTTTTGGTGATGACTTCGTGTCATCGCTGTGATGTGATTGATCCACAGATTTTTCAGACCCAGTTCGTTCAGATCCTGAACCAGATGAACTGGATCCACTTTCACTGTTGAATAAATTTTGTTATATGAAAAAAAGTTTTACATAATGAATGATTTGAGATTTTGTACGAGTAGAAACTTACCTTTCAGTTCCTGAACCAGATCCACTAGAATCACTCTTTTCACCCTTTTCACTTGTTGAATCACTGCCGGATTCATTTGAGAAACCCTTGTGGAACAAATTAGCAAATTAATTATGCAATTTAATAAGCTTCTTTAATGACATAATAAAAATGGTGTATAAAAACATTCTTTGTTGGTTTAAATTATGGTGTAAGAAAAATTCACTTAATTGAAGCAAAGAAATTTATCAACCCCTTATATTTTAATAAGACACTTTAGAAGGTATATTACAAATAAAACAAAATAGATAATTTTAGTATCTATTTTACATATTCGTGCAATTAAATTAAATAATCATGAAGGTGAAGAAAGGCGAAGAATCTTTAAGATGTTGGAGTTGAGACCAAAAACATTATATTGATTAACAAATCAAGTAGCAGCGTCTAAGTAAAAAAAAAGGACCAGAAAAATGGTACTTGAATAGTAAATTAAATATGATATAAAGAAAATTGCATGAAAGAGCAATGAATTATAGATAAAAACTGAGTGCATAACCTAAAATAAGTTATCAATAACACAATAATAATCATAATTAAGAGAATAAACATTTAAAAACAAGCTTTTTGAAAGCACCTAGTCTTTGGGGCATAAACCTCATGTTCATTAGCTTTCATTCTAGGTATACTGCATATAAAAGCTAAACATAACCTCAAATGCCAGTGGTGTCGTAGTGAGTGCATAATAAGACCAATTTTCAAAGCTAAATTGCAAAAATGGGTCCCTTTTCAAAACCATTTTCTCCACTTGATATAGTAAGATTACGTAACAAAGAATCATGGGAAACTCATTATTTAGTGGGACAAGAATGTTTTCATACATAAAAACACAAAATTTCATTGTAAACAATCACAAAAGCCCCCAAATACACAATTACGTCTTAAATTTTAACCCTATTTCAGGGCCACACCCTAGACTTCTAGAGAGTTCCATGAAGATTTTGGGGTTTTAAACTTGATTGAAATCAATAAATACACGAAAACAATACATAAAAAAGCTTCAAAATAACTTACCAAGTGCATTTTGTCGAAAATAGTAGGAATACACCGTTTCTTATATAATTAACGATTGATACGAAGAAAATCCAGATAATTTAAAGAGAAAAATCTTAATAAAACACGCGGCAGTATTTTTTTGAGCATATCTTTATGATAAACGATTAAAATGCGAAAAAATATTTTGCAGTAAAATCTTGTCAAGCGACGCCATTTTGTCGTCGATTAAATTCTGGTGACGACGGAAATGAAATATCAGTAATTTTGCCACAAAATTTGAGTTAAATGAAGGTAAACAGAAGCAATAATCACTAAAAAAATGAAAAACGAAACTTTAGAGCCGTCAGAATTACTACTTTAGTACTAGAAATGATACGAGCACCGCGCACTGCCAGCGAAACTCGAACGCTACAGCCAACAGCCATATTGCCATCTGCCAGCTGCATGTGAATTGTACCATAGAGATTTCAACCACTCATTTATATTACTCAATATTCAATATTAGGTAGGTGATGTTTAGTGATACTAGGTTTCTAAACTTTTTCATGGCCTGTAAAAATAATAGATGATAAAATGATTTTTACTTGTAATTCTAACAGTCTCTTGCACTTAGTTACAATCTAATGTATTAGAATATCTACAGCTTTATTAAAAGGCTATTTCGAATAGTATCGGATTAATATAATCGCCACCGGTTGGCTATTAATTTTTTTAAGCGAACCATACGATAGGGAAAGGGTTGGGATTAATTGTCGGTAAGCCTAATCACACATTTTGACAAAAACTGCCTGCATCAGTCCCTTTTGGAAAATCTCCACCCAGTTCCCTGCTTGATGGCCTTTTCCTACAATAGTTGGTTAATATATGAACCCTTGAAGGAACCTTTGCTGGAATCGTCGCAAAGAATATGAATGATTTTCTACTTGGCACAATTGAGCTACCATTTTTTCTGTAAGAAAATACTCTTAGATGCTCCCCACCGGACGATCATTCCTATGATTATGTCAAACTAAAATATTATAATTACTCTGACTACACACTGTTTCGAGTACCAAAAGCTGGCAAAGTAGGCGCAATCTATAAAAGAAAAGCCTGGCATTCTGACCAACCCTGAGTATCTACGGCTTAAAAATAGTCCCTCGTGTGTGGTGTCAGCTTCCTGACACTAAAGACCTACTTAGGCTTGCTTCTGCTGGGGTGAAAAATGGCGTAACTTCCAGGCCTTTGGTTATTATTTGCCTGCTGGATTTACCCATATTAGGGGAAACCGAAGTCATGAAAAGGCTGTACAAGTTACTGCCCGATTAACGACATGATACACCGCAGAAATATGCCAGCTCATCATTGTAGGGTAAGTAGGGTGTCAACACGTGTTCCCTTACATCCAACTGACCCGTGTTCTTTCCGAGAACGGTTTCTTCGATAAATACCGGCATTTGGTTACTAGAAATGAGCTGAACCCCGTCCGTCTGTGCGTGCCGGTGGAGGAGGCAAAGAATACCCCAGAAGAAAGATTTAAGCTCTCAATCGTACGTACCACAACTGCCGGTGAACCGGGAGGTACGTATTCTAGCGCCTCATGCCACTCTAGTCAAGATTACTTATTTAAGTTTTCATATTATATTGGAATGTTAAATTTGAAAAATCCACGTTCATAAGGATCTTTTACCAAGTGTTTAGTTAGTAAGTTTTTAAATGGTAGTAAATATTGAAGAATGATGTTAAAGTTTGAGACAGTATTCGGTCCACTGTTTTGTATTAAAATATTTGTAATTTTTGTTAAATTTTCGAGACTTCTTTTCTCAGTGTATATATTAATGTTTTTTTATTTCTGTGTGACAAAAATAAATATTGCTCCAAATTTGGCACTCCTTAAAATTTCGCCGCCCTAAGCTGCAGCCTACTCAGCTAGTGGTAAATCCACCATTACCCTCGTGAAATAAAGTCTAACATACTTTTTAGTCCAGTAGTTAAATCACTTACAAAATAAACTATGAGACAACGGCAAAATAGAATATTATTATACATATCACCCATGATTTCTGCCAACGAGGTGTACAGCTTGATGGTCCCTGTTAATGATATTGGATCTGACATAAGAAACAGTCAGTGAAAATTTAAACATCAACAGTTCTTTGATTATATTTTAACCATTAAAACAACAATTGAAATGCTCTGCTGAATAAATATTTTTAAATTCAACATTATTATTAGTTAAATAACAGAGTAGGAGGCTTTAATAGTGTAAAGAAGAACTGCAAACGGTTGTTTAAATTAAATATTTGCTTTTTTTTAAGATATTCAAAATACTCCTTTATTGTTGTGCGGCTAATACGGTTCTAATATTTTATTGACTCGGGTGCATCACTAGAAGTCAAGGCAATGCTGCCAACTACTATCAATTTATTAAAACGTCACTTCCGTAGTAAAGTATGGGGTGACATCCTCCATAGTTTTAATGAAAGACCCTATAGTTGTTTATATTTATTTGAACACATTTGAAGAAATATGAAAAGAAAACCTTAAACAGTTAGTTTGTATTTAAGTCTTCCGACCAATTATGTCCGAGGCCTGCGACTATTGACTGTTTTCCTTATTTCACATGTGCTTCAATCTATTTAAGGTGAGGTACCTTAAATCAGCAAGATAATTCAATACGAGCACTAACTTCGCCCATTTGGCATCCAGAGAATGACGCAACCGGTTTTGATACGTGATTTTATTATTTACTATATTTAAATTTCGTTACGTATCTAGATCTAAAATAGCCGATGCCGATGAAACATCAGCATTCTACTGCTAAATATTATTGGGCCGAAATTACATTAATTTTGAAAGTCTATTTTGATAGAGACTGTGGTGATCCTAAGGAATTTGTCAGCTTTTAGATGATTATTCGAAGGAGAGGAATGTTTATTGCCCTATAGGTATTTAGTAGTATATACTTAACATCCTTTATTATTGGGTAGATATATATGTATTTTTTTCAATAAAATACCGTATAGTTGTTAAATATTGAACAATGTTTACGTTAGTGGTTTTCTGGTGATTTTTGGTATTGAATCTGGTACAGAGTTTGTTTAATCATTGGCCACACTGGAAAAATCAATATCAAATCTTGCGCCCTCCTGTCAGACTGTCGAGGCAGGTATCTACGATTCGCAATTGTATTCCTTAGACAATTTAATATCCGTTTTAAAGAAAAATATAACCATAAATACTGTACTGAAAGCGGATCTTGAAGGTTAGTTTTTAAATGTAACAGAAATTATATCTTGTGAAATGCTAATGTATATAAATATTTATATATTCACTACATTTTGTTTTCCCTTTTTTCAGTTTCAAAATGCTGTTATTAGATTTGCCGGAAGAACTTTTGATCATGATTATTCGGAAACTGGACGTTTGTGCGTTATGTGGTGTATACAATACATGTACTAGACTCAGAAGTGTTGTGTGTATGCGTTCTATGATAACACACTGTTGTCTGTCTCGGAATACTCTGGCTACAGTCAATACATTTCAACGCAAGTTTTTTAAAGATATTTCGCATGGTATAGTAGACTTGAATATGTGCGGTGTGCCTGATCTACATAGAACACAAGTTTTGAAGGCCATGAAGACATTAAAACAGCTCAAAGTATTGGACATATCGTTTACCAAGTTAGACATCTTGGATTTACTTGAAATATATAAAGTATGTCCAACTATTAAAGATATTACTGTTAATTTACAATGTGGCGGGTATGGCAGTGTACCAGTAGATATCAGGTTAAAGTGCCAAAATATGTTTAAAAATTTTGAAAATGTCCATTTCGTTGGATCTTTGGTTAATTTGTTGTGTTCAAAGTTCATAGTTTTTATATTAGCAAAATCAAAATTACATCACTTAAAATATACACGTACAGAAACTTCTGGTTCATTTGTTATTAATGATACAAATGCTGATACTGACTCTGATGAAATTGATTATGATGATGATGATGATGAAGACTATGATTATGACGATGCTGATTATAATACAGCATTAACACCTCAAATTGATCAATTTACAGCATTTATAATGAATTGGAAACATAGAAATACGTCTACAATATTGAATATGCACCTTTCAGATTTCCCTGTTTTGTCAATGTTTAATGTGAAAAATTATGAATATGTAGTCATTTCTATAGAAGAGTTCAACACTAAGGTGTATGCAACACCGATATTTAATAACTACTTCAAGGAAATGTTTGACATTACAGTAGAGCGTTCAAAGTATGACATGAAGTTGTCTTCTAACATGGCAGTTATGGTGTGGTATAAAGCCAAAACAAATTTCAATGATAGTTTTTATAAAAAATTGTCAAAAAGTCTGAAACAGTACTTACCATACTATTTCCAGTCGGACAGTGAAGAGAAATTGCCTGTGTCTGATTACGATTGGTTTTACACAATGCCAGGTGAAGACGATCGAGAAAGACCTGACCATAATATTAAAAGGATAGGCAATAAAAGAATGGCAGTATGTAATAATTTAGTTTTAAACTATGATACTGTATTTGAAGACAAGGATTTCATTGAAATAAGTTTTGTTTTTAAAAAGTTTATAAGGAGTCCTGTAGCTCTGACAGCAGAATGTGACTATTTGAGAAAACTTACTTATTTAAGCTTTATCAATATAGGACGATACAGTCTAGATTTCTTTAACATTTTATTTGTCTGCTGTGTTAATCTGAAGACATTAAATGTGGAAGGCTTATCATTACCCCCTTGTGCTTCAACAATTGCTCGATACTTGCCATTGAGTCAATCTTTGAACAATTTGCGATTAGTTGATAGAGATATTGATTTCTCATTATTATTTACATCAATCACACAATGTCCGTCCTTACAAAATGTCCATATTGTAGATAGAACGGCATATTGTGGTAATGTAGGTGATCCCACTTTTTTGATACAACACTGTCGTCAATTATATAGTATTTATATATCAGGAGATATGAGTGCTTCACTTAAAATGAGGACATCACAGAAGTTTAGGAGAGCAAAGAAAAGATTTAATAAGCACTACATTAACGTTGTGGTAAAAGCAAAATCTGAAACCTCCCGTGCAGATTGTACTTATGACACATTTATTGATGTATTTAGATTGAACCCCATAAGACCACTTCTAAAGTAAATGGTAGTGGTTATTTTTATTCATCACTATTTAAGTGTTTATATTTATTCCATGTAAAAGACTATTAGAACTAGAATGTGTTATATAATTTTTGTATCAGTGTATAACCAAATGTAAATATGTTTGCATTAATTTAATATTAATGGCCTACTGGCCTACCATATTTATTTATTTATAATTAAGTTACAATATATAATACCTATATTGCAAAATGTTTAATGTGTGTAGAAGTTCATTATTCTAAATGTTATCAATAATATTGCTCAAAATTTCAAGTTATATTCTACAACAGTACTGTATGCTGTATTTTGCTTATAACATGTTTAATTAAAATATTATAGTAATATTTTATAAGATTTGCTAAGGTCATAAATTGTTATAATACAGGTGAATGAGGTGAAAGAAACGGTGTACTGTGAACTGATACAGGAAAAGTCCACCTAGAATATTAAAGAAAGGAATCAACCAGCATTATGCGTCCTGAGAATTTATTGGTGGGCATAATACTTACAATGTATTCTAAATCCATAATGCAGTATGATATAATGTACAGATTTTTGGGTTGTGATAAGCGTCTATGAAAACACGATTGAATGTTTGAGTACCATACCTGTACCTTAAACCTGTCCGTGAGTAATAAACTAAATAGGTAGTGTTTTAATAAATTCAAAATCCCATATACTGTGTGTGTTTAGCTATACTATGATACTAGGAACCTACTCTTCTGTTAGAACCGAATTAGCTCAGACTTTTTCCTTTTACAAATAAAAATTCTGGTTAAATACAATGTTAACACAATTTGACATGAATAGGTAGACTTTTTGTAAACATGGTTGACTAATTAATTTATAAAAATATGATGTTGTTTATGATTTAATCTTATTTAATACACAATTCCTAATTTCTGCAAAATTAATTCTTTCATTACGAATTTTGTGAAAGGGACTGTAACTAAAATGAATATAATTCATACATTTAACACCTATGCCAACATATACATTCAAGTACTTTTAAAATTGTATGTTGTTTTTATTTTCTATGTTTATGGTTTTAAGTTTTTTTAAGTTTGTATATGGTTAAGTGAAGATACGTGTTTATTTTAGCGTGTATTCTGGGGATGCCCCGACGATAATATTTAACGCTTCACTTAATTGCGCACGCCCACGGCAACTGCTGACATTTGTATCTAGTCAGGCACCTTCGACATGCATATATGTGTAAATCAGACCCAATATTTATGTAGATACCACAAACGTTCTAATGTTTCTCGTCAAAGTTTTAATTTTAATATTTATAAGTTAACTATGTAGAAAACTAGGTAGGCACCTGTGAATAAATTTTATTACTTGACTGTGATTTACTGTTGATAAATATTGTTAGTTTTTCTTTTTGTTTTTATAATGGTTTTTATACTTTGAAGTTTGATGATGTCAATCCGTTTAAGTCATAATAATAAATAAGAAAACATAGTTAATCCTGAACATTTTTATAAAGGTGACTAACCACATAGGTACCAAGACGTACCTACATTCTTTAGTCTTATTTATTTCTTTTATTATTATTTAAGATAATATGAAATAATCGTAAACATGACTGGTAGGTATGGCTAAAATAGTACTTGATTAATTCAATTAGATTAATATCTACATATATTAACCATAGATAACATACTTGTAAAGGAACGCTATAGATATTTCAACTTTTATCAATTACTGAACTAATATAAAAAAAATAAGAACTTGATCTCATTAATTAAAAACATGAAAAAATAGATAAGTAGTTGTGACTCATGCTGTTTTAGTTATATAAACTTACATATTAATGCTGCAATCAACACTCAGTGTTATCGATAGTGCCATAGTGCCAGTATTCCGACACTGTCTTGGCTACCATCATGTATTCTAATTAAAACATGACAAACGTTTGACACCTGTCGGTTGTTGGTCGCCAAATATCAAAATTTGTATTTCTTGATTGTATCTTGTAATGTCATTACAACTGCCCGGTTGCTCGAGTGGTTTAAGTAGGCGACACGCCGCTTTCTACTGTCCAAGTGTTGTGTATACAAAACCTACATGTGACAATACTTTGTGTGATCAACATATGGTTGTTCTGAGTCTGGGTGTTCTTTGTGTCCGTTTCATGTATGTTTGTAAAGTCCCCCGCGACACAGGATGTACGAGTATATTCGTAATGCGGGAGTTATGATCTAAAACAAAATGGAGCGCATAGCGGAAATCGCTATTGTTCCAATCTTATTCGTAATATACGTTTGGCCCTTGAAATTTTTTTAACTTTTGAAACCGGTGACCGACAAAGTCTGATATTTGACGATTTTTGAATTCAAAATTTTATTGTATGACAGTAGTTCAGCCAGTATCAGTAATAATTATTAATTAATGTTCTTGTTTCCTTTGCCTTTGTCAATGTCAAATTGCTTGCAAAGTGACATCTGTCATTCTGATACTCTTGCGAATGATTGTTGAAATCGCAGTTATGTACTGGCGCATTTGTTTTCCTGCGATTGTTTTATCTTTTATGCTGTTTATTTTTATGTACGGCGTTTCACTTTGTTGTAAGTTTATCCTTTATTAATAAAAGTTTAAGTATGATATTAATACAGGAACATATTTTTCTGTTTTTTTTCAATCTGAAAAATTATGAGTAACGAGTAAGAGGTGATTTATATATTGTGTCATGGTGTTTTAAGGACAATGGTAGGTTTTTTTTGGGACTACTGCACCGCTAGGCGTATCTCATGGTTGGGATTGTTTTTGTATTTATTTGGCTGCTAATATCACCGACAATATCATTTTAAAATCCCAGATTTTTACAACATTATGCTCAAAATTAGTTTTTAGTTAACAATGAAATACATGGACTACTAATGAATTGTCATTAATGTCAATAAGACGGTGTACTTATCAACATATTTTTGCAACTTTATGCGCAGCATAATTTTTTTTAGCACAGTTCAAAAAATATAAATACAAGAAAATAGTTAGAATTATTCCCATAATAAACGGTATAAATCTCTTAAACTAATCATAACATATTGCCTGCGGTACAGGATCTGTCATTCTCATTTACACATTCACGACACTAAGGGTAACCGTATGACAGTTCTGACAGATTAAAGAATAGTTGTCTTTTGATTACATATAAATTGAATACATATATCAGCATTTAAGAGAATACTACTTCTAAAGGGTTTAAAGTAAGAGTCGAGAGTTTAGTAAATTTCGTTTTAGATTACAATGAAATACATGGTTTCCAAATGAGTTTGCAATAATTTTGCTTTCTTACTAAATACATCAGTCATCAGTAAGCTCATTCATAAATATCGAATCAAATATTTTTTGCTTTTATGTAATATATTTATTTTAAAATGTTCAGTTGCGAGTTTCAGGTTTTAGGGTCCAGATAATTTCAATATAAATTTTACTCATCTCGATTCAAGGTTCTCTAAAATGATGAAATCAGTGCGAATAACTCTAAGACCTCACTGCTCGATTCTGCAGGTAGCTATCTGTTTCTCTGATGAAATCAATTTTAAATGAAAGTTGAGGAAGTATTCAATGGATTAGCGATAGGTTGCCTGTAAAAAATTAGCCGTAATTACCTTTAATTAATTTGGTAATATAAATTATAGTTATGTCTTTTGATCAATTTTACGTCATTTAAAAAAAAATGATGTAAAGAATAGAAAAAGAAATGGTCATCAGTTCGCAGTCAACCGCAATGCTAGGGTTGTCAGAGGTAAACAAAAAAAATATATATATCCTCTTTACAATAATCCAAGGCTGCCAGTTAAAATATGGCCGCAAGCAGGGGTTACTATGCTTTCAATCAACGATTCTCCCTTCCGGCAAGTTTGACTGTGTGTGTTTGAATATGTTATCATTGAATTTGCCGTAGAACCGATAACCGTAGTGTATCCTGTCCACTAACCATGTGGAGTGATGATTTGCGCAAGACTGCTGGCAGGAGCTGGATGCGAGAAGCCGAGAATCGAACAAAATGGCGTGCAATTGGAGAGGCCTATGTCCAGCAATGGACTAGAGTTGCCTAGCTATCGATAGTTTTGCTATCATTAGTTGACCTCGAAAACTAGTTACAAACTTGATAGAGCTATCGATAGAATCGATACAATTACAATCAATTTTGTGGATACTTTCGATTCTATCACATGATAACACTATTAATAGTAACGATATTAATGATATTTTATAACTAATACAATTGATTCAATCGATACTATCGATTGTATCATTATAATATATCAAAAAACTATCTATGTATCTCAAAAAATATTAAGTATATGTAACATATTATTGATTTCGATCAATAATATGTTACATATACTTAATATTTTTTGAGATATTTACTAGCTATGTAAATGATTATTGGATGGCAATACTATCGCAGTTTATTAAACTATCAATATTGTGAACTATCGATATTATTTTAGTGGGTAGGCCGACTCGTCGGGAGTCCCACACATACCCTTCGTGTGTTTCCCTGCTCGAAGGGTATGGTGCGAATAGCATTCCACGAGTAAAACAAGAAACAAACCTTATACCAACCTTAAAAAACTGGCCAGCGTGGTATAGTGGGCTAAAACCTCTTAGGAGTGGCCTATGTTCAGCTGAAGGCTATTAAAGGTTGTGACGTTATATGTTATGTAATGTTATCAGCTGTCTGGTTACCATAGTACTGGTTATGTCAAGTTTGAGATAATGTTTAATATTGTAGAGGATCGTTTTTTGTTTTTGCGAAAGACGGTCCCCATTTCATGTCATCCACATTTTTTATATTTTTTATCATTAATTCCATCACGACGAAGACTTGAAGACTCGAAGACTTAGAATTGAAGACTTGAAATACTTGACATTGGCAGAAATAGCTGATCCGGCTGATTGCCATTCATCAAAAGAAGAAGAAGAATATTGTAGAGCTTATTGGTTTCAAGATCTTTGGTTTTAAGCATTCTATTATATTTCCCACAGAAAAAAAATGTAATTCCAATAATGATATGACGTCAACAATCGATAGACAATCGATAGTTTAGTGATAGTCGACTATTGACAGGCGAAGATACTTTCGGTTACCTCTTTTTTCAAGTCAATAAAAATTACTAGTTATAACGCTCTAATAAATTAATAGGGAAGCTCAATATAGTTCTTGAAGTAATGCGCCAATTGGGTAGTATTGTGTAACTCATTGCTAATTACCTAATATTACTGTTTCTATAATAATAATAATGCACATACACTGTTATGTTTGACTGCTGGCATCGGCACTAACATATTTATTTTTATTTTTAAGTGTCAACACTACTTAGTACTTAGTTCTTGTTTATGACAGCAACATTAAACATTCTTCCTTTTTCGTTTTTTCAAGACCACGTCGGACGTCTGATTCTAACTCCTTCACCACGATCACAATAAATTTATTGAAATATATTTCACGCCTATCTACTCTCTCTACAAAGGAAGCGATTGACAAACTGAACTGATTGAGCAATTGAAATTCGATTAAAAATTGTAGCGGCCTGGCAAACTAAATAAAGAATACTTAGTAGAAATTGTAGAGCCATTTATGAGTATACTCTATTTTTAAAATTAACATCAGATCTATTCAAAATCAAATAGATCACTACTGTTTACTTGTTCAAAAAATTTGTATCTTTGTACGAATTGTCGAAAATCGAGGGACCGTCGTAATAGTTATCCAAACATAATTAATTTAAATAAATATATTAAGTGTATTTTATTACAAATAATACTTATCACAGGCTGACAACTATGTCTCAGTTTTTTGTTTTGATATATATTTAGCAAAAGACAATGATAACATGCCGAGTACTGCACTTCCACCGCAAGCATATGTTAACACTCCTCGGTAGTACTGGGGGCAGTCAACTTCGTTTTCACATTTGCTGTAATTAAATTGTTCATTAAATACTTTAAATTACACTATATCAAAGGATTACCTTCTATTTAACTTTTAATAAAATATCCAAAAATCTTTGCTGTTGCTGATGCTTACTTAAGATTTTTTCTATACGCGTTTTGAAACCAATTTTTTGTCTTCGTTCATCTAAACTTACCTTTATTTCTTTACCTTTCACGGACTTTTTGTTGCCCTATACTTCTTACTTTATTTTTAAAACACAATTACCACACTACAAATAACACCAAAACTCACAACAACAATTTATAGATGACACGAGTGTTGTCCCATGTAGGAATCGAACTCACAACACCGCTTAATTCATCCATGTAGTAACGGTGTACGTTCAATATCACATTGCAGGTGATACTTTAACAGCTAACATTTCAAATGCAAATTTAGAATGAGACAGTATAAAAATACATACTAATTCTCTATAGCAACAACTGCAATTCCAGTCACCAGCTTGTCGGCAAAAGTGACGATGGAGTAGATTGCAGCTCCTTGGTGCGAGTGGGGCCCAATTAAATCAGCCGTTACACACAAACTAGAAACTAGTGTTATTGAACTACCCGCTCCTGAAATGGTTTAAATTGAGGATTAATATGTAGATCATTTACGGATTACCGATCGGTGAATCGTTTGATGATTAATGAGTAAATGAAACTAACAAGTTTTTAGGTTTATCATTAAGTCTTTCTCCGAACTCGGCTTGGGAAAAAGTTTCAGAATTTGGTTGGGAACGGCTTTAAGTACATTAAGACTGCTATCAGATCTCTACAACAGAAGTAATTGACGATGGCATGGTAAAGTAGAAAGAACATTATTGGATTTTTGGGCTTCACCTTCAATATTCCCATGGCAATAGGGACCTACGACATAAGGATCTCTCCGAAGTATTGGGTTATCATTATTATAAGATGTCATGAGATATCATTAAATATAAAAAGAAAAATTTTAAGAACGTTATATTTTGGTAATTTAATGTATATGTTGTTCTACATTCGCAAGACATGTACTATCATTATCTAGGTAAGACCTAGATTACAAGGTAACAAAGGATTGTAACAGATGTTGTTTAGCATTGCGTTCCAGTGTATTTTTATTATGGCCTTAAATCTCTCCTGAGAGGAGACCCGAGCTCAACAGTGGAACATTATAAGTTGTTGATGATGATGTTGATATTGTTAATAAACGGTAAATACGGTCCGATATTGTAGTTTCTAGCCGCCTTACTAAAATCGATTAGTATATTCCATTGAGTTAATATCATTTTAGTAAGATGGCAAATAAAACGATAATCTAAAAAGGTTTGTCTAAGTTGATCAGACATCAGAGTGAGATGGTATCCCGAGTCTCAAAAATGCACTTTAATCATTAATGAATCTTTTGTTGGCGCACAAAACCTACAAATTTTGACCAGCTAACATCTCTTCTCCAAACTGCTTAAACCAATTTTCTTTTAAAAAGTCTGCGTTAAGCCAGCTTTTACTTTTCCAGCCGTAAAAATCTTATAAAATAATCGAATTGAAACACAAAGACAAGTAGTCTATATCCATATAGTCTTTTCTAAATTAAAATGTATGTCCTTCCTTCATCATTATTAAGACTATTGAGTACGCAATAAGATGATTGTTCTCACCTATTAATGTAGCCACCAAGTATATTTGAACTATGCTGGCTTCTGGATCAATAAATATGGCTATCCATGCACAACTAATCAGACTTAGTATACTTCCTATTAAATACGCCACCTGCAGATAAATTGTGATTTATGTTCATAATTATTATGGCGCAAAGATATCGTGTGAATTGTATCTTTTTTTTAAATGTAATATGTGGCAAACGAGCAGACGTATCGCCTGATGGTAAGCGATTACCGCCGCCCATGGACACTCGCAACACCAGAGGCGTCACAAGTGCGTTGCCGACCTTGGGGGATGGGAAGGGGGATGAGGGGAAGGGTAGGATTATGGACCTCCGGTATCCTCACTCACTCGGTGAAACACGGCACTGTTTCACCGGTTTTCTGTGAGGCCGTGGCATCACTCCGGTCGAGCCGGCCCATGCATGCCAAAGCGTGGCTCTCCCCCGGTATCTTTATAAATTGTAACCTATGTGTTATTCTGATGTATAAGCTTTATTATTGTAAAGTTTCATTAAAATCCATTCAGTAGTTTTTACGTGAAAGAGTAACAAACATCCATCCATACTTACAAACTTTCGCGTTTATAATGTTAGTAGGATATATAAACAAACGTATAGGGGGCAAACGTGTAAAACTATCATTAGGTGGTAGGTACCGCTCACCAGAGGCACATGTAACTCAGGGGATAGAAATTATTGGCAACGTTTCTTTACAAGTTTAAAAAGTGTGTGCCTTTCAATTGCACCTGTTTAAAATTAGAAGACTCGCCTTGATTTCTGTTATAACTCCCTACATTAGTGACATTATTGCTTATTTATTATAATCAATAGGCTTGAATAGTCCACGGCCGACCTGTGTAAAGTGGTCCTGTGCAAAATGATCTTAAAATCATGTACCAATAAAGGTTTTCCTCTCACAATCTATGATATAGTATATAGTTAAAAATAACAACAGTAACATACAAACCTGATTGCCACAATAGTTAATATTACTCTTTAATAATAGAGAGAAAAAGAATGAAGACACGTATAGGACCAAAGGAACACTGGCTACTAGTTCAGATCCTGCACTAGGGTTGTACGACAGTCGCTCTTCTAGAAAAAGTGGTACATACACCAAACTCAAAGCCCAGTACAATCGGGAGAACACGTATCTGTAACATATGAAAAATATTGTTATATAAATAATAATTATACAGCAAAAATTAAATCATAAATACTAATTATATAGGTTCATTAACTTAAAGTATTACTACAAAAAAAATATGATGTAAATTTTTTTTTTTTTGAAAGTTAAATTAATTAAATATGTTTTCTTTACTAATTTCCTACAATAACTTTGTGTTTTAATAAATTTTAAGCTATCCTATTTATTTTTAACTATCCTATTTATTTCTATTTTTTTATAGGTAATTATTTTTACAGGTATTAACATACTCATGATAGGTATTTGGTGCTGACAGTGCGTGCAGCCTGCAGCCTGGTCTCAGTGGTCACAGTCGGCTGTGACCACGGCCAGTGCATTCACTGCAACCTAGTGTATCGTGAGCTCTATCATTCACAAAAACATAACTAAATATTAAAAAAATATTCAGGAAACAAACCTCATGAAAGTTAGGAGCATAAGTTATTAATATATATGTTCTTAACCTTACGATTAATGATTTGGAAAGGCTGAATGCATTAGGATTCTTACGTAGTTCTAAACCACGTAAAATATGTAAAGCTTCCTAGCCAGGTACAAAGATGTACTATATAAAACTACTAATATATAAATACTTACAAAAGACTTGTTTGATAAAGTAGAGGCATCCGCAGAAAATATATGATCTTAGATTTTGCAATATTAACAATTTGTTTATTGCCTTCTTCATCTAAAGTCATGGATTGATTGTTTATAGCATGCCCATTAGATTTTTCTTCTTTGTTTGACTTTAGTTTGAAAAATATTTGAAATATTAGGTACGATAATACTCCAATTCCAGAAATGATTAGTGATACATCCTGTAAGAATTTAAGTGAAGTTAACTATTGTAGAGAAATGTCTATAAGTTTGATTCTTCGATGAGTGTTTCTAAACTATACATACTAATATTATAAATTCGAAAGTAAATCTATCTGTCTATTAGATTTTTCACGACCAAGCTGCTGCACCGATTTGAATAAAATTACAGTGGAGATCCTTTAATTCTTGAGGAAGGACATAGGCTACTATTTACCGCGATAACTGTACACACGCGAGTGGAGTCGTGGGCTAAAGCTAGTTGATAATATTTATACTTTGAGTGAAGTGTTACTATTAAAATAAATTTTGTATAACGCTGAAAGCTGTGTTTAAGCTAATTGGAACTAAGCTAATTGTGTGTAATAATCTTATCATGTTATTTTTGTACCTGAACCCCTGTTTTGTGCTCTACCCTATACTACTTTAAATAGTACTTAATTTTTATCTATAGAAACTGTGATAGAAGAAGTTTTGTATTCGTGTTCATAAGAAAATGTGACTTTAGAAAACTTAATAATGTGTAGGAAGTGTTTTCGTTATCTCGTGTGAGAATGGGACATTTAGAAGATAAGTAAATATTATTTAGGCCATATAAAGGAGATTAAGAAAACACCTATTTTGCAAGTTCTTAAAATAAAAAACCAAAGATTCGATATATGAGCAATGATTTAACATGACATATGGAAAAATTTACCCTGAATTTATAATCGTCTAGAGGCCCAATATAGGGTCTGTAATTGGTGGCTCTCAGCACTACCCAGGTTATGAGGTATACAGCCAAGCTTGATGTCACTGAAGCCATGTATCTGAAATATAAGTATTAATATATGTACATATATATGTCTGTTTAGTAACTTATTTTTATTTCTGAATTCGTTTTGATTCGATCCGATACGAAGGAAGATTTCGCCATGGTCCTTCGAATAGCAGGCGTGTTAACTTCCTGTAGATGGTCTCTACAGGAAGTCAACACTTCCATTTGAGAGTTTTTTTTCTACTCCCGGTCCTCATATCTATGAAGCTCAACATATTATTACTTACCTTATTGAAGTTAAATCAGCTCGAACTTGCAGATTATCCGATATAGCAGGGATCATTGCTAAATGAGATATCTGTACCACAGCCCAACCGATTTGGAACACAACAATAAGGACACTGTAGTACATTGGCATCCACCATAGGAGGTAGTCATGGTCAGCAGTAATCCAGCAACCCCAACATCTCACGAACAGCAACGGAAACGTACAAGTAATTAAAATGCAACCTGCGAAGAAAAGTTGGAATTGTTACAATTATCTATCAAGAAGATTTGCCCATAACTGAGGGATACAGCTAAACTATTAGAAGTAATCGCTTTAAAGAAAAGTAATAATAATAATATAGCCTTTTATTCAGATCCTCAACTTATAACATTGCATTTCACTTATTATTATAATTACACTGGACTCTTCAATTTAATACCTGTTGCTTGGTTATCTTTCCTAGATCAGTTTGCCAATCGGCAAAGGTCTTTTTTTTTTTTTTTTTGACGTTGTGATATGCCTTTACGCACTTCGCTCCCCCCCTGCGGGCACAGGAGGTTCGCTTTGTGTGGGACTCCTGACTGACACCAGCCAGACTACCCACTAAACCACCACGGTGTGCCACTCTGCGCCTGAGACGGGAGGGGTCCGGGAACCGCTTTCTTACGCCATCCGGACCCCTCCCAGCGCCTGCCCGCACTGAAGCGGGCACCATCTTCTGATTCTAAATTCTTAAGGTGGGCGACGTACGGCACACGCGTAACGTCGCCCCCCCTCGCGGGTGGCCTCTAAGCGGATGGGGGGGAAAACCCGTCCCGCCCATCCGCGGCCACACTCAGGGCGGCATGAGGCGCTGGTAGGCGCGCCTCCGCCGCCCGGTTCGCCGGCGGCGGATCGGGTCCGAGTGGAGATCGTCCTCTCGGGCCTTCTCCGCCGCCTCCTTCTGCGAGATGACTTCCTCGCAGAAGGTCGCGACCGCGGTAAAACTGCTCTCGCCGCCGGCCATGGAGCGTACGACGGCCGGCAGCGAGAGATCTCCTCCGATGACTGCAGTGAGGGCCCGACGCTGCGGCGCCCAAGCGGGGCACGCGGCCAGCGTGTGCTGGGCCGAGTCCTCACTGCAGTCGCAGTGGTGGCAGGCGGGACTCAATTCCCTCCGCGCGACCGAGTGCAGGTACTTCCCGAAGCAACCGTGCCCGGAAAGCACCTGCGTCAGTCGGAAGGAAAGGGTCCCGTGCTGCCGCCCTGCCCACTCGAGGATGACGGGCTGGAGCGCCTCCACGGTGGCGAAGCCAGCACGTGGAGCCTCCAGCCGCGACGACCAGCGAACCATAGTGGCTCGACGGGCGGCTTCACGCCACTCGCGTACCTCTTCGGGCGGAGGGCGCATGCCACTCTCCGCCCGGAATTCAGCCACCCGTCGATAAACCACGTCGGCGGGCACCTCCGCCTCCAAATCCCACGGGGGTGTATCGGCCAAGGCGCACGCCGCCTCGGTCGACACCGTGCGGTATCCGCGTATGGCTCTGACCGCCAATACCCTCTGAAATCGGCAAAGGCCTCCTCCAACCTTTTCCATTCTTTCTTTTCTTGTGTCTCTCTATTCCACGCAAATCCAGCCATCATATAGTGTCTTCATCCCATCTTTTTTGCGGTCTACCTCTTTTCTTCTTGCTCTCTCTGGGATACTGCTGGGTCACCCTCTTGCTCCATTCGTCGCGTCGTCTTATCACATTACTAGCCCATCTCCATTTAAGTCTTTTGATTTTAATTTTTACATCTGTAGTTATCGTTTTATTTCTGATGACAAAGTTTTTCAATCTGTCAGACTTTCTAATATCTAGCATACTCCTGACCATTGCATATTGACAAGTTGCTAGTTTGTTTAATAACAGACGCCTAACGCAATGCTAGAGGGGATTTGTGTACTGTTTTTGTTAATAAATCCTACGCTGTGTTGTTACCTTGCGTCTCTCCTAGCTGGTACTACTACTACAGTAAGTAGCAGACTACCCAGAGGTGAGAAGTAATACTTTCGCCCATTCTCCTCACCTCGCTCAAGCCAACGATGCTCCATTTGATTTGTTTTAGCGTAGTAGAGTAAGATTTTCTTCCTTCATTAGCGTAAGCACATTAAGGGATCCTATGTTTATTGCTGGTTTGGTTTATCCTATGTTTATGGAATAGGGGTAATAGGTAATATAATATAAAATATAAATAAAGTAATAGGACACCCGTAACATCAGAGTTGTCACAAGTGCGTTGCCGGTCTTTGAGGGATTGGGAGGGGGTAGTGGCAAGGGTTGAGTTATGGTCCCTTTTTTTTAAACGTGGGGAAAACCCCTCGGACCTTCACCCCACCGGGGTTTGCGGCGGGGCGGTGAGTCGGAATCGAACCGACTAAAACCACACGGTGTGCCACTCTGCGCCTGAGACGTGAGAGATCCCGGAACCGCTTTCTTACGCCATTCGGACCCAAAGGGTTGAGTTATGGGCCTCCTTTATCCTCAGTCACTCGGTGAAATACAGCGTAAGCGCTGTTTCACACTGGCTTTCTGTGAGGCCGTGGTATCACACCGGTCGAGCCGGCCCACTCATGCCGAAACGTGGCTCTCCCACGGTATAATTATTGTGGGTTGTGGAAAGAAAAGTAATACATTTGAGTAAATGAAAATAATTTTTATGTTGACGATCGTTATTAGTGTTCGTTTACATTTTTTGATAATAAATAAATTTAATAAATCAGTCTGCTGTACTACCCAAAGTTATTGTATTTACGTGCATGTCAATGTGGTAACATTATTTGAATTGAGTTTATTTTGTTTTTACCTGACTATGTCGTAAGGAGGGTCATGTTTATCGAGCGTTTCTATTTATGCGGATATGTATTTTCACTTCTTTGGCGCGCCCTACAGCGTAAACGGCTGGACGGTTTTTGACATATGAGGTGTCGTTGAATTCATCAGAATTGTGGTTGTTATACAGGCTATATAAATTTTCAAAATGGAGCCCGCAAATGGGAAAAGGGGGGAGTGTATTTGTTTTTTTTTCATACCTCAGCAATGGGTATCAAATAAAATATTGTGAAAAGAACGTTTGAAAAATACATGTATCATATCACTTTTATATTATTGTTTTAACACAAATAGTTAATTAGTAAACTTAAACCAATCAAATCAAATCGGCCACATGACCAATTTTCTTTGAAACAGGTGCAACGACAGCGGGTTTGAACACTAAAAATTAAAATTTCGAAGAACTTTTCGGTTAATTAAATAAAATATTCTGAAAATATTGTTATTATAAAAACAAAAACCCAACTGCTTGAAATTAATGAACTGAAACGAGAAAAACAAGTATCACAATACCTTTATAAAATTCGAATGACTAATGCATCGTTTTGTAATCTTTAGTAAAATAATAAAGTGACTAATTACATATGTTTTATTAAGTATATTCAAATTAGTCATACTAAATAATTTATGATGCCGTAAGCGGTAACAAACGTTGTTTTAGTAGTTCTTTCTTTGCCTGTAACAATGTGTTGTCTTGTATACAACATTGAACATTTTTTTTATTATCAAGAGTGGAGACCAGTTTGTTATAGACACCGAAAACTACCAGCACAAATAAAGGGTGACTTCACGCTATTTAAATGGTGATCGCAAAGGTTGTTTCATTATTATCTTTTGTTATATAATAAAATACTTATTTTATTTAAATAGAGGTGTCATTAATCACCCTCATTATAAACAGTTATTCTTTAAAATTACACTAAATAAAATTGTCAATAAGATCACTTCTACTTATTAAGGTTTCTTACCATTTTTTTATTACAGATCATGGTAATTTGATCCAGCGTGACGCTTGCCTCATAATTATCTATGGACGCTTGTCATTTTTTCAATGAATTGTGAAAAAAAACAACTATAGTAAAAGTAATTGTAGATATACATTTAAGCGATAATAAGTATTTACTTGTCATCAGTTATGTACCTTAATCTATAGTTGTATCATGATTCCGCATTTACAACGAGTGGAGACGTTCTCTTAATTTGTTTACACACATACACTGATAGTAGACTCCAAAAAGTTTTATTATTTTATTATTGGTTAGTCATTACGCTATTAGAGAGAACCAAATTTCAATACACACCTGTTAAATGCCAGCCTTTCTTATTACCGTATTTGTCAGCTAACATACCGACAACTGGTGTTGCTAAAGCGTCGATAACTTGTCCTGAAAATAATATTTAGGTACATTTAGTATGTATAAACAAATTCAATATCAAGGTCTCTATTTTATGAAATTCTATATGCAGTCAATCGCCGTCTACTGCTTAACGTAGGTAGACCTACGTTGAGTTTACTATCAGACAACGGAGCCGGCTTCAGTGCGGGCAGGCGCTGGGAGGGGTCCGGATGGCGTAAGAAAGTGGTTCCCGGATCTCTCCCGTCTCAGGCGCAGAGTGGTACACTGTGTGGTTTTAGTCGGTTCGATTCCGACACACCGCTCCGCCGCAAACCCTGGTGGGGTGAAGGCCCGAGGGGGTTTCCACAGGTGAAAAAAAAAGGTAGACCTACGCTGTATATGTAATTGTGTGAAAATGCTAGTGACAGTTTAAAGAATTTACCCGCGTTTACTAATGTAGTGTAGTGTGAGTCTATGAGAGAAAATGTATGACATGTATCTTGATAAAGTTTCAAAAGTTTGGGCTGTATACAGCGAATCTCTTAAGATACCACACCTACGGGTTTCTTTGGATATAAAACTTTATTACCTGCTAAACTTAACCTCTTAACATTATAATGTACCAGAAAAAGCAGCTTTTGTGTTTTTCAAAGGCTTTGTCCATTTTAAACAGGAAGATTTATTCATTTATTACCCTTCCTTTTTTCTTCTTAATTTTTACCCTACTAGCCTAACAACCTTTCTTTGGTGTATAGAATAAGTAATCATCCTATCCACCTTTCAAGATTTACGGTACAATCCTTTTCTATCCGACACCCAATGAATCCAGGAACCAAGCATAAGTAAGTATCGAATGACCCGTTTCTCGTAAGTCTGTTTATTTAATTTCTTTGCGCTATGAAACAACAAAGTATTAAAGACTTTACTTTTAATAAGTGTTATAAATGAGTTAAAACCCTTATCGTTACAGATGAGTTCTGTATAATATTCCTTTACACTATAAATACGATGGTAGTATGCTTTTAGGTTGTCAAGTCACTCATTTGGAGTTAAACATTAATATGGTACTTATACACTGCGGATACTTGAATGAAATAATACACATAATATTTTGTAAAAAAAAACTATGTTTTTACTTTCGTCTCAATCTCTATGACTTGTTCTTAAGGATCGAAAATAATAAAGTTCTCTAAAGTGTTAAACCGATTGAACTAAATTAGAAGACGATACTAAATGCGATGAAATATTTGAGTATCTTATTTACATATTTCATTATTGCAACAAGGTGTTGATGACCTTATTTAATGTACCTGAATAGCGACACTCTTATTTACCAACTTTTATTATAACACAAAAAAAAATTATTTTATGTTTGTATTCGAAGTAAGAGAAAAAACGCATAATGTATATTCAGCATATTACATTTGGTTGGAGTTTTTTTAAATAAAGTTATGCATCTAACTGAAAGATTTGGGATTTCCAAGAAGCAAGTAAGGGAATATACTGTTATTTCATGTAAAGTGAAGTTTGTCCTTTAAAGATCGAAACAACTACGTTATTTTTAGAAATATCGGCGTTGTTTTGTACTTGCACAAAACAGTTTCAATCACCAACCTATGTGACACTTTTACAAAAGATAAACATTATGTAGCGGAACTACTTATATGTAATTTTATAGTTTATGGTGAGTCAACAATACGTTACGGCTTTTCATTTTAGATTATGTATTATATATATTCATGTTAACATAATAATATTCTCTATGAGTCACTTCATTACATTCTAAAATTTATAATGTTTTTCATACGTGTAGTAAATATTTTGAAATATCAAAGATATTTTTATTTTATTTTAAATATCAAAGATATTTTTATTTTATTTTATTGTGTGGGAGAATAAATGAGCAGATAAGTCACCTGATACTAAGTGACTAGTCCTTTGGATACCTTCAGAAGTCAGAATCAGGCGTAAAGAGGTTTAAGGTCGAAATGTTAAAATCTAAAATATAATATTACTAGCTGATCCACGCAACTTCATCGCACTCTTCACAATCATGCTCGGCTCCTATTGGTCTAACTAAGAATAATGTTAACTATACTGTATTAAGCACACCGTGGGAGAGCCACGCTTCGGCATGAATGGGCCGGCTCGACCGGAGTGATACCACGGCCTCACAGAAAACCGGTGTGAAACAGCGCTTACGCTGTGTTTCATCGAGTGAGTGAGGATACCGGAGGCCCATACCCCAACCCAACAATTATCGCGCCCCTCACTATCCCCCTCACCATCCCCTTTCCCCCCAGGCCGCCATAGTGTGGGTCACCATGGTGCATTGTTCTTTTTCGCATTGAGGATGGTGACCACCACTCTTGGATTCTGCTCATGCTTTCCATCAGGTAAGGCAGAGTCATTTTGGCAGTTAAATATAAAAAAAAAAAAAAAAAAACCAGCAAAACACAAAAAAAATTGCATTCTTGTTTCAAATTTCAGTTAGTTAAATATTATTTTATTAAATTATTTGAAAAGTTCCATTATGTATGTAGTTAATGTACCTACGTATTTATTGAGTATTGAATAAAACCTTTTTTTTTGATCAATTGATTTAATTATTAACAGACCGTTGCATGAGATTGAGAGACTTGTATAAAGGATGTTATGTCATTAGAAATTCTTCGCTGACGCTAGTCAATATTTGAATTAGTACTTATGTATTATCCGCAAACATCCTTATCTCTTGAATATTTTTTATAAAGTGATAAAGTGGTACTAAAATATCAATGAATTACTACCAACAAAGTGCAATAAGAACATATCAACGTAATATTTTTTACTATATTTTAAATATAGTAATAATAAGTACATAAAAGACTAGAAGATTTCTAATAGGTACATTCTGATAGCCATGATCTTAAGCGTAGTTTAAACTACATTGAATTGATAAATTGAATTGATAAACTGTAGTGGGTGAACAGACCTATTTTGAATCTTAAAATTAGTTTCAATGAACTTCCTTCCTGCGTCAGAAATATTCTGACAATTAGGCGGTAAGATTTTATAGGTCAGAATAATATTGTATTTGCATAAACCGATAGGATTTAAAAGGATGATTTTAGACATAATCATTTTACGGCTACCAAATATAGACCTACGATATCAAGGCAAGGCAAAAAATACAAACCACTCAGAGAGCAACGGACAGGAGCTGCATGTACTTTAAACTGAGAGATACAGTAAGAAGCACGGAAATTCGGAAAATAACCAAAGCCAAGGATGCTCTATATATTTCACAAAATCTTAAGGGGAGATGGGCTGGTCATGTTGCGAGATACGCTGATAATCGATGGACTATTGACACAATAAATGGAAAGGACCGACTGGCGTGAGAAGGAGGGGTCGGCCGTGCGCCAGTTGGAAGGACGAGATTGTGGCAATCGTAGAAAGGGATTGGATGACCACCGCCAAATATAAACAAATATGGAACTCATTGGAGGAGGCATTTACCTTTAGGGGTTTTCTCATTAATATAATCATTTAAGATATTTTTTTATTTAGATAAATGTGGTTTAACTTAGTAGTATAATGTTTGTTAGGAAAAAAATACCAATGTGGAACAAATAAAGCAATTTTATTGTTATTATAAACCGATAGTAAGTCACACCATTTTGTAAATATGGTCTGTTACCTGGCTTTACGTTATCCAATAGAATAAAGTATTTAAGTAAAGCCAAATAACATTCATAATCATCATCATCATCAGCCTATCGCAGTCCACTGCTGGACATAGGCCTCTCCAATTTCACGCCACTTAGTTCGATCTAAGGCTTCTCGCATACAGCTTCTGCCAGCCGTCTTGCGCAAATCATCGCTTCACCTGGCTTGTGGACGTCCTACACTACGTATGCCAAGACGCGGTCTCCAATCAAGAACTCGTTTACCACAACGGTTATCGGTTCTTCGGCAAATGTGGCCAGCCCACTGCCACTTCAGCTTGCTAATCCTGTGGGCTACGTCGATGACCCTGGTTCTTTGTCGGATCACCTCGTTTCTAATGCGATCCCTTAGAGAAACGCCGAGCATATACCTCTCCATTGCACGCTGAGCGACTTTGAACTTATGGACCAGTCGAACCGTCAGTGTCCACGTTTCGGCTCCGTATGTCATTACGGGTAGGACGCACGCATTGAAGACTTTCGTCTTTAGGCACTGTGGGATCGATGATGAGAAGACCCGACGAAGTACGTATTCATAATCATCATCATTCATCAAAAGCCTATAATAGCCTATTGTTGAACATAGACCTCTCACCCTTAGAAAGGATGTTGTAATTTACCACGCAGGACGGACGGAATGGTATCTATAGAGTTTAGTTTAAAGTTTTCCTTCCTTTTATAGTGCTGCTGTCTTATTTAATTTGCTCTCTTAGTCAAAACATACGACATCCATGGGTTGAATGGGATGATGATATTCCGTATTCTTATATTTCGTATTAGAAAGTGAAAAGTTACCAAGCAGCAACAGAGCTCCAGCGACAGCGGCCTTCATGTTGAGAACTGCTTGGAAGAATAGCATCATGTAGGAGAACCACATGGCTGCACAGAGATCGTTGTACACGTGGCCGAGACCATAAAGAATGTTCTGACTGATACGCCACCATCTTCGCGTTAGTGGTCCACTGAAATTAAAAATATATTCTTATCATGATAAGATAGAAAATACAGATGAATTATCTGTTTATTTTTTTATTTTAAAGAGTATTGTTTAAACTGCTTAGTAAGGTTATTTATTTAGCTCTCTTTTAGATTAATTTTTGACGTAGCTATATTTTAAGCATGAGTTGCTATATTTCCCTTTTTTAAAGTAGTTTTCTTCACAAAGCATGGATTTCCACTGAATAAAGTAATTCGGGATATTCAAAATGCGGGAATGCACTTGCGTCTCTTTAGTTGCAGCCCCCTTAGCTAGTCGATTCTCTTCCTACAATCGCCAACCCTCTTGTATTATTGGCTATCTCACTCTTAACTTGCGTTGAGATGGCGTCTTTCCCATACATTTTTTAGTTTACCACGGAACAAATGATCGTATTCATCACACAAAGATTTTTCCTGTATGGGAATCGTACCCATGACCTCTGGATTAGTAGTCAGCATCACTAACCACGAGACTACAGGCCCGTCGTGAAAATTATATTAAGTGAATTGTTTCCCCACGTAATTTAATGTCGATCTGTATAGTAAAGTTAGACTTATTTTTTGTATTGGAATGTAACAAAAAGTATACCTACTTCAATATACAGACAATTTTTAAAATAAACCCACGTCTCCTTACGTTTTGCAGGTCTACAAACTAGATAGATAAAAAACAAAAATTTATTGCTTATAAGATTTTTTTACAACTGACTAATGAAAAACTGAACTTTGTGAATAGCAAAAGTAATAGTTTTTGTGATACGCAATCTCTCTTTCTTATGTTATCATCAACATTTTCATTGTTTAACTCTTCGACACATGAATCTGGGCAAGTCCTAGGAAAATGTGTTTTGTTTTCGAATCACCCGATTTTAGATTCTCATACACTCTTAGTTAGTTCTATTAACCAGCTACAACATCCTTATTAGAGTTACTGTGATCAAGAAGTTATATAATTTTATATAATTATTATTATATTTATATAGTTATATAATTATAACATCATTAATAATTAATTATTGAATAACTAGAAACCTTAACTTATAAATAAGTTTCAAGATATTTAGGATTAGATATTGGATTCGGATATAAAAAGTGATAAGGAAAAAATTAATGTAGGAAAATACCGAAAACTTATAGGTTATGTGGCAGCAGATGGATGTGGACTGTTCAGGACCGGGATGGTTAACGCTCCATCTATTATCCAAATTATATTATAAAAAAGTTCAAATCCCATCGATATATATCATATATCGATGGGATTTGAACTAAATATAGCATCCACATTATATCTGCCTATAGAGAAATGAACGATCAATTTACTTAATGATATATCAAACACTCGTCCTCAGTACGGTAATATAATTTTATAAATAAATCCTACCTCTCTTAATTAGTTTCATTGTTCTAAATATAATGACATATAAACACAGCATGAGAAATTAAACAATTTCAAGTCATTGTACATAGATGTAGCACTTGATGGATTTCGTTGCCAACTTTATTGATCGAGTGACATCGAGTTTAATAAGTCAAATTGGATAAGAAAGGATGCTTTTATAGATTTTCTCGTATGTATATATGATATGAATGTTTGTAAATGGGCCTTGTCATTGCAATTTCTGATGATACCTTAAAACGGCGGACAATTCTAGCCAATTTCTTAACTTCCTATAGCATGCCGCTAATGGGATAAGTTGCTCTAAACTGAATTAGCAACGTATTAGGTAAACGTTCTCGATAAGATTGTTCAACTGCTGAATTACCTCATATGAATTTCAACTGTGGGTGGTTTTTCCTTATCGGTCTCTTCATTTTTCCCTTGGACATCAGTCGCACCATATTTCACACTCATTTTATCACTGAAAATGTAGTTTTGCGTATACGGTGTTCGATGAAAACTTCTATATTTAATTTTATATGTTTAAATTCCACACTGTATAAACTAAGACACAATGTTTTTCACAATATTCTACATATACAACTGTGCTAACAGAAACTTCTTAGAAGTATTAATGTATTTATTGTTGAATATTTGTTGCGCATTGTACGCGAGGGCGGCCGCGTGTGCTATGAATGGAGCTCTCAACTTGTGTGACATCGAATTAGTCCCTATATAGAGCAGAGTACCATACACTGTCAAGTCTTTGACAAAGTTCGGTATCATACAAGTAATTAATAAGTGAAGAACCAGCTAATAATTGTTTACATGAAGTAGAACACACACAGATGTTTCATTAAACCTATAGGTCTCCATATTGTTTTATATTTGCTATTCTTTTAATTGAATACATTTACATATTATGCATATTATTATAGTTAATAGAATTTAAAATTCGCAATGACTACGTTTAATGTTATGATTGTAAAGAGTATACATAATACAGACTTCAGGGATAATAGGATTTCCGACAGAATTGTTGTAGGTTGGTTCTAAATTTGTATTAGTGAAGTAGAAGCGAGAGAGCCCTATATCTACCTACGTGTCGTATACGAAAGTATGCATGATATAATGTAGGTGATTTGACTTCGCAGCGGCTTCCGTGAGTATAGGGTTTCCTTTGTACCCGCCTGTTCATACTCCAATAGTTCCGAGTATGGTGATCCCTTCTATGATACTTTTAAATGTGAATTGAATTTATATTTTGACTTAAGTTATAGCTGATTTTCGATACACAAGAAACATTTTATGATTAATATCGATTATAGCAGATTCATTTTCAGTTCATGGGGCCTAAGTGGAATATTATTATCTCGAGAATAATTTTGATTGATGTACCTATACAAAATAAGTGATATCTTTTGACAATGTGATAGTATGATGGCTGTTCCTTCAATTTGGTTTTCTTCGAGTAATTTAATATGTTGACCTAATCTCATACATTATATACCTCAAGGACTCATAAAGTGAAAGTTGTTAACTTCTACTTATTAAGAAACACAAATAAAAGAAATTTTACTGCCTTTTTTATTAATTCATATTGTATACACGAATAGACATATTTTGAATAATTAAGAAACACAATAAAAAATAAATGCAATTACTTGTTAATCTCATCATTTTTGAAGTCAAATATAATATGAAGAAAAAACAATAACCACAGTTTCATTCTAACATGGTATGTGGTTCGGTAAAAGTTATATTGTGAGCGAAATGAATATCTCGGTGTATGACTTAGTTTGTAACATAATAAATAGGTATTATATATATTATAGACGGTGTCAGCATGTGTTATGTGCATTTTGCGGCTACAGATTGTGTGTGGATATAAATGAAGGTTAAAAATGTTGACAACAAAATATAAATATTGCAGCTGTGTAATTGAACAATATAAAGGACAGAAATGTCGTGATCATTTACGACAACGTTTATTTACGAAAATAATTTTATTTTCAAAGCCTTTTATAATAACTAATAACTAAAGGTACATTCTCAGAAGATCCTTTAGTCAGATCTATGAGGGATGATGGATTTAATGAGAATATCTTTTCTCATTAGATCATGATTTCAAGACGTGGATCTACTGAGAACTGTTTTTTCGTACAATCTCATAGGATCCATTGGCCAGATCCATAATGCATCTAATGGCGATTTTATTTTTCATTAGATTCTGATTTCAAGATGTGGATAGGTGATATTATATATATATATTAATCTATCAAATACATCTATTTTTATTTTTGACTAGCTTTTGCGAGCGTCGGTTTATCGGTTATCGCAGTAAAGAGTAGCCTATGTCCTTCCTTAAGTATGAAAGTATCTCCAAGCCAAATTTCAGTGAAATCGGTGCATCGGTTTGGCCGTGAAAGCAGGATAGACAGACAGACAGATTTATTTTCGGATTAAATATTTTTGATTTTGCCTACCTTCTGCCTTCTCCTCGTTCATTGCTTTCTTGTTTTCGCAAAAAATTTTTACCAAAAGTTTTTTTTATATATATATTTTGCTGCCAAAATGACTCTGCCCTGCCTGATGGAAAGCATGAGCAGAATCCAAGAGTGGTGGTCACCATCCTCAATGCGAAAAAGAACAATGCAGCATGGTGACCCACATTATGGCGGCCTGGGGGGAAGGGGGATGGTGAGGGGGATAGGGGGCGTTGGATTGGGGTATGGGCCTCCGGTATCCTCACTCACTCGATGAAACACAGCGTAAGCGCTGTTTCACACCGGTTTTCTGTGAGGCCGTGGTATCACTCCGGTCGATCCGGTCCATTCATGCCGAAGCGTGGCTCTCCCTTAATCAAATTTACTTATTAAGGTGATTTTTTATAGCAATTATTTTTTTATAAATTGTATTCTCATTAGATTCCTTATTAAGAGAAAGTAAATAAAAAATCTCATTAGATCCATCATGTATGTATTGAGAATGAACTAACTAACTATTTTTTTTTTTTTCGGATTCGGTATTCAGCCAAGGAAGCGACAAAGAAGGAAGTATTGGATACGAAACATGCTTTTTCTGGAACCTTAAGTTTTTACATTTGGTTGTAAGTTTCAGAATTAGTTCAATAACCCCACATAATTTATACTTATATGTATAATCTAAATATTAGATAAAGAAAGACCTTAAATACATACTTGAGTGTATGTAATGTAATTATTTTATAGATATGTATAAGTGAACCAAAAACTTTATTTTCTATTACGAAAATCATGCGAACGGAGGAGTATGAATTTTGGCACAGTTAAATTTTATATGGAGGAAGAGAACAGAAAGCCAAGAAAATAAAAGTAATTAAATAAATTACAGCCGTATTTCGACCAAAGGGCGACCACTTGTATATCTTAAATCCAACCTATATTTAAAATATATTTCGTGGGGGTTATTGAATCTGAACGACACTTTTCGTTTAGTCCTACAGAAGCAGTTAATTTTCAAGGACAAGTAGTGATTACAGACGTGTGTACACTTCATATTTATGATTCTATCTGCCATTGCATTGATGAGGGTGTAAAAAACCAATAATGATGCAAAAATCACTTTAGGTAGTAGACAGCTTCAAGCTACACATGGATAATTATATTATACAGCTCAATTTTTAATCGGGCATCGAAATTTGATCTTCTGGTAATGGTTCAAGAAGACTAAAAACAAATTACCTACATATACCAATCAATCTGGTCAGTGTTGCTAAGTAAAAACATTATTTTTAAGGAGAGGCCTATGGTTAGCAGTGGACTTCTCAAGGTTGGTGATAATGAGGTTTAAAAATAAATGGGGAAATTGAGATAAGAAGAGCAGACCAATAACATACTAATATTTCTTATATGAATGTTTAATGACCATGAAGGGATGAGAGTTAGCAGCTTGTTTGTGGATGAAATGCGAAAATAGTGGCAGTTTACGTAATTAAGACATTGATAACTGACTTGTAATATGGAGATCGTCTTTGTTTTATCGAAAGACGGTCCCCACTCCATTTCATCCACTTTTTTATTTTTATCATTTATTTCATCACGACGAAGACTAAGATTTAAAGACCATAAATACCTACTTGACATTGGCAGAAATCGCTGATCCGGTGATCCGGCTAGTTGCCATATCATCATGAAATGAAAGAAAATACTTGTAATATGGTGTAAAATGATGTAAGAGGTGTCGAAGAACATTTTATGTAAGTGTCGTGACCAGATCTTAGAATTGAACATGACGATTGATCATGATTTTTAATGTGGTCGATATTTTCATAGAAAGGTGTCTTTGTTTACGAGAACAAGCAAAAAATTGTTAACAAATTCTTTACAATATGCTCGTATGGTATTAAAAAGCACCTTTATTACTAAATTGACTTTAATAAAGCATCTTTTGATGCTTCTTATCCGGTCGCTTCATCGTGTTTTTTAGAACACTGGACACTTATCAAATGTACAATCTCTATTGACTTTCATCCATAGTCATATTATAAATACGAAAGTATCTCTGTCTGTTACGCTTTCACGGTTAAACTGCTGTACCGATTAGGACAAACTTCGGTACAGCGATAGATTGAACTTTGGAGAAGTACATAGGCTACTTTATGTCGCGGTAACTGACATGCATGTGAGCGGAGCCACGGGCAAAAGGTTATCTATATTTATAATAAATCTGTAGAGAGGTCTGTACATGAAATATATTTCCAAAATAAACGTCAGGGGATAATTAGGGATCGATACTGATGCCAAAAATGCAATCAGTAAAATTTTTATCTGTCTGTCTGTCTGTATAACCGTTATAGAAACTAAAACTACTCGACGGGTTTTAACGAAACTTGGTACAATTATTTTTCATACTTCTGAGCTGGGTATAGTATACTTTTCATCACGCTACAATCAATAGGAGTAGAGCAGTGAAGGGAAATGTTGGGAAAACGGGAGAACTTACTCCATTTTTTAAGCTTCCGTCGCGTATGCAACCTTAATGGTTAAAGCTACACAGAAATCATGTATGACGGAAATGTGCTCCTTAAAATTGTATAAAAAATATCCCGCGACAACATATGTCTATCTTTTATGGTTGACTCACAATAACACGTGTAACTCCCGATAGCTTAGCAGTTCGAAGCTTTCTGATTATATTTGTCTACTCTTACGTTTATAATACTCTCGGTCATCCCTAATTAAATAATAAAAAAGTTAATATTATTAACTATTCCATAAAAAAGAATCATAGGAATCGGTATAGAAACACCAAATTTATACATGAAATACGCTAATAATAAGCCATCGCGCGTGAATACTGAATCATGCTATAAGGATTATTTTTGCATAAGGTCGCGAACGCACAGGCAGGCGACTTGCTTGGCGCCTAGAGGCTAGTGAGTCGCCTAGCGAGTAGCTTCGTAGAACGAATATTCTTGAACTTTCGCGACCGACCTAGCCGCTAGGCGCCAAGCTCGCAGTGCGGCTGGTCGCGAACGTTCGAGAATCGGTCACCGCGCATCTCGTGGCCGAAGGTATAAAAAGGCGGGGCGTCAGAGCACGCGCTTCCAGATCATGACGTACGCCGATCTCCGATCATGACGTACGGTAGTGTAGTATTCGCACACGCTAGGAAACACAGGATCCATAGGCTTCAGACCACACAAAATAAGTTCATGCGCCGGGCTACGGGAGCACCGTGGTATGTGCGCAATGCCGAGCTTCACGTCGACCTGCGACTGCCGACCATCAGGCAGTTCATAAAACAATGCTCCCATAGTTACTTTGACTCTGCTCCGACACACCCCAACCCTCTTGTGGTTGCGGCTAGCGATTACACACCGAGCACGATCTCGCGCATACGTAGGCCCAAGCTCGTACTTAGGGATCCGGACGACGACATAACGATCGCTCAACGCAGAGCGTACGCGGCACACGCCAACTCGAATCGCCCACGGTTTCGACCCCGCCGCCGGGGCCGAAATACGCATCGCGCTTTCCATCGAAATACGGGACTTAATCGCCCTAGCCCACCAGTAACGCCCCAAGCCGAGGTCCGTACCCCATAGGGGGTGCCCTTGGGCGATGTTACTTAATTAACTAAATTTAATGATCGGTTGAGAGCCCACAGCGTTCACCAATAGTCCGTCTACCGCTGTAGAGGCCTTAGGGCGCCAACAGCAAAAGTCATAAAAAAAAAAAAAATTACCTGTTGATGCGAATAGACGTTAAGAGCGTTCGGCCTTATTGTCAGACAATACTTAATTTATATTAACAAACCGTGGTTATCGGCGTGACTTTTAGTCTTTGATAATTTATTTTTAGATTCCTTTATTGTTATTTCATAAAATAGGAATTAGTTATTTTGGTAGTGTTTAATATTCGTTTAAATTACAAATTATTAATTGTTTAAATTTTATTTCTTTTTGCGGTATTTAAATGAAAACCACGGGGGTTTTCATTTAAATACCGAAATTCAGATTTCGAGAAAAATAAATGCACAAATAATAATAATAATACCTTTATTTCGGGAATATATCCAGAATGTGTTAGTATACAATAGACTTCAAGAACTATGTTAGTACATGTAGATTACATAATTTATTGATAAATAGGCAGTCATTTCTGTCTGCAATGACACTAAGGAGATGGTTATCACTACCACGTATTCTCTGCAGTAGTGAAGCCGCTCGTTTACGCCTGATGGCTGCAAAATCGTCTATATGTGCATCGGCAAACATGCCAGAGGCGCTGCAGCACCGTGGCAGCCCCAACAGCATCCTAATTGCATAAAATTTAATCTAGTTTACTTAAATAGTTAAATGTTATCAAGAAAAGATCAGAAATATAAACATAGGGAGAATCAACATTCAATTGAACATTTACTTAGTGTGGCCATAAATACTGTCCTAATAAAAAATAAATACTGCTTTTGAATTTGGAATCTATCATTTTTATACGATTGTACAAAAATGTTCATTGTGTTTTCTTATTTTCGCGCCAATATGTTGTAAAATCTTTTGTGACATTATTCAAAATGGAGCGGGGCGATAACGAGAACCCAATCGCTGTGATTATATTAAATAATGTAGGTATGGAGTCAAACACAATTTTTTTAATCCTCCATACGCTTCTTATTAGTAACAGACCTGGCCATCCTCGTAGTGTATGTGCGAAAAAAGCGATCAAAGCAGTAAGGGGAAAAATTCTAAGAAATCCTGTCCGAAAGTAAAAGATTTTAACTCGGGCGATGATGATAACACCTAGAACCGTATCGCATTTTAAAAGATGACTCAGGACTTGCAGCCTATAAAAGAAGCACTGGTCATTTCGTAACTGATAATTTAAAAAAGAACAGGGTGTTGAAATCAAAACAACTACTTAATTGGCACGCAAAGAGAGGCCACAGATAAAAAATTGTTTACCTGAGATTTTTTTGCAATTGAGCAATATAACAAATGAAATGACCGTATTTGTGCTGAAAGCTCTAAAGAAGCTTCCCATTTAGACAACAAAGTACAACATGGGCATTATCCGACTTCAGTGATGGTTTGGTATGGTGTTAGCTATGAAATAGTGACTGAACCATATTTTGTGAAAAAGGTATCAAAACATCGCCACAAGTGTATCAAGATACACATTCTTGAGAAGGTAGTTAAGCTCCTTAACAACACCGTGTTCATTAAATAAGAATGGTCCTTTTAGCAAGACTCGGCGCCGGATTATAAAGCTCGATCCGCGCAATCGTGGATAGAAACGAACGTTCCGAACTTCATCAGAGTTCAGATCCACTGGATTATAATTTATGGTCAGTTTTGGAAAGTAAGGTTTGCTCTAATCGCTATGATAATTTTGATTGGCAGTGAAGAATTTTCCCATAGAAAGAGTGCATGCTCCTAAAGATGCCTGCTGCTGCTATTGATCAAGTGTCAGTATATATATATATATATATATATAGATAGATAGATAGATAGATCTGGACTATAATATACTGTTGATGTGGTGTAATGTGCCAGTAGTGTTAATGTTTTCTATGTTTATACATCCCGTCGTATCATTATTATTTCCTAAAAGAAAAAGCCTCATAAAAACCAAATATACCTAAAATAAAATATTTTTAGGGTTCAGTACCTCAAAAGTAAAAAACGGACCCTTATAGCATCATTTTGTTGTTCGTCTATCTGTCAGCTAAGACCCTTTTTTCAGAAACACGTGGAGGTATCAGTACTGTCCCTTGGAGCTGTGAAAAAATCGAACTTCTAAGCCAATGCAATCAAAAGATATAGCCTTTTATGCTGCATATTTTTGAAACTCGCAAGGGCAACAAAACCTACAGGGTAATTCTCGTGAATGCAGAATCTTGAAATTTGGTACGAGAAAACATCTTAAAACAGAGATAAAGGAAAAATTGGGAAAAGCATATTTTTTTTATTATATCATATAATATACCTACAGGTTTGTTCGGAATCCTCGGTGCACGAATCCGACTCGCACTTGGCCGGTTTTTTAATATTACTAAACACTCCGAAAATTTATGACTAAGCATTAGCATACGCCTGTTGCTTGGATACTCCTCAGTTATGACCACAACGCATAATATGACATCGTTAGATTTAAAAAGTTTAAAGTTTGATAAAGTTTCTTTCATCCAATACAATTGCAGGAAATGACTGATACACATATCGTTACAGACTGCTCGTTTGTTCGAAAAATTGTTGCTTCTTTTATGAGTCTAAAATTAGTCCAGTGGTTAATAATCTTGACTGATAATTGATAAGCCAGATGTTGTACATTGAATCCAAGCGAGGAAATAATTGCAAGATAAATTTTATTATTTGTCCTGTGCCTAGGTGTAGTTTACACATAACATTACATACATGATGACAAGAAAATTAAAAGCAGGTATGTTTATCAGCAGTGAGTTTACGCCTAATTTGAGATCAGACGGACGTGGGTAAGATTTGTCGAGATATTAATTTTTTAATCCAAATCTTTAGGTTTTGCATGGTGTTTTGAATATTTATGTTTTTATAATTTATATTAACGTTCTCTGAGCACTAATTTTTTTTATATTTTGAGAAAGTAAATCATACATATACAAGTCGTCTTTTGTACTAACTAATTCAAAGTTGAGATCTAGGTTTTCCTAAATGGTTTCTTAATTGGTTAATAAAAAACACGACTTGTTTTTTATATGAGTTACCGTATACCTCGTGCTTGTACCAAAAGCGAAGTGTAAATTTTCTTGCGAAACGCGCCATCTTTTGAATTTTAGAGTAACTTTTTTTAGAAACAGCTATGAGTATAGATAGCGCGTGAGGTGTTTAATTATTTCCCTTGTTACTGTAGGAAGAAGTTTCAACGTAGGCACAAGAGGGCGCTACATTTGTTTTGTTGAATTTAATCTGGTTTAAGTATTAGTAATTGATTTTTAACAATCAAATATTGTAAGTGTTTTCTGAGAACTCTCAATATATAAGGACAGTTTAAAATATCCTATCTTATGGTTAGAGCGTCACCAAATAGTTCAGACACAAAATACTTCTTTCTTTTTCTACACTTATGACAAGGAGTGTGGGGTTGGTGCGGTTTTTGTAAGCGCAAACAACTGATTAATATTCGGTATATCAACTAAATTTCATGATGCGTTACTTTATTTGACTTCAGTCTAGAAGGCTAAACACTTTCACAAAAAGCAAAGAATATCAAATAAGTATCTTTCTTTCTGTGTCTGTTTGCTTAGCTCTTTAAACTATTCAACGTATGTTAACGGTTTTAAGCAATAGATTTAGTACCTCATGAGGGACGTTTTTATTAATGATACATTCATATTATAGTAGAGAAAATTAGAGAATTTCAAAAACTCAAAGCCGGGCCAGGTAGCGAGTTGAGTATAAAATCAAGAAGGGAGTTTATTACTTCAAAGTTCAACAGTAATCAAAATTGTCTTAAAGCGATCACCAATAAAAGCCGGTTGTTGGGACGGAAACCGAAATACCCACTTAGCAGACTCGGGACCCTTTTAGTATCCATTATAAAGCATGTAGGGCGGACGATGCAAACCACAAATCTATCAGCGGCAAGCAATTTCTTGTAATTAGATATGTTGCTCCAGGAAAAGCGGTTCTGTGATCATTATTTATAGGCTTATGTTACTACGCAGCCAGCCTACGGCTCGGAAAACAATAAACTGAGAGGATAGAGCGAGATAGGTGCAATGTCATCGACGCGACGCGACGTGCGTGGCCTTAATGTTTAATGCAGACTAGTGAAGCCCCGCGGTGTTACCCGCGGTACAACAACAACCGCGGGTAACGTCGTGGGGTTTAGCTAATCTAAGTCGCCTGAGCTACTCCTTATATCAACAGCTACCTGCCAGTGAAAGTCCCGTTAAAATCAGTCCAGCCTTTCCAGAGATTAGCCAGAACAAACAGACAGACAGACATACAAATTAAAAAATGATATTTTGGTAAATGTACCGTGTGTATACACAGTTATTAAAAAGGGGTTATTTTCATATTACAAACAGACACTCCAATTTTATTTTTTTGGTATAGATTTTGTTGAAATGTGACATATTGTGAAGTTAAGTTTTACTGACGAAACATCTTTGCATAAAATATTATGTTTCTACGTTACTAAATGGAAATATTTTACACGTAGGTTTATGTAATATTGGTTGATCTTACTAGCATAGATTCAAGAAGTAAATTTAAAAATAATTTTTCACGTAGGCTGACATAGATAAATAATGATTGTTTTTACTTGGTTCATGCTATTTTGTAATTCGTCCATTATCAAAATTAAAATTATGAATTACCATAAACTACCTATAAACCACAAATTAAAAAGAGGTGCAAAGTTGGTATCCTCTTCACATTTTCTAGATTATATATATAGATATAGATAGATAGAATTAATTACACACACATCTATTCTAAAAATCTTTAAGAAGTATACCATGCGAATTAGGCTAACTACTACATTTTATTATTCTGTACCTCAGCTACAAGTTGTCTCTCAATTTCGCTAGATGGCAGTAAACGCATGAACTGTATGTTATGTGGCCTTGAGCACGTGTTAATATGGTGTTGATATATTGCGACTTTGCTGGCTGCTGGGCAACACATAAATCACAGAGGCTTACATGTTATTTTATACCGAAATCGCAAGCCCTTAAGGACATAAGCCCTTTACACGTTTTTTTATATCTAGGTAGCTAGGCATTGTTGTGGGTGGCCTTATAAATTGCCAAAAAGATAACGCTTTGTTTGAACAACATTGTTCCAGTAAAAGTATCATGCATTCATGTGTCAAACAGATACCGAAGGTACATGAATGGTTTTATTGATACATAAAACGTTATAAACGCGTCTAGTTAATTTCCAGCAACATTAGAATGGACTGCAATGATTTGATGAACCATTGTTATTAAAATTGCATTCTAAATGTCAAAAATTTTAGCATGGTTTTATAGTCCAACAATATCATAAAAAAAGACACAAATGTAAACATAACATCACCATCTCTAAACTGATGCCGTTGTCGTAAGACTAAGGAGGCAAATAACTCAAGACAAATTGCAAAGATATCCGTCTGGTCAACGCGGTATAATACACCATAGCCTAATACCAAACAGTGTAATATTAAAGGCGGTTGCTGGTGATGATTGACGAAACACAAGCCTACTTTTCCAATGTACACTACAAGCAAGTAGTTGATGTTAATGTAATCTACTCTATACTTCCGCGAGAGGGCGACGTTACGCGTGTGCCGTACGTCGCCTAAATTGAGAGGATTCAACATCTAGAGACGGTGCCCGCTTCAGTGCGGGCAAGCGCTGGGAGGGGTCCGGATGGCGTAAGAAAGCGGTTCCCGGATCTCTCCCGTGTCAGGCGCAGAGTGGCACACCGTGTGGTTTAGAGAGTAGTCTGGCGAGTCAGTCAGGAGTCCCACAAGAAGCGAACCCCTGTCCCCGCGGGGGGGGNGGGGGGGGAGCGAAGTGCGTAAAAGCATTTCACCACGTAAAAAAAAAGTCTACTCTTTACTCTGTTTGTGAGGTTGTATGGGGTAATGTATGAATCTACTGCATTGATTTTGAATTTACCAATAGATGACCATGACCACATATTGTGTGTATGTGAGTGTATATAATACATATTATATTAATTGGAAAGATTATTACAGCGATAGTCGACAACACTTGTAAGCGCGGTGTAGGCGCGGGTAATAAGAAATCAGACTAAGCTTTTTCACGAACAAGAAATGTTTAGTCATAAATTTTGTATGCTATAAGTATCCACTTTGCTGTTTGTCACTTATTAGTCATATAATACCTATAATACATGCGAACGTGAGGTTTTATACTTTTATTTTAATGTTCGCAAGGTAGAATGGATGGTGTTTGGCCCACAGATAATCCATTCTACCTTGCCCAGTAGGAATACAAAAGACTTTAAATTGGCGTTTTGTAATAGTGGGTTTAGACTTAAATATTAAAAATTTTAAGTTTGTCGTGAGTTAATACATTATTATATGTATTACTAAAATAAAAAAAAACCTATTTCCATGACGTATCATCGTTCGTTAATGAGCTGACTCACGTAAATGAGTAGATTAATAATAAAATTATATAATGTCAAGTACATGATTAAACATTAAGATTATATAACTTACAAAAAAAATATTAAATTACATTAACTTGTTCTTTTACTTGTAGTTTTATTTCGGTTATATTTCAAAATCACAACCACAATATAACTGAATAGAGCATCATGTAACTATCGACCTAAAAGCACAAAGCTTTCGTATACTTTGACATTTATTCGAATGCTAAAGTCGATTTAAAATAGTGTGATCATGATCGTCACAATCGATTGCACAAATCGTATGTCCTAGGTGCACAACACCGAACTGGGTTCCTGATTTATGACTCGTGTGCACGTTCTCTGCTAGGCAGAGGCTATAATTAAATCCAATTAATTAATATAGCGGCACTAATAGCAATGACGATTTATTACGACTGCTTCAATTGTCATTGCATAGATCTAATATGCATTTTGTTCAATTAAATCCTAATAATTGTCCAAAAAAATGTTGCAGCTGTTTAATGTTGTCTTCCTTCCTCCATAAATGGAATATTTGTTGCCGAAAATAGTTTGTGGAAAAGTAAATTCCAAGATTAGATCAATATAGATTAGATTAGTTCCATAAAAACAAAATTATTAAGATTTATAGTTCTGTGAGGTTATTTCCAAATGAATTTTAGAAATAAGTTATTATAATTTGGGATATAAATAGTTTAAAAAATGATTGAGAGTAAAGCCACGTTGGCAGGCTAATATATTAAAAAACCATAAAGAAGTAATTTTAAGCCGTAATTTGTATATCTTTTCTTTAATTGAATATGAATTTCTGGATTCATTTGTATACATATATTTATTGTCATTATTATAATCCAGATATTTTAATAAGTAGGATAGTTTGAAGGACTATACGAGTGATAGATTCACGTACACGTGAATTTCACGCTATTCATTATTTTTCAGGCACTGGCAATGGTATATATCGGATCATCATCTCCGAGCATTCATTATTCTAACATTTTTTGGGGTCGGCTGCTAGTTCAACTGGTCTTATTGAATATCAGTATTTCCACGGAACGACTGGCATCGGACCTCTGCAATCCTGAAGGTGAACTGAAATCGAAGATTTAACTAGTTGTTGGTATATTTGAGGGTACTAAGATCCCTATAACGCTTGCTACAGTCGTTCATGACAATAGGAACCGACGGCTTAATGTGCTCTCCGAGGGACGGGCGGGAAACTTTTTCATAATCCTGGATGCTATTAAAAATTTCTTGTCAGAAAAATCTGACAGCAGTCGACTCGGAAATCGAATCGGAGACCTCTTGATCTCTTGTCGCTTACGCTAACCACTAAACCAGTATACTATGACATTTGTTCACAACAGCTAAGTCATTTACTTTTACGTGTATGAGGAAGAAATTTTCTTTGTGAGTTTAATATAGTGTCAACATTATGTTAATTGCGAGCGGTACCCAAAACAATTCATTAGAATATAATACCGATGTCGCCGTACATATCCGTACATACGGGGTAAGGTAAATTGTCGGTATTTTTCAAGGCATGCCATGCCCATGACTATAGTTATTAAGTGATAATACTAACAACCTAAATCTTCCTTTAAAAGCCCAAATGAAAAAATTATATTCATTCTTTAAATAAGTGGAGGACTTTACAAGCGTACATGAAACGAACACAAAGAACACCTAGACTTAGAATAATTTGTGAGTCACATAAAGTGTTGTTTTATGTGGGGTTTGAACTCACAATACACTGCGCAGTAAAAAAGCGTTGCGACCGCTTAAACGACTACGTGCATGTGGCAGAATGGTGCAGGGCCATCGGTGCAGCAAATACTGTGTGATCGTTCAATAACTCTAGGGAGCAACTCTTTTGAGTCCATTGAAAAATCTCTCTTTTTTTTAATCAAGCAATAACCACCGTGCCGTGCATGATAAAACATTGTTTTTTTAATAAGAGTATATAACGTAAGGCCATAGTGTTGACAAACTTTTTAAATGTTCCCTGGAATCTGCTCCGTCTAAACCAACGATTTGTCGGTGGTATGTAGATTTTAAACGCAGCACAGTCGTAAACGATGAAGTAATGACTCAACAAAATGTTAGCCAAGTCCTGAAAATCGTAAAGTAAAATTAGAAGGATGAATTACGTGAGATAGCTTAAATAGTGAAAATTGAAACCCAGGCAATGTGTTAATTAACATAATTTTACATTCAATTTATATGTAAATAAAATGAAAAGCTGAAAGCGTTATAAATAATATTAATATTTAAAACGTAAATATTAATTTTAAAGACTAAAAAAGCAAAGTACTTTTTATTAACTTGCCGATTTAAGTGGGCACGATTTTAATGCAGAAATAATACCTATCCAAAAACGTATTTTTCAGATGAACAGGCCTTATTTTTAGTTCACTATTTTTTAAATAGATGGCGTTAGCACTATCCATAAACATTTTAGGTTATAAATTGTGATGTATGCTAATATCGCATTTACGTGATAAATGCGTCATATTTACATATTAATCGAATAGGGGACTCAAGTGTCGTGGTTGAACTCATATTTAAACTACAAGTGGCTGGCTTGTTTCCATTAAGTTAAGTCGTCCCGTTTGGGAGTTGAGCCTTATTTTAGATAGAAATGAAAATTGGTAGGGAATAAAAGTACCTTGATTTTTTAGCTTTACTTGTGTCCACTTTAAGAAACTACTGCATGATCCTTACTTTTTGTTTAAAATCTGGAATTAATTTTATTTTAGATAAGTTTTACTAGTTTATAATAATATTTCCGAATACAACGTCTTTTCTTTCTTTCTTTGATCAACTAAAATTAAGCATCATCATCAGCTCTTCGTAGACTGCTGGATGTAGATTTCTCCAATAAATTAAGCATTGTTCAATGAATTTGCTTTGGTTTTGGTAATATTCTTAGTTTAAAAATATTAGTAAGTAAATCGAATCGAATCGATATTTAGATACCTACATAGCTAGGTAGGATCACTCAACTTTTTTATGTAATTTTACCGACCACGGCGAAGCCAAAAGTAAGGCATTCAGTTTTGACAGTTTATGTATGTTTTTATGTTGCACCGTAGCGTCTAAATCGCTGAATCGATTTTAATGAATAAGGTGTCAATAGACTCGTAATAATAGCCCGGCCTGGCTGTTATAGGATACATGTATTTTTATCAAAAGTTTTTACGTAGTCGGGTTATGGTTTTAAAGATTTTATTATAGTTTATAAATAAAAGTTATTATAAACTATAATAATAGTTAACATGGCATTCAAAGACAAATTTACAAAAGTTGCGTGTTTTCCTTCTACTTTCGTCCATATTGTGAGACGCGACTATATTTTCTGATAGAATTTACAAGAATATTCATCCAAGGTTATGGAAAGGAGGAAGAACTTTCGATAAAAAGGCGGTGAGAAGCCGAGCTGTCGTTACGAAAAGGTCAAACCGAGAGTGGTTACCAACAAACTTTAAACTGGTTCGAATAAGTCCTCCAAAAGCGCATAACACGATTGGTGTTCGGTGTCGAAAAACTTATAAGCGTTCCATTTACAAGCAAATGTATTTTATTCGAAATGTTTGCTTTGCATACATACGTCCACGCGTTCTATTGAACCCTTGGCAATCATGTAAAGAATAGGCTCCTCATTTTATTGTGGTTTGTGTTGACTGTAACTTCTTAAAAAATTAATAAAGTCGGCCATATTGCTAAATCCAGGTAGCCACGGATATATGAAATGAGGAAAATCATTTGGTTTTTTATTACCTTAATCTTTATTTGCCTTTTCTATTCCACGAAAATGATATTTATATTGTTGTATTCGCTTTCATTTCTTTTAAAAGTTCATAAAAAATGTTACAAAGAGGACAAGTATTTTGAAAGAAGTGGTTTGGTTTGATTTCTCGCAATCTCGTAGAAGACACAAAGGTACAACAATAGTCCTGTTCAACTACTTTAAAGCTCTTCCTACTGTTAGTCCCAGTTTAGTGCCATAATTCACTTTATTTATTCACTTGTGGGAGCACCAGTTTCATTGTAACAGTTGAGTTACAATTATGTATGTATCTAGGTCTGTTCTATGCATTATTTATAGAGTATTGTACTATAAAGATAAAATTTATTGATTAAAACCAATCACCGTCACTCGAACACAAAAGACTTTTACAAAAAAATATAGAACTGTAAATTAGCTTTTTAACATAATATTAAAATTTAGAATATAACAGACAAACTCTAAGTATACAATATTTATATGTACTGTTACAATTTGTTTGTAAACTAGTTAGTAAGTGGTTCTGTAACCAAAAGACATCATGAGTAGCAAAGTTTGAACGTTGGCACATGGAAATAGAAGCACAAACAATCCCTTTTCCCTATGCTTTTAATAACGTTTCCACGTGAAACTTTTGTTTTAGATTTCATACGAATTGAGTAGCAATTTTTTGCTGGTCCAAAAATATGGTCCAAACATTCAGTTTAAACTCTACCAAATGTATAAGTATGTATATACATTGTACAAATTTATGTTTCTGTACATCATTTTAAGCATCGCATTCAAATTCAAAATCATTATTCAATTAAAACTCTAAGTGACATTTATGAACGTTAAATTGAAGCTACAGTTAAATTTCGTAGATCGACACAAACAGACGCCAAAGCATGTACCTACTGGATTGTCAAGGTAAATTAGATGAAAACAACAAAATCTTGTTTGTGCCGATCTATAACATTCAGTTTCCAAAACGCGTAGAGCCTTACGAAAAGAATACTGGTAAAGAAACTATTAACTTTTATAGAACCCCTTGAAGGTTTACCCATCGAGTTCTTTTTGAAATATATTGTATGGAAATAAAGAAAATGTGTCTCAAATATACTTTAGATTAGAATACTAGATATAGTTATAATATACCATGGCGCCATAAATCGTTTATGATGTCAGAAGCTTTCGACCGTGGCTTTTGTGTCTTCGTATTCATCGAGGGAATACCTACATAATATAACGGCGCGTGCCAAATTCCATACGAATATATTTAAAGTTTAGGACGTGATTCAGTAATATTTAGTCTTTTATTCCATATATTTACATGACTTTTTATTCACAATATAAAAAAATAGCTGACCCGGCGAATTTCGTACCGCCAAAAACATTTTCGTGAGAGTTTTCTAAATTACCGAAAAACTTATTTTAGTAAAGACAGTATTAACTTTCCGCAGGGCCGCATTGTATACGATTAAGCAGACTAAGAAAATATAACTATACAAACCTTGTTCTGACAATAACAAATACATAAAAAAGGAATTATTGAATTTGGTGGAGTTGATCGAAAGTTATGCGTGTACATACATAATTCTGATTATTTTTAATTTATATTGATATAAGTTAAGTATATGCAGTTGGCGCTCTTTGGGGGAGACCTTCGTTCAGCAGTGGGCAGCGATAGAATGATTTGATTAAGTTCTATTTAATTACTCGAAACTTGAATTGACATACGCTTGATCATATGTATTTCTGTAATATCAAGAGTATTTTTATTTTATTCCTTAAGCCAGTTCTTATATTCCTTAACTTTATTTGATACTTGCTCACCCCCGTAACCTCGTCTGCATCTCTTATTGCCCGTAGCGTGACCAAATTTGGTGACCACAAAAGCAGTATTAGTTAGCCAACCCTAAAACATAGACATATGCCTACTGTCGCTAACTTTTTTAGAACTTTTAAAGGGGAACAATTCTGTCATACGCGATTTTTGCGAAACTTTAACGTTTATGCAGCAGCGGAAGCTAAAATAAACATTCTTTATTAGTGCTCCGCTTTTATCAGTCTTAGCGTGATGAGATATAGCCTATAGCCTTCCTTGATGAATGAGCTATCTAACACTGAAAATTTATCAAATCAGGCCAGTAGTTCTTGATTCCTGAGATTAGCACGTTCAAGCAAACAAACAAACTCTTCAGCTGGATATATTAAGTACTAGCTGACCCATACAACCTCGTTTACGTCTCCTATTGCCCGTAGCTTAATAATTTTACCCCGTTTTTGTAACATTTTTCATTAGTGCTCCGCTTCTATTGATCTTAGCGTAATAATAGATAGCCTTCCTCGATAAATGGGCTATCTAACCTTGAAATATTTTTTCAAATCGGACCAGTAGTTCCTGAGATTAGCGCTTCAAGCAAACTAACAAAGTCTTCAGCTTTATATAACCGTATAGATAAACTGTTATTAGGGATAGAGAACAAAAACCTCTTACCACTAAGTTCCTTTTTAAGATACGTTCTGCAGAAATATATTAGATAGACTTTGCACAACTACCTTTTGTGCGTTTGCATTTTTGTGACAAAATGCTTAAACATGATTTTAAATAACATTACCGAACCGTCCCTGCTTCACACGGTAATCTCTGGAATTCCCCGTTTTTCCCCATTTAAAATAGAAACCTTTATCTGGAATCACTCTCAGCTTAGGTGAAAACTCAATTCAAATCTGTTTAGTAATTGATAAGTTCTAAGCTATGTAACGATTACACAACGTTCGTCCCCTCCTACAGAGAAATCCAAATATAGTCACCCAATAACACTTTTCTCAATCATCACCAAGATAAAGTAATTTACATAAACATTCATACACCCACTCTGAGATGTTACTTAAATCAAATTTTCTTTTCTTTTATAAATGATCTGTACTCAAATCTTTTATTTATTGTTTATAACCAGTACCGCACTAAAACCTATGCTTTTTGGGGGGTAAAGAACTTATTGACGTACGGCCTTAACCCTCTCCTGAGAGGAGACTCAAGCCCAGCAGTGGGACATTATGGGTTGTTGATAAAAGAACTTGTTGATGCTGCCATTTTTATTTGTCTAACTCAACAGCTTATCTCACCATGCTTATTTTAAAATTTGAATATAGTTGTAATAAATAAGTGTAATTTTATAAAATCTTTACCTTATGTTTTACTCAGTTTAGAGTTTCTTCTACGATTGCCAGGACAAATATTAATTGTCATTTTTTGTAGTAATTAGTCTAACTGTGCGTTAAGTTAAATATATAATAGATATAACCTAAAAATAATGCTCTTGTAATTGCGTAATTGTCGCTTCTCAAGGGTATATAGGTATACATAATTCATACTAATACAATAATGATATTAACTACATTCAGAGCCTGAACTGATTTATGGTGGGCTTGCATAGAAGCTTGTAACAATGGACAATGACTGTAAATGCGTCAACACGATCGCCTACGCTTCAGATTTATTGTAATGAAAAACGTATGATACAAAATACAATGCCAAGTTATGCTATTTTTTTTTGCCATAATGACTAATGTAAAAAGTGAACGATTGACAGTATTTAGGTACCTAGTTACCTCAAAACCAAAATGCCACAATGAAAAAACACTGAAATGCTAATAGAATTACAAAATTTACGAGAGTAGATGCCTTTTCCGACATGTTTCCTGCACCAATAACCGCGATAAGTACATAGAAAATAAATTATTTTTAAAGCGCGGGTAAGCTACTTTCAGGGCGGCTGAAGAATTTGACCGTAACGTTAAATGGAAAAGTGACCCAATGTATTTAAATATATAAAATTTATTCTCATCGGGTCGCATAAAAGCGTGTCTGGGCATATATGAGTCTGTATTACTACAAACGACTAACGGGAGACGTGCGACTTTGTGATAACAATTTGATTATTTTGCACCCTCCACTTTGTAACTCGTATAACGTTTTAAGGTAATCTTAGCTAATGATTCTAGCCTCACCCTTCGTTAAAACAATATTACACCCTAACAATTTACAGGCAAATTAGTTTCTGAATAGGCACATACATTGGCTATACACGGCTTTTCACCGGTAATATGTATTCGTGGCTGTAGGTTTAATGCGTCCGCTCAATTTTTAAATATTACGGGTGTTAAAATATATGGGTGCAGGGATCGTTTAAAGTATAAAAAGTATCGAATGTAGGTCATAATCCAAGGGAGGTAATATCGTCAACTCAGTATTGCCAACAGCCGCGCGATCCCGTGCAAAAACGCTATAGACGCGAGATTAAAACTGTTTTTATGTTTATTTTTAGTAGAAGCGTGACCCGGTTTACATATGATAGGTCTATAAACTTGTTAAGGATATCTACGTCAATGTTTCGTTAGTGCGGGAGATGAACAAATGGAATACGTTATCAAAATAACTCGTATTAAAACTATTTATAACATAGTGTTGAGAGAGTAATAAATTCAAGATGAGTTAAAAGACAAACTGGAACTTTAGAGTAAAACTAAATAAATTCGCCTCCAGTATCTAGCGCTATATGATGGCACATTTGAAGGTATTCCAAATTCAAAAATAATTATATTTTTTTTAATCGCTAGGTTTACGGCTCAAGTTTCGAGCCGTTTAAAGCCAGTCGTAGAAGTGACTTTTTGGTGGGCCCAGAACTCGCGAAAGCGAATCCCAAAGCCCACCTCCATACATTCCACCGCCGCGGCCTCATCATCCGCGGCAGTGCCGGGATTTTGGTTTGGAATCCTTCCCCCTCCGGTCCCCGGGCGGACCTTCGCCGCCCCCGTCCGGCACCATTAATAACATATTTAAACAAAATTCACAAAAATAAGCTCTGATATTAGCGCCCAGCGCGCTCAAAAGACCCCTAAAAAGTCTATAATTTTTTCTGTTATACGCACTTGCACGGATAAAAAAAAAAATTATTTCTCTGCTCTGTTGATTCTTGATTAGGTCCCGTTCTAAGCCTTCATTAAATGCTGCTGATATTAACAATGTTATTATGAATTGCCGAACAATTCTGTCGAAATGTTGAAACGAGTTTCAAATTATATTGCAAGATTTGTCCATGTATTACGATATTTCATATACAAAAATGTCTAGCTGATTTTTCATTTTATGAAGGTCAAATGACTTCTATCCCCAGAATTAAAGGGAGAGGAAGAGTTCGGGTTTTGAGATCCTTTCTCATTACTTTTTCATTAGTGTTTTTAAAAAAGGCTTTAATTACAGCAGTTATTTTTTTTTCTTTTTTTTTATTGTTTTATGGGCAAACGAGCAGACGTTTCGCCTGATGGTAAACGATTACCGCCGCCCATGGACACCCGTAACACCAGAGGTGTCACAAGTGCGTTGCTGGCCTTTGGGGGATGGGGAGGGGAAGGGGGATGGTGAGGGGGATAGGGGGCGTTGGATTGGGGTATGGGCCTCCGGTATCCTCACTCACTCGATGAAACACAGCATAAGCGCTATTTCACACCGGTTTTCTGTGAGGCCGTGGTATCACTCCGGTCGAGCCGGCCCATTCATGCCGAAGCGTGGCTCTCCCACGGTAAATACGGTTAATACAGTTTATACATAGGTTCATATCCTTTCGCTAATAATTATATTATTATATATTATGCTATTATGTACAAATAATACATATATACAAAGGACACTTTTGGAACGACAAAGACTTTGACTGTAAAAGATGAATTTATGCCAAGTTTGTTTGTAAAAAAGAAAAAATGTAAAAGAATCAGACATAAGTAAATATCTAAGATAATATAACACGTTAGTACAAACACTTATATAAATACATACCTAAAATAATAATATCTACATCCACATTTTTTTTACATATATATATACACAAGTCCCAAACTAAGCAGAGCTTGTGTTATGGGTGCTAGACAACTGATATAAATACACATATATATATATACTTTTTTTGTAAATACATATTATGTATATACATAGAAATACGTATTATACGTATTATTCATAGAAAATACCAAAACTCCGAAACGAATTTCTGCAGATCATACAAGCATTTAGTCCGACCCGGGGATCGAACCCGAAACCTCAACAACAGCAGTCGGATACGCTACCACTGCGCCATCGAGGCGGTTCATTGCATTACAAAGGTACAGTACTTTCTGAGATCTAGGCTATGCCACTTTATGCTCACATCTGGACTGAGGGCACAAGTTAATTGATCATAACAGCTTTCTTTAATTCACGTTTACTATGAAAACACATTTCTATTTGATCTTATTGCGTTTCACAATTTTTCTTAAATGATCAATAATCAAGATCAGATCAATAACAAGGATATCTAAATAGCACTTCCTCTTACAGCCTTCCTTCCTTACTAGAAGATATAAATTAGTGATATTATAAGATTACGAAAACTAATATAAACACATTAAGCAACTGGTTACATTTTATTTAACGTAATTATGTTGATATTAACAAAATTGATCTTTATAATCTAAGTGGACGCGTGTTTTCCGCTTTTAAGTTGTCGGAATTTGAATAAGTATGTCAGAATATTAAATTATTTGTAATAAAAAATATGTAAATTCAATTATCATCCAATATGCTAACAATGTATAACACATTAGCTACTTAGTAGATATATTTATAATAATTATGAAGATTTATATATTTACTCTTTAACAACACTACCGGTAAGATTAAGATGTAAAATTAATCTCAACATTTCCTGTATTTGATTAAAACACAAATGGATATATTTTGTAATATATTTCTTAGGAATATGACGTATCTAGTTCAACTAGGCCTTACTAAGATGTACATTATATAATAAATACTGTTATACAACTATCGTTATTTTTATATTATTGTAAGTGGTATGTTTCGAAAATAATTTATGCGTTTTTTTTCCAGAATACTGTTACTAAAGCGGATAAGAAAATGTTTGGGAATAAAGTTAAAACTCACACACTCTAATACATAAGTATATATTATCATCATCTCTCATAAAAGATGTCCACTCCTCCTCACATAGACCTCCCCCAAGGTTCTCCACAACAGCTGGTTATGTTCGCATCCAGCGAGTTACTGCGACCTTCGCGTAAAAGTTATAGTTTAAATCCCATCAAAAGCATAAATGTGAAATGAGAGCCAAGTTCAATATTATGATATATGCCTTGCCTTGTTTAGTTCAATGACAAAAGAAGTGACATCTAAATGGGTGCCAAGTTCAATGGTCAGTCCTGAAAGTTATTTCTAACAACTTAAAATATTTAGCTAATAACAGCTTAAACAATAATTTCTTATTAAAACTTAAGATAATATATTGAAGCCTAGGGTTTGACTTGGTTAGTTTTCATATACAAAATATTATTAAGTACCTACTAACATAGTCATGGAAGAGCCCTATGTTCGAGGCTAGTTTCTACCCGCAAGCCAAATTTTCGGAAAAAATTAAATTATAACTTACAATTTTAGAACTTGCGAAGGCTATAATATGAATCCCAGTTAATAACGTAATAAATACGAACGTCGACTATACTCTTAGTTATAAGTACTAAAGCTCATAAACTAAGGGTGGTATTCCACTCGTTAAATATTCACGTAAAGACATTAAAATCCACCTGGAGACAGACTGTGGTTAATTTTGATTGCTGATTCTTACTTTACAGGCTCTATTACAGACACTATAAGTAAGTGTTCCTAAATGGAATCAATTAATATAAAAAAATATAATGACATGATAAAAATCTACTATATTCTGATTTATTCCCATGTTTTCTTCCAACTTTCTAGGTCATTTAGAACTGGGCTATATTTTGATCTATAGGTGAGTCAATGATAAAAATTAAGGATTTTTAGACGTTAATATCTAAATAGTCGTTTAAGATGTATTTATGAAATCTAGAGGACATAATAATATGTATCTCACAAGTCTAAATATGTGAACCAAATCTGACATGTCTATGTTTTTGAGTTTTGAGTTATGAGGGTGTTAAAACTGACTCCGAATGGTTCGTGTAATATTACACACGGTGCTACTCGCCAGTTCTGTTAGCTTGAACTTGGCTTGACACGCTACCGCGTGTCTAGAAACTAAAAACATACGCTTTTGTAGAAACTAAACAGTAGAAAACAGTTTTGTATTTATTCAAGAAGAAAAATAATTTTATAGGAGCGTGGGGTTGCTAGATGTCAATTGTTGTATTTTATTGACAGATATTGAAAAAGTAAACAGTATAATATCTTAAAAAGCACCTACGCTTTTTTACTACTAATTCGGGTGGAAAATTCTATTTTTGACTTCTGGGTGGGCACTACTAGTCAGTTCAAAAAGAAGTGAAGTCTAAGTTATTCGTTTAGTAGATGCAGACCAGCTCTTCAAATACTAAAGATTTAAGTATATGAAGAAATATGTTGTTTTCTAGATTAAAGCATTTTTACTATTTTTATTTTGATTCTGTAAAACTTATTGCCCTTTATTTCCTATTTATTCATTTATGTAAAAAAAGGTATTTTATAAAATACAAGAGATAACCCGGTGTCGACAGATACTTGAATAAATATATATTTTACATTTCATTTTTTTTAATTTTTACTGACTTCAATATAAGAGAAAGTTCTCAATATGACTGTTTTTTTATGTTTGTTACCTTACCTTTTTTTATTAAGCAGGTGCTTCCCGTGATATCCCATTTCAATTTGGTCTAGTTCTTGAAGTTGTTTTTTTGTTAAAATTATGTATTATATATAGGCTATATATAACTTCCATCTATTTTATTATAGACATTCGGAAACTATTAACCGTTTCTCAGCAAATTTCGGTTGTCATTTCGTCATATCTTGATAACGACGTCTGAGCATGTTGGTCGGTATGCTTTGCATGTGGTCCCTGCTGTGGGTGTGTGGTGAGTTATTGTTGTTTTAGCACAAAAGGCAACTTTGATTTTAAATTAGGAACTCCATTAACATTACATCGCAGTTTTAGAATGTAGGTGTTTAAAATTAAATTTGCTCCTATAAATATGAAATTATTTAGACAAGGGCCGAAAATTGAACCCCTTTTTGGGACATTTAGAAGCTTGCGTAGACATACGAAATTAACTTTTAAGTGGTTCTTCTAGCATTAATGGCTTAACTTTTTCTTCAATATTTTCATTGGTTTTATTTCCTAGTATTTTTATTTAATTTCAAAGTGATTTAAAATTTAAACTATTATGATCTCCTAAGAAGTTCTCATTCTCAGGTAAAAACCAAACAAATTGTTATAATGTTTAAGATATTTATTTATAAAGACATCATACTTATGTATACGAGAAATAACTTGAGTGATAATTATAAGTGTTTGAAATAAGTGATGTCTTTATAAAAAAATTATTTTCTCGATAATTTGATTTTTAAGTTGTGACGCTACTTAAGTAAGGGCGTGGCAGTACCGTTATCGATAAAATAACACAGAGTGGGCCAAAAATACGATGACAACCAACGACATTTTTTTTTTGATTATGGCTATAATGATGAATGTTGGTATGTGTGTCACGCACTTGCGACTTATTCGGTCTAATTCAAATAAGGTTAAGAACCTACAAAAACAAATATGTCATGTTATAACATATTTGTTTTCAATTGTTTAAACTTCACCTACTGACATAGAAGAATATATTAACTGGGTTTACATTGTAGATGAATTAAACACATTAGCGGATCTAGTAATACATTATAATATTTTAGTTTTACGATATAACAATAAATCTATACAAATAATAAAAGCATTAAATAAAATTGGAGTGTCTATTATTTTAGTATATTCAAATTAACAGCTTTTTACTAAATGCATGTGGAAATACCTACCTAAGCGGTACACGCTTACGTCAAAAAATGTTTTTAAGGGTTTTGTCCATCTGTCTGGCTTTGTGCTAGTTTCAGTTAATTTTTGGAATGGCTGGATCGATTTTGAAGGGACCTTTTAGTGGCATATAGCTGGTGCTATAAGAAGTAAATAAGGTTCCATGTATTTTAGAAAAAAAATTGAACAAATTTAAAACCAATGAAATAGTGAACAATATCCGATTCAAAAGCAATAAACACCGTGGACAATACCGCGGGGTACAGCTATTGTAAATATGAAACGCCTGTTAAAGAGTCCATGGATACCCAGGTGGGTGGGTACATTTAGACCACATTAGCCATGCAAACAAAGTAGACCGTCTGTTTAAACACCCTCTTCGCCCTTCGGAGGTATTCTACTTTTTCATAAAAAATTAAGTTAAAGAGCTAAAGTGAGTCTCGAATTTACTAGTTATAAAGTTTAATAATTACACAGGGGTTTAGGTCAGACTCATGTATGCTAGTTATTGCCGTCTGGGATAGGCAGGGACCATAGAAGGCTATTTTCTAACTACAATAATGCTAGTTTTAGAATTTTAACTTGTGTGACACTTCAAAAGAAGGGAACATTTTCCATGTTCTTCACACACAGTTCTGGCGTCTTAATCAGGTCTTTGAGTAAACTTTCAATCTGCTTGGTGTTGCGAGTATGGTTTTATTTTTTTATATTTGCAAATACGGTACTAATTTTGCTATTTTACGTTATTGTTGCATACATAAATTATAATGTACATAAAAATTGTAAATCTGTTTTTTTGAAACGACTACCTTATTGAGTTTCTTGCCGGTTCTTCTCCATAAGAATGATATTTTGGAACCGAGCAACTAGAGTAATTATTGTAACTTTTCGAAAGTGCCTGAAAGAGCCTGTTTGAAATAAAAGTAATTTGGTTTTTCCATTCCTTTATCCGTATAAATTATTTTACTCATTAGTCATTCACCTTCACTTATCCTTTTAACATGTTCAAATTCTCTCCCAATACTTCCCACTACACCTTCTTTCAATTTGATTATTAGAGAACAGAACATTAGTTAAAAAGACTATCTGATTCTACAAGAGGCCGCATATCATTATTATCATTCTACACACGCTTTTTGAATTCAGATACAGTTAAATATTGTGTTAAACAGATACGTTATTCTAAATATCTTACCACGAGTTGCGTATAACCGTATACTTATCCAGGTATTAAAATAGCTTTAAGGGGGTATTCTAGTGTAGAGGCATGAATTTGATTTTTTTTACCATTTTTAAAAACATCAGAAAAGTCCAAAAAAGTCGAAAAAAAAATTATCTAAATTAATATTCTCCTATTTTTTTTTCAGATTTTGAAAAAGCTTGCAATCATGACAAGTTTGGCGCGCCATTTTTTTTGTACCCCCCACTACAACAACTCATACCATTTTCAATTTTGTATTTTTTAACTATTATTTTTTCTTTATCTTCAAGTAATAATAAACGCCTGGTAAAAAAATGTATGGCAAAAATACTTTTTGATTTTTATTTATAGCACCTGAAAAAACACCTCAAATTCATGCCTCTACACTAGAATACCCCCTTAAGCAATAAAGCGAAATATTCGTAATAATATATCGTTACATTACATGGTTAATTAGTACCTTGTGAGTTGAATCCAGTTTTACATTTAATTTTAAGGTCATCGTTAATTACCAAATAAGACCAGCATCAACTGCGGATGTGAAATGCTTTAATTTCTAAAATGATTGTATTTAGGAATGGCCACGTCTGATATTCTTAATTTTGAAGTTGCCATCACATTACTCTAAATGGAAAAAGTACGGTAATAAAATCAAATTACGTTCAATCCAATTAGTTTCTTTCTTAGTGGAGATGAATTTCGAGCTTCATTGTAATTCATGGTAAAATTAAATTATAAGTCCCTTATATACTACAATAAACTTGGGTTTTTTGTTTGGATATACGTATTTTAAGAGCTTTAGAATAATTACCTGAAGAGAATGGCACTTTTGCAAAGAAAGTTTACAAATTGAATTAAGTTAACAAAAGCTCAAACAATAGAGTTACTTAAAGTGAGTGTTCTTGACAGTAACGTAACTTCAATCAAAATTGGTAATATGTGGAGGAACCAGTGTCATGTCGCTCAAACACAAAAGGATGGTTTTCCAACCAGGCTACGGTCCAACGGTTGTAGTGTTTATTCTAATCATCACGAGAACATCTCTATCGCGATGCAAGATTAGTAGTTACTCCGTAGAGCGTTACTCTGTAGTTTGGTGTATTTACGGTAGGTGGCGCTGTAGCATGCTTTGTTATTGCACTTTATATGGTAGTCACCACAGATATATATGTACCAAAAATATAAAACACAAAAAGTATACTAAGCCCTTATCGCCTTTATTTAAGAAGGGTATTCTCTTACCCTTCTTACTTAAAGGCGATAAGGGCCAATGGTCTATGATAAATCTATGTATCAGTGTTTTGGCATAACTTTCATAAACATCATGTGCATAATATAAAAAAAATTACAGTAACTAAAAATACAAACTTTCATAACATTTACCGTAACGTAACGTGTTATGTATGAAAACATATATCCGTAACCATATTAATTCCAGCTGATACAGGTTTCCGTCCTTCTTTCCTCGTCGAACAGGATCTACGCAATCATAATGTTGAAGTCACTGAATCATAACGGAATAAATTGAATTTACTCTACTTTCTACTGAATTAACAAAATTTTGCAATACACCAATACTTGGCCGGATGAAACTAAATTTTAGTCAATTTTACGAACCACAAATTCGTGATTCAATAGAAGTGACGATGGTTTTTTGTGCCCAATGAGTCAAAAGTTCAAGGCTCTGTTTATTCATATCTAGTTTTTGTAATCATTTTTCGGGCATGAGATATATATAGCCTATGACACTCACAAATAGTGTGGGCTTCTATTGGTAAAATCATTTACAAAATTGGTTCAGTGGAACTAGAGATTTCCCCCCTACAAACTCACAAAATTTATCTCTTTATAATGTTGACATAGAAAAGTATTTTTGACTTGTTTGATTCCATAAAAATAGTTTTCTCAAAACCATATTATAGTGTGAAGTTATATAATATATTTGGGTTAATTCCATCAGTCAAAGACAAACAATCGGGAGAGCCACGCTTCGGCATGAATGGGCCGGTTCGACCGGAGTGATACCACGGCCTCACAGAAAACCGGTGTGCAACATCGCTTACGCTGTGTTTCATCGAGTGAGTGAGGATACCGGAGGCCCATACCCCAATCCAACGCCCCCTATTCCCCTCACCATCCCCCTTCCCCCCAGGCCGCCATAGTGTGGGTCACCATGCCGCATTGTTCTTTTTCGCATGGAGGATGGTGACCACCACTCTTGGATTCTGCTCATGCTTTCCATCAGGCAGGGCAGAGNGCCGCCATAGTGTGGGTCACCATGCCGCATTGTTCTTTTTCGCATGGAGGATGGTGACCACCACTCTTGGATTCTGCTCATGCTTTCCATCAGGCAGGGCAGAGTCATTTTGGCAGCTTAAATATAAAAAAAAAATAAAGTATAAAAAATATAGATATAATCGCTTAAAAATTTTCTTATTTCTATTCGCACTCCTATTTTGTGTGTAACTTTTATAACAGTTTTCTGTACAACATTGAAACAAGGATTTTAATTAAAAGATCGTCTCGAAAACAGAACGATATCGAGAAAGATTACAATCATTTATTGGCCGATGTTAAAACAATGGTTTATCCTGTTTACCTATTCCGTTGCGCCCGTTGCAAAGTTTCGCGAATGTGTGTTTCAAACGGCAGTGTGGGTGAAGACATTAGTATTGTCTTGGAACAGAGCTGCGTAGGATCTCGGTGTTAGCCTCCTTGAGACAATAAGCCATTTATTCGGTCTGATTCCTTATTTGCATTGCAATTAATTGGTTCCGTTGTAAATACCCTCTCATGTTAAGAATTGTGTGTGTGTATTTTTTTAAATCGATTATATATACATAACTTTTTGAGCTAAAAAACGATCTGTTTCTGTAGCTGTAAACAAATAATGTGTTCGAAAACTATGGTACTATTGTTTATACTCAGATAAAAGACTGATGTAAAAACTTGACGGCACACAAATTATTTCAAGGTACTTGGTGTACTTTTAATTTCTTTTATAGACTGCGTTTCTTATCTTTCTTCTTCCACTTGGCATCCTCCTCGAGCACACGAACATCAACTGAGTCTTTATGATTAAATCTTTGGACGGTGCTTTTTAATATTATTTTTAGGTGAAAATTGGCTTGAAAGAAAAGAAGTTTTTCGGTCAAAAGAATGTGTTATGCTTCTGACAACTAATAAAATGTAAGATTCCGAACACGCAAGTTGTGAATAAAATGTTCTATTGCTGTAAAGTTAGTTTTGTAGCACGCAAATTGATTGAGGACGCGTTCAAGACAGCAATATATTGTATTCGTCACAACTTCTCAAACAGTTGTATTTATTACATATTGATGTCGCACGCGACGGTAATGTTAACCAATTTACAACTAGTTTCGTAGTTTCGCTCAAGCCTTACTAATAAATGTCAGTCTGGATTTATACTGTCGTGGTTGTTGGGTACCATTTATTGACTTTTTTGTGCATAAATTATTGCCATGCTAACTTTATCATGGCATTTGGCAGTTAAAGTTAACTTTAAATGTTTTGAGCCATCGTAGAATTGATTGTGTTAAATTATACCATGTAATTCACATTAAATTATTGTAAAAGTTTAAAGCAAATGTGTAAAATACATTCGACTCAGTAGCTATTTATTTGACTCTTTAACTTCGAGTTCGATTTCATATGAGAATTATTATTGTACGGCAATAGATGGTACATCAAACTCAGTAAATACTAATCAGCAGTACATTAGAAAGTAGTATTGTAACTCAATTTAGCTATTTAGCAGTGCCACTGTAATAGCGATAGTCTATCGATAGCATTGAGATTGTATTTAAATCTAAAAAATAAATATTATTTACTTTTGAAGATAGGCGTCTTCGTTCAATTTATTAGTACTGTCGCTGAACAAAACTCGGAAATAATATTCGATAGTGATCGATAAATAATATACTGAGTGTAATTAAAAAAAAATGGTCAGGTCTCAATACTTCTTGGGAAATAGAACTTGTTACTGAGTTTTTTTTTATAGAATAGGTGGGCAAACGGGCAGACGTATCACCTAATGGTAAGCGATTACCGCCGCCCATGGACACCCATAACACCAGAGGCGTCACAAGTGCGTTGCCGGCCATCGGCAGGCGCTGTTTCACACTGATTTTCTGTGAGGCCGTGGTATCACTCGGGTCGAACCGGCCCATGCATGCTGAAGCGTGTTCTTGATGGATCAGATATGGCATCGGTATTATTGATTGGGTATTGTGAATACTTTCGATAGTATACCTATCGCAGGAGGACCATGCTTCGGCACAAGTGGGTCGTTTCAAGCGAAGTGACTTCGACCTTACAGAAAACTGACGTTATCAACTCTTAACTTGTTTTTTATTGAGTGAGTGAAATTACCAGAGCGCTAACCACTTTTTCTCTGACTCTAAGAGGAGGGACTCATAGTACGGCATCGCACTTGTGACTTTTGAGTTGAAGGTGCCCATGGGCGGCGGTAGTAACTTACAATCAGGTGATAAGTGAACTCGTTTACCACCTGATACCATTAAAAAGTATTATTTTTATATAATGTAGACTTAGGTATGGTCTTTAATGTAATTAAAGAACAGTCAATAATATCACGATATTTCAGTATTATAATAATCGATGGCATTTAAAATGACAATAATTTCAATTACACTATCGATAAATTTACTGTTTATTAGGTTCGAATATCGTTATAACATCGTCGCTATCACATCACTATTATAAAGGTACGCTGTTTTGATTAGTAAACTATCAACAACGATTTATTTTCAAGGTAGCAATAATAAGGCAGGTGTAATGGACTGCATTCCCGGGTGATAGAAAACTCGATCGAAGGAGGGCTCCTGCGTGTACGCCGCTAGCGTTGTGGCTATAACCGATTGTAGATATATTTGTTAGAACATTTATTTATGAGTAAAGTTAACGACGAGGGAAAAAATATGTTTTTACTCTATGACTACAAAATTCAGTTATATAAGTGGAACACATAAAGTTGTGTTCTACAAATATTTTTCATATATATTCTAATGTAATTCGTTTCGCTAGTTACTTTCAATGATAAAGCTTGGTACACAGAAATTTGATTACGCACGTGCCAAATGAGTAATCGTCACACATGTTAGTTAAATTGTCGGTGAAAGTCGTCGTTTTTTCACACGTATCGTGTCAAGCATCTATAATTCATTTCGCTCGAGGACATTGTCACAGTTACGAGACTGCGTGCATGCTTCGTGTTAAAAGGTTGGCTGGCACAATTGACCCAATCAGTGTACTGTTCTTATAAGTAGAACGTTTGAATATTCGCCAGTCAGGCTAGCAAGGTACACGTAATTTAGGGAGCGCACCGCGGCCATCGCACTTTCATTAGCTAAATTATTTGCTAATTTGTACCGAACACGACCGCAGCCACTCAGTAAGGGGTAACAGAGAGCTTAATCTACTTCATAACCCGCTGCAGTTCCGCACAATTGTACCTTGTTAATTAGTCCTTCGTGTTTCATATTGATCTTTGAATTCTGAAACCACTTTAGATACTTTTTAAAATGTTATATTCTACTAGCTGAACGGGAAAACGTAGTTTTACAATAGAAAAAATTGGGGTTGATAATAGAGGGTTGAAAATTTAGGGTTGTATGTGTTTGTTAATGCTGTTTCATAAAAAAAAAACAAAATATTAAAAAAAGTTTAGGGGTGGACTACCCTTAATATGTAGGGGATAAAAAAAAAGATGTTTTCCGATTCTCAGACCTACCCGATATATAATAATATGCCATATATTATTATACCATGTATATAAATATTTACATTTTTTAGATCCATCCTGTCCCAATGTCATGTGTGATCTATTTTTATCTGAAAAATGTTTAATTCCTCAAACATTGGCAAATAAATCAAACTACACTTCAACTTTTGTAATGTCCTAATAACAGCTTTTTGCTAAATGGCTTTTAGAAAACCTAAAAAAAATACGAAAATGACATAATATAAGGAATTTTATTAATATAAGGAATTCTGCCTCGGTGGCGCAGTGGCGTACGCGACTGCTGTCCGTGAGGTCTCCGGTTCGAATCCTGGGTCGGACCAAAAGTTTGTACGATCTGAAAATATTTGTTTCGGAGTTTGGGTGTTTTCTATGTATAATATGTAAGTATTTACAAAAAAAAAGTATTTACGTATTCATATCAGTTGTCTAGTACCCATAATACAAGCTACGCTTAGTTTGGGACTAGATGGTGTTGTATGCTAGATGTTTGAAATATTTATCATTATTATTTATTTATTTTGTATTCTGAATACACAATACAAATATCTACATGTAGGCAAAATTGCAACTGACACTTTGTGAGTATTTAATATTACTTGTCATAATAAATGAATGTCGATAAGTACCTATAACTTTTATCAAAAGTTATGATAGACTTTATCCGGTAGATTGATGACAGCATCCTCTTATTTCATAACTAAAATCATAATCATTACAATGTACACAAGTTAGTAAAGAGGAGTCATCTATAAACAATATATAAATAGTTTATTAATGTCCATGAATTTTGAAATGGTCGTTTTCCCTAACTTTGTATTCCTACGTCGTTGACCCCTAGCTACGATGCTACCATTACACTAAACTGTATGTAAACATTTATAACCAGTCTATCCACGATTATCAACCTAACAGTTAAAACTGTGCTATGAATTTCAATTCTACTATTGATTTTTGTTATTGTGTAGAATATGATAATTGTTTAGGCCGGGTACGTAGATTTCGCATTAAAACGTTAACTATAAAATACTCGCACGTGTCTCTTTTGTCGGGTTCTGAATACGATTTGACCTTTTTGAACCAAAAGAAATGCATATGGGACCAATTTCTGTTAAAAGCGGGTGTTATTTGCTCAAGTGTGCGCTATGTGCTTGTTTGTACAAATGGCTATATTACGTACATGAACATAAAGTTAATTGCGTTTAAATGTCTATCACTGTGTTCTGTGTCCCGTTATGTCTAAGTTTTATTCATATGATTCCATGTTAGAAAAAAAGGAGTAGATTCTTAATAGAGTTTTTTTTTTTAAATTGTTTTTTTCTTCGGTATGTGTACCGTTTGCTATAAATCCAAATTGATTGAAGTATTTTTACAATTGATCATGACGTGTGCGGATTGAAGGTGGTGTTTTTTTTAATTGGTGGTGATAAATTTATTAATAGTAACGTTTCTTGAATAGGTAATATTTCCTGTATAAAATGTACACGAATGCTAATAAATTACCCTTTCAATAGTTACACAAGCATGTATTGGTTCCAGTTTAATGTTGTGCAGTTGTTATGACTTTTGTAATTGACACTTGTATCCAATTTAGTATTTTATATTATGGTTGATATTTCGATATTGGGTTATTAAGGCGCATTGCATCGAAAATTCATTACCGTAAACGATAGTTATGGTTTATACAATATAGCTTATTGGAGAACCGTGTAAAGTTTCATGACAATAATATGAAAGGATTAAAAATAGTTTAAACAATTGCGCAAAACCTGTAAGGTATCGAGAAGACGTGATCAATGGGTGCTTGCGAGGCTGACATTTTGTTGTTTTGCACAACCTGACATTAAGGTTGATTGAAGTGCCGTCTTCGTACCGACTTAGGACAGCAACTTCACACTATGTGGCCTTCAATTTCATTTCGTACTGCAAAGAGCTTCATAAAAGTTATACGTTTAAATGTAGGCTCACTATGTTATATAATTACATTATATTAATGAAACAATTTTCAAGAAACAATCCTCTTATTTTGACAGCAAGAAAAAAGATACAAGAAATAAAGAGCGGCGTAGGTTATATCAGTTATACAGTGCGTTGGCGGCTGTCTAGAACTGTGTATTAAGTTTCATATCGTGGCAGCCTCTTGAATCGTAGTAGGTGCTTTTTCTATAGACTGGAAAGCGTTAACTAGACAGGTATAGTATTATAATAGCAAGTAATTATTTTCTTGGATCGTTTAATAGTATCAAAGTAATTTGAGTCAAGTAATATTATTTTGGCAAGTAATCAAAATATTATGAATGAAAGAATATGTGTAAATTGTCAAAATTTATTTAGAAAAAATATTTGATTTCACTTCAGAAAAGGAGGAACTTTTGAATGTTGTTTGTCTATTATTGTATTTCCTGATATTTTTTCTTGTGTTCGTTTTTCTTGTATAAGTATTCAATAAAGATCATTCAAACCCATGAGACTTTTTAAAATCGCAATCATCGTAAATAAAACGTGCGTTTAAGTTAGGTATGTACGAGTACATTTTGTACTAATAGATTGAGAATATACTTGTCAAACGTATTTATTCAATCAAATCTATAAACTTTCAACAATTAATTGGGACGGAAATTAGTTAATAAATTAAGAACCAAACTTAACGTAACACAAACGTATTACGTTATTTTATTTTTAATGAAACACACTGAGACTTCCAAAATTTTTGTGGGTAAGACTGCGCGTCTAAAATGATCTATATTCCGAGTACGCTGTTGCAATAATTACCTATATTGTTCAGCTATATTAATACCACTATTAAGTTTCTGTGTCAATCACATGCATAGAAGAGGCGGCTTGCGTAACAATGGTCCGATGATAAGTTAAGATAGACCATGCACGAAAGATTCTGTTGATTGATCGTAATATCTTTTTTGTAATTATCTTGATAAGAATGTGTATTGTATTATAGTGGAAAATAAAAGGAGTAGCTGTAATAGACACTATCGGGAATGTATCTAAGTGACAGCTCCGCGCCGGAATAAGTACAAGATGTGTGTTCGACGGAGTCGTTACGTCGTCGTACGGATGCAATAAGATTTATTGTACCTCTTATTACCATTTCAAATGCAGGAAATACTAACTTGATTGGAGTGGTTGGAATTTTTAAAGATTTCACGGCAGGCAGTCTCTATATATTTTGAAATATTGTCTTTCAAAATTCTTGCAACCAGCTAATCAGCTATTTCTGCCAATATCAAGTGTATAAAGTCTTCAAGTCTTAAGTCTTTGAGTCTTCAAGTCTTGGTCGTGATGAAATTAATGATAAAAACTATAAAAAACGTGGAGGAGATTAAATGGGGACCGTCTTTCGAAAAAACAAAAAACGACCTCCTTCGACCTTCTTTGCTTGTTCAGTTTCCTGTCATGACAGTTCACTGACATTTTCCTTCTTAAAATATAAGAATTGACTGATAAACACATATTCCAAGTTATTTACAGTTCTTCTTTACCTAAACTGTACCACATTGCATACGTTACTGAATGTAAGTCCATATGATAATGTTCTTTTAAATCATTGAATAAAATAGAAATTTTTTCAAGGGTAGAGAGCCATTTTTCAAACATCGCATACACAAAAGAGTTTTTATTCTAAGTTTTGCTTTCTGTTTTTAAACACAAACAAACATTAATATTATATTGCACAACTGTCACGTTTTTGACTCTGTCACATGAAATTTATCAAATATAATAAAGTTTGGAGATCGTTTTTTGTTTTTGCGAAAGACAGTCCCCATTTCATGTCATCCACATATTTTTATATTTTTTTCATTAATTCCATTACGACGAAGACTTGAAGACTCGAAGACTCAGTATTGAAGACTTTTAATACTTGACTTGGCAGAAATAGCTGATCCGGCTGGTTGCCATATCATCAAAAGAAGACGAATTATAATAAAGTTTTATAAAATATATGTATAGTTATTTATTATGTTATTACATTAGATATTGATAAAGAAGTAATTGAATCTAATGTTTTTATTAAGATGAATGTCAGTTAATAAAACACAAATTTGCCAAACAATTAGGTATATACTCGTATTATGAACAATTATACTCGTATACATATTTTGTTTTGACTGTCATGAACGTGATGACCAGAAAAAAGACTAAATCGATTTTCTAAAACTTATATCGTTAAAAAAATATTATATTGGCACTACAGCTGTTGTGGTATGTAATGTTCAGTTGTAATATAACAATAGTAATATTAACGACTTTATTTATAAGCTATATTTAACTTTAAGCAGCAGTTTTCATTTATTGTTATAATCTTTGTGCGTAAGATTTAATAACGTTTATGAATAAGGCTATAAGGATTTCGGCATTAAAATATCATTTCCCAATTGAAGAGAAGATGGAGAAGAGTAATCGTGTCGACGAATGCTTTAGTAGAACATTTAGAAATACGCCTTTATGAATTTAGGCTATAAGACGTTTTAGTTGTAGTCATAGTCAATAGCTTAGACACGTTAATTATATCTTCATGACAGAATTAACGGGTCTGATTTATTGAAGTGGATTGTTTACATGAATACAGATAATCAGTTTCATGTGGCTTATAATTACCTCGAGGGTGTTGCTAAGTACATATTTATAACGAATACGGGACTCACATTACATTAAAATTTAATTTGGTCTAATTTGGTGTCTAATTTGGTAAAAGTTATATACAAATTACAAAAATACTAAAATACAATCACGTGGCAATTACTTAAGGTAAGTATTTTTGTCATTACTGTAGATGGCGTGGGGGAAATGATTGGCAGCGGACGGAAGAGGACTGGTTAACATCGGGAGCCCTTCGTTCACCAGATGACGGCGATGGGCTGCTGATAATGATTCTTTGTTTTCATTTCATTGTCTATTTATAAATGTGTGAAACAAAAAGTTTATACGTTTTTACAAGAAACAACGAAAATTGTGCGAATTTAGGAGTATGAATATTGCCACAGTTAAAGTTTAAATAAATAAATAAATATGTTCAGACATTTTAACACATAACGCGATCTAGTCCCAAACTAAGCACAGCTTGTACTATGGGTACTAGACAACTGATATTAATACTTATATGCTTTTTTTTGTAAATACATACATATCATACATAGAAAAAACCCAAACTCCGAAACAAATATTTACAGATCATACAAACATTTGGTCCGACTCAGGAATTGAATCCGAGACCTCTTGCACAGCAGTCGCATTCGCTACCACTGCGCCACAGAGACAGTAAATGGAGAAGAAGTGCAGAAACTTAAAATAGGACAATAAATAAGAGTTAAAAAAAACTAAAAAGCCTGCTTTCATAAGAAAATCAAGCTAAAAAGTAGAAAATTTAAATAATTTTAAATTATTTTAATATAAAAGCGTGGGCAATATTATTGAAATATTTTTAGATAACACTCCACACTTCTTTCATAAAAGTATTAAGGTTTATTGATAAAAACGTGTTTTTTTAAAGTTTTATTATTATTTTCAAATTATTGTGTTGTTATCGGTCCTCAATAAGACTAAGTTTAAATGAAATCTGAACGCTAAAAATGGGTCAAATTCAAGTCCAAAGGAGTAGGTTTACATACAGTTAAAGCTAATAAAAAGCGTATAAAAAGATGAGCAAGGAGTTATTAATTCTAGTGAATATAATTTGGCATACTGTACCAAATAATTTAATTATATATCTTAGCTTCGCACCCGTTGAATAGGAATAGAATAACTTTAGCTCAATATGAAAGTTTTTGAAAATGAATTTGCGAAAAATTTATACCCATAAATATATACTATTGTAACTGCTATGTACTTTTTACTTTTAGAGTCACGCAATTAAGGTATTGTTTACCAGTTGTATCGTATTAGTAATCAAACAGATGATTTTCCCACACAAGATAGATAGATAGATAGAAGATAGAATACACTTTATTGTACAACAGATATAACACATACCACATTCTTTTATCAATAAATCTGTGTTTATGTTGTATCTACTGCTACCATTAACCTGAGATTATACCTACTCGATAGAATCTTATCTTAGAAAAGATAGGCGCTATTAAATGTTGCCGTTATGTTGCTACGAGGCAAAAATCAATTTTCAATAGTGCAATAGAAAACGAGAAAGTTTATCTACTCGTTTTGTATGATTCAATAGCGTACAAATGCATGATCAGTTCAAATGCATAAACCTGTTGAATCAATAAGAACATTAAAATTTAGTTAGACCTAAATGTTAACACGCAATTGAAACTAAAACGGAATGTTGTATGTGGTAGTCACCTTGAACGTGATTAGAATAGCCGAGCGAGCTTGTGCGTTAGTGGGTAGTCGATATAAGGTACTTAAATAGGCGTTGCTTCTGTACTGTTTAAATTTAGCTAAACGGAGCGCTAAACTCAGAGAGATTTGAAAAAAATGGTCGACAGTCATAAATAAGGGATGTACAAATATTCAGAATTGAAGATTTCCAATTAGAGGCTCATTTATTGCGAAGTTCAAATAGGTTTGTTCGTGTCAACAATGGGTTGGAGTGCGATAAAGCGTTGCCACCACATCGAGGTGCGGTGTACCAGTGCGTGATACCGCGAGTAAATACGAACCGACCCTCATTGAAATCGCCCAACTACAAATAATTTCTCTTAATCCCGTTCTATTTAACCTCTGCCAATAGGTCGTTTTAAACAGTCCTGAGTTGAGAACGATCCAATGTAATTCGTCAAGCGACACAATGTATTGTGCCATTATCAAAAACAAACAACCAGAAAGTTATTGCTTTAGTACGAGTAATTTACAACGAGTCACGTTCCAGCTAATGTTAGAAAAGAATCTCTTCTGTAAATCACGTACCGGGATTTGCCTATTCTATTACAATGTTTAACTTACTTATTAACTAAAATATATAGGAATATGTATGAGCCGGCTTTCGACTACACGGCTGTATTACCTTATGCACACCTACCTATAGAGTGCAACGTAATCAACAATACTCGTGGTTCGGTAGAGGGCTGTTTGCTTAAACCAATACAGGGTAGGTATAGCGTTTAAATGTTTACGTTGAATGCTTACATATTAAAAATATTGATAACAGTCGAACTGTGGTGAGGGTAACTGAAACTTTTCTTCGAGATAAAGTAAGACAATATTAGCGTATGACATGTGATTAAGCTGCGTCAGACTTGGAGCTTAATCATTGATATTTGTGTAGTTCACGTCTGTAGACGTGTATATATATGCAAATGACGCATTGTATGCGGGTTGATTCAGACCGCGGTGCAGTCGCAATCAGTTGCATTGACACGGGCCGACGCGCGCCGCCGCCCGCGCCGCCCGACTCCCGTCGCAGCGCCCGGCGCGTCTACATTTTTCATCCCCTGACATCCGCTTTGTTAAAGTGAACACGTTTGAAAGTATATATCCATGAAATTATTGTCAATACAACTCTATTTATTTATGTCACTGACACCTGTCAGTGACATAAATAAATAGTCAGTGTCAGTGATTTGTCACATTAACCTTAATGTGACAAATCACTTGTACCCGTGCGCCGATTGTACAATATTATGCATCTTCCCATAAATTACATGAAAATGTTCCGAGTTCCTGTAATTTTAAGGAGTCAGAGCGCAAGGGTTCCATATCTGTTTCTAGATACTCTTTATACATATCTGATCAATATTTCAAAGCCAGAAGTAAAGGGTTTATCTGTCTCTGTTTTTGCCATATTGCTTTCATGCCTATTCATGTGTATTCGCATATTTATCGTTTATAGTTCAATGATTTTTTTTTGTTCAATGAATAAAGGTCAAGATGTTTTATATGTCTAGCATTTTATGTTAAAAATTGATAGTACTTGTATCTTTAGAACATGTTAAGGAACATCGTTCGTTAAAGTATGTTTAATGTTGTATCAAGCACTCTTAAGGTACTGCAGTATATCAAGATTGTGTGTTGCTTCGTTTCCAGTACGTATGTATTATCACTATGAGACAGCGTAACATGAAACGCTGCTAAACACGCCGACTTATTAACTTTCAAACGGGATGCACCATGCGATTATCTAACCGGTAAGATACCGCGGACGTTGTAAATTGCACATCCAATTGCAATATCTAAGGAAGCCTTGTCTCGTAGTCGTGATAGTTTAGCATGATAACACGTTCAGAAAGTACTGCTCAATGAGAGTGTATAAGAGGAAATCGGTTTCCATTCAGCGTAGCGGTAATCACGAACAGGTACAAATGACGGGTCGCCTCCGCACCGCAGCGCCGGTTGCAACGCTGCCGATAATGAATTACAGAGCCATTGCTCGCTTGCAAAATCAAGTCAGAGTCGTATCGGTAAGTAACAAGGTTAGCTGTTCTCCCTGGAATCGGGCGAGATCGTGTCCTGACTCGGGATGCCTTCGGGAGCGTTCATGGGCGAATTATCTTCTAAAATGGGTTATATAAATTATCTATAATGGGTTTTATTGCTCTAATGTATTGTACTTGAATCAGATCATTTTCAAACTTGATTGAAAGCTTATTTATTACTATTAACCTTTATAATTATTGCTTTGATATAAGTTTAAAAAAATTATAAGATACTTACAAAACGAAAAAGAAAGCAATCGTAGAAGTGTGAACGCGATAAAAACGCTTTTATCGAGGATTTCACGATTCTTTTCGCACTATCCCAGCTATAAACGCCGAATCAGATGGAGTAAGCGACCGCGGATGGTACAGCAAAAAATAACTCTATTTACTTCGCTCCCATAAAGTTAATCCTTTGATATTGCCCCGCGGTCAAAATAAAATATGAACATTCGATACATTTTTGGATTTATTATTATGTTTACAAAACCTAATACAGAACAATCTGTATTTGAATACAAATATGAAATTGTTTGCCTAATCTTATAAGGGTTTATGAGTAATGAGGGTTTGCGAAAATATCAAATCCGCTGACGTTATTTTTGCTTCGTTATCGCTTTTGTAGACTCATATTCTACATTCAACCGTTTGAATTCTTGGAACATTTTTGTTGGACTATGAATGCCATAGAAATAATGTCATGACTAAAACCTTTGGCAAGTTAAACTTTTAACTATATTTGTTTCATGATGTAAAGCTTTTATATTTACTGGTACCTACATTTAAATTTTTCATTTTCAATAATGCAGATATAGTACGTTATTATTTAGATATTAAACATTGAAACATTTCTAAGCTATTTAAATTGAAATAATGCTTGCAAGTTAGAAAGCATCTTTCTACCGACACTAAATGCCGTTTACTCAATATGAAAGCATAATATTGAGAAAATGGTATTTTGGTTGGTATAGCTATTCTTACAATTCGCATAGATATGCGGATAGCAAGAATTATGGTAGTATATTGACCGGTAAGATCGAACAACCGTAAAAATGAAATTTACTGAGTTTCGAAGTTCAAAGACCATCGAAGCCAGTCAATAAAACATATAGCCTGTCTGTAACGGGGATAACGAATTACCTACTTCTAGAATTCCTGATAGAGATTGTCTCCAGCAGATACTCTATACTGATTATTTATAACCAAAAACGCCTTTGTCTCGGTTTAAAAGAGGGTTATATTGAACAAAATATTCTTTTTATTTAGCAACTTTCATATTTAAGCAATTCTCGAAACGATTTAGAACTAACTTATAACTTAAAGTTTAAGGAAGCGAATCATTTCAATTTACAGGGAAAATGTCTTTATTTAAGCTTAAAAGATATTCAGTTGCGGCTAAAACATAAAACGGGCTATTTATATAAAAGCCCTTAATTATGAAAGAACAAATTAAGGTTATTACACATACGCTTCAATTGCGGTCTACATCTTTCAGGTGCATTACACATATATTTATGCAAATAGCCGTCAGTTATAAACAGAAAGACCCAGTTTTTTTTAGCAATAATAACCAAGCACTTACAACATAACGGTAAGAGTTGTTACATTGCTTGTTCTTACTTATTCTGAATAAATTGATATCTAATTAATGTGCAGTAGAAAGAACTTTGGCGGCACGATTGTCTATGGAAATTTAGTTAACTGTAGTCTCACGATGCTGTGCGCCAAATTTCTGTAAACACTCCACTTTTGGCCTTAATGGCTGTGAATGACAGAGAAATTGGTGCCAAGGGTCACTTCTTAAATAGTCTTCGCAGGAATTAAAGTTTGCGGATTATTATTGTAATAACTTGCTATTTAATATTCAACAATGAATAGTAAAACTATTTTGGATTAATATGGACACGTATTTTGAGAGTCGTGATGCCGCATCAGTATTAATGGTTTAAATTAATCTTTCACCATGTTCACTTTCAATAGTATTGCTTCAGGAGGCGTGGCTGGTTGGGTTATCCCTTTCCAATGAGCGCCAGCACTATCGATCTTATTAGTTAACAACTACTACTTATCATTTCCTGTCTTGAATGTATGGAAATAATATTATGATTGAATTATATTAGTTTGAGTGTGTTTTGTTGTAGCTTACTTTGTTTTACTTTATTATGAATGAAAAAGCATTACATTTTTCTCTTAATGTCACTGCTTTTCAAACGGATCTGAATTTTATTAAAATGAAAAAAAAAATCAAAACCAATAAACTTTTAATTGACTTAGATGTTTCTTGAGAATCATACTTACTATTACTATTAACTGTAATTTTTATGTTTTATTATCTTACGTTTTTAGTTTTATTTTATTACAAAACAAGGAATGAATTAAGGAATACTTGTATTTTGTACTTTTTTACTTTTTCATATTTCAGACCTTTAGTATTATATTTCATAGTCATTGAAAAAAAAACAATTTTATTATCGGTTTAGAGCCTTTGCTTTGAATAATGTAACACATAATGTCCAAAACTGAAAACCACAATATAAAAATACATTTTTTTTACATTCACAAGAAATCTAACCAGAGACAATTGAGGGCTGACTGCCCTCAATTTCCTATGGTTTCGAGATCAATTAAAATCAAGATATTATTTAAGAAAAAAATGGATTTATCTCTTTGTTTATAATCTTGTCTTCCAACGTTTTACGACTTTCATTCTTTATTGAATAGTACCGAGCTGACTAACGCAACTTCATCTGCGTCTCTTTTCAAACATGCTCTGCTCCTATTGGTTTAAGCGTGATGTTAGCTATTCTATCTTAGAGACTAGAAACATTTAATTTAAAAAACGTGAAAATCGGTTAGATAATTTCGGAGTTTATCGTGAGCAACAACGTGACCCGAAATTATATGTAATAGATAATACTGAAGTAGAAGTATATAGTTACCAAATAACTCTACAATCTTATATAGTCAGACGATTTTTTTAACATAATAGTTCAAGTATTTCGCTGTAGTCGTAGAATTGGTAACAGAATAATTGCTTAAAATTGGTTTTCTATGAGGCTTTGGTATTATTCCTATTGAACCGGTCCATTTGTGATGATGTATGACTCTGCAATACAAAGCACAAGCATGAGTCTTCCACGATGAGATTTATTGATCTTGCCGCTTTATGACTTCCCGCCATCATTATACTCTCTAAAAATTTCGTACTCGTCGCTGGGATATTTGGTACACCAACGGGACCCGTTTGACCATTTGCCCCATTTATAATGAAAAAACTGTAACTAAACTGAAGAAAATAAACTAAATAGTATCATTTTCAAAATGGTTAGAAGTAATTTCTCAAGTGTGTGATTTGTTAAGATTTTTAGATTAGTATTTCAGAACTATAATCTACCGCCTCATCACTATTTCTAATCATTTAATGATTCACTGCTGGAAAATATTAATAATTACTGGATAAATCAGTTATTAAAAACTAGCAAAAGTACTTAGATTCTGATAATCTAGCGTGCAATAAACGGTTTTTAAATATTCATGATTATAATCGGTCGCTGTTTTAAATAACCTACTTAGTAATCAAGGCATATTTAAAATAGTAATGACTGTGCATATAAAATCTATGAATTTTTCTACGTAGTTCTACATGAATATATACAGATCTGTTATATTAAATAGTACTAAGCCTACCAGTGCTAGGAAGTTGCACATTCGATGCCATGTTAATGTATATTTTGGGACATTCATTTTTACGAAACCTTTCTTGCCGTTATGAGAAAAAATACGTTATTTCTCAGATGTAGTATGAATCCATTCTACAACTACCCTAAATGTCCCACTGCTGGGCTCGGTCTCCTCTCAGGAAAGGGCTTAGGTTGGCCCCACGCTGGCCTAGTTCGGGTTGGGGACAGTGTGGTGACTGATTTAGAATACGTAGTATCATCGCCCCTATTCATTTTACTGGTGTTGAAAGAACCGACTTAGGGAGAAAACTACAGATTAAGTCTACACTGACAAAGTGACTCTACTCTACCTAACGGGAGTCATCAGAATTCAAGAGGAGTAGTAGTCAAAACACTCATTGGGAATGTAGACAATGCAACAATGCAGCATGTACTCCAATAAGGAAGGAAGAAGAGAAAAAGAAAACTAGTATAAAAATCCTATTTATGCTGTACTGACCAGGGTCTTACAAAAGGCTAAAATCTTCTTTCTAAGGCCTATGTTCTGCTATGGCTTAAAAAGGCTGTGGTTGATTGAAAATGACGAACTATTTTTTTAAGGAAACTTTCTATCGCAAAGCATAATATGAAGAAAAATTTATGGTTCCAGTAATGGGATTTGTTTAGTTATGAATTCTCTCTTTTGTAAAAAAGTTAAATTCATAACCAGAATTTAACACGTCAATATGCGCTGGGTGCGAAATTTCGATTGTAAATTGCCTTGGGTATTGACATTCGAACTGCCAAAGGACATAAGCGTGACGTCATTATTGCTTTCGAAAACAGGACTGGTGGACTTTTAAGTAGATCATGTCGCTGAGTTGGTGACACAGCGGTGTTACACAACGTTATACGAGTACAGTAAAACAATACTGTTATCTTAAATTATGATGTAAAATTGTGTTACGAGATGGACCGTAACATTACACGAAATACAGACTGTTACTCTAGAGGTCGCTAACTAGATGAAGTGTTACTTATAATGTCAGGTATATTGATGCTGAATTTTGAGTTTGAAGAAGATAGTTTACTAAAATATACATAGAAATAATATTGTGTAATAATCAACAGTATGCTTTGATCGCGCAATGGTAGCGTATGTGGCTGCTGTGTTAAGGCCTCGGGTGCCATTCTAGGGTCGGACTAAAGCCTGCGAATATTTATTTAGGAATTTGGGTGTTTTGTCTGTGTGGTATGTATGTATTTACAAAAAAAAGTTCATAAAAGTTAAAATCAGTCAAGCTTAGTTTGTATCTAGATGGCGTTGTGTGTCAGATGGATTAGGTCTGGGTATAAATTTATTTTAATTAAATATAATAAACGAATTATTTTTAATAGAGGTTGTTTATTTTTATAATCACCAAACTACATCTATATAATAATTCCTGTGTTAAAACGACGCTGTTAATGTTTAAGAATAGTACATGAAAAATAAAGTGAACAGGAAAGTAAAGCATGAGTTTACGGAACACGCAAACCTATTAAACACCAACAAAAAGCTAACAAACTTTATACATGTTATTCTTTAAAAGGAGGTTATATTAAATCCAATCCTTATCTATTCATTGCTTTATAAAAGGACCTAACGTAAATTTAGCGTTTTGCTGTTTTTCTTTATTTGTATCTATCCTAATAATATTATAAATGCGAAAGTTTGTGAGGATGGATATATGGATGCTTGTTACTCTTTCACGCAAAAGCTACTGAGCGTATGAAACTTTACAGTAATATAGATTTGACATTAGATTAACACTTATGCTACTATTTACCGTGATATTCAATATGCGGGCGGAGCTAAGGCCAAAAGCTTGTCATTAATATTAGTGAAGCTAACACTAGGCGTGTTAGATTCACTAATATTAGCAAAGCTAACACTAACTACCAAGAAAGCCAGCAGTTCTTTTAAATATTTGGTGCTTGAAACTTGACCAATTAATTTGCTTGATAATCGAATACAAATTAATATTAATTTAAACTGGTAAAGTACTATAAATTACCTGTCGATAATTATCTCAATATCTTTATTAAAACCAGAAGGCACTTTTTATAAAATATTGAAGTTCTTGTGATATTAATTTCCAGTTATATTGATTTTCTGACGTATCGTTAGTATAAATATGCTTACATTGTTTTATAATTTTGTTTCATAGCTGGTTTCTATAAATATAAAAACACAGCCTAAAAACTCTTTTGCCAATATCACCATCAAGAGTCCTTAGCATTCCTGGGATGGCGAAAGATCTATCCATGGAAAGAGGGTTAGGACTACTGTACCTTGTTGACTGATTGACGATTTGCAATTCTGGATGAAATTATTTGTGTAAACCCTACTACATTCGACTTTGTTAGAGAAATAAAAAATATGCTGTTTAAGTAGAGGCACTTCGTTTGTTTTCTCATCACCATGTGGCTGGACGCTTATTAAGATAATTATTTAGTTCAAAAAAGACAAATCACTTTTAAGGATTTTTATAGATGTATAAGTTCAGGCCAGGTGGTTTGACGATTTGCGCAATAAATGTTTCCCAGTCATTTATAAAACTAAAACTAGCTGACCCGGCGAACTTCGTACAGCAATATTCATTTTCGTGAAAATCTATGTATGACCGAAATACTTAATTTAGTAAACCCGTGTTAGTGTTAAGTTCCCGCAGGGCCGCAGTCGTAAACTTCGGTTTTCATAATTTTTTTCTACACAAACCTTGTCCTGACAATAACAAATACATAAAAAAAGAATTATCTAATTTGGTGTAGTCGATCGAAAGTTACGAGCATACATACAGTTTTGTGATTCATTTTTATTTATATAGATTATTATTGCGCGAGAAGTTGAACATCGATCTAAGTGTCATGTAGTTGAAGAGGCCTATGTGCAGAAGGGGACTGCGATTAGAGAGATGATGAAACATGTCCAATGTCCATGCATGAAATCGTCAGCAAGATTACGGTTATAAAAATGGTATACAAGAATTAGTGCATTGCGTGGTCGTTCAGATAACCACAGATAACAGGGCCGTGTTAGAAATTGAATGAGACCCGTTGAGAAAGATATTGGGCATAAAATAATTGGGCACGCTGCTATTGCGGCGGTAAGACCCATTATGGAGGATTGGCTCGAGAAGCATCACAGGAGCCTCTTATACCGACTGACACAGGTGATCACTGGGAAAGGATGCTTCGGCGAGTACCTGTGTCCGACGATCCGGAAGGAGCCAACGCATGAGTGCCACCCACACATTAAATATTTAAATTGAAAAAAAGAAAAGTATTATAATATATATTATTATCGTTTTTATTACATTTTATCATAATACAATCAGATTGGCACGGAATTGACTTTTATAGACGATTGCATTAAATACAAATAAACTATCTAAATGTCGCACAAAGGATATCATACTAAAAATCACCCTAAACTACATTTTATTATTACATGAATTTTTCGGAAGTTTTATCCTAAATAAATGTACGGTAAGTAAGAAAACGTTATTTATACACAAAATACTTTAAAAAAAAAATTAAATTTATGTTGTGTCAAATCAACCCCCCTCCCCCCACTACTGTAGTGCGGTGCGGAATAGTGGATTAGAAGAGGTATTGAAATTGTGTGGAACCGATAATTAGAGTCTTTCCAGCAGACAGTGAGCGCGTAGTCCGGGCATGCGCTGGAAGAGATCCGGATGTCTTTATAAGAGCAGCTCCCAGATTCCTCCCATCTCAGGCGCAGAGTAGCACACCAGGTGGTTTTAGTCGGTCCGATTCCTACACACTAACCCGCTGCAAGCCCCGGTGGGGCGTCTTCCCGGTGGGGGTTTCCACAAGTAAAAAAACAGTCCGTTAAATGAATGGCTAATTACACATGGCAACATAAATATTTATAAACTATACAAGAGTTTATATGCAACATACTACATGTAGACAGTATTTCTTAATATCTTTTAGTAAATAGCCCGCGCAACATTAAGATTGCAGCCATATGTTACAAAAGCTTAAATCCTGTACTCACAGCTGTCATTCACAATCTAATAGATTTACTTTTACTTTTGAAAACGGTATTGAACAACGTTAGAAATCATATGTAGCAATACCGTAATGGGCCTCACAGATTGCAATAACACATTGTAATGATAGGTTGTTAGATCACAGTGTTAAAGCCATTATTCCACCTTCTCCTTTAATTATTTTTGAGCGTGACGGATCCGACAATACAAGTGCAGCATATGTCATCATCGACGTTGGAAATATCTTCAGGGTCAAGGGATTTCTATAACAGACTCAAATATACAGCGGGTTCTCAATTCAATAGAATAGTATAAATTTTATTGTACGCCAGTTAAAACAGTTTACATTTAGGAGCATATCAATTTAATAACCCGAAAAACCTTTAGTCGATGTAGATGGTTGTTGATCATTAAAAAGCAATATAATGTTCAATTGTTCAATTGTTATAGTTAGTGACACTTTTAACAGCTAATCAAATTAACTATAGTAATTTTAATACTATTTTTTCACCTTAAAATCAAATAATAAAGTCTAATAAGATACTGAAGGACAAGTCAATCATGAGATTAAAAGAATTCATGAAATAACGTTGTCGGCCTCTAAAATTATTTGTCTTTACCATTTTCTAAGTTTAATTAAATTCTCTACGGCATATTTAAGTTCAGTGTGGGGAAGTTTAGAACCCTAGCGAACACAGAATATCATATTATATTAATTTAAACGAGTGTCTGCAATATCCTCCTCTTGCCACATTCATAAACCTATGTATAAAGATTACTAAACATATTAGACAATCGTCGGTGTTTGTGAGAAAGTGTAGCGCTTAAAGTCGACGTGAATGGTTGCTTAACCTTTTAATGTAGATGCTCTATCAGATCTGAAATATCGTGCCATCATCGAAATGCAAAACTGAATTAAAAGGTATAACTCATAAACATAAATCACGACAGTTGTAATTGGGCAATTTAAGAGTCTGGGCAAAAGAAATCTCGCGAGTGTTTTGATAAGAAAAGTTATTATATGTTTTTACTAAACTGAAACGTAACGAAACCCGCTTAGTGTAATTATGTAGCAATACATAGAAACAAAATTAATCTACAAAAACTTCTGGTCTTTTGATTGCCAATATTTGAGTATGTTTTTTTAATTGTATGGTTTGATCCCGTAAGAAAAAAAATCTCGCGAGTTCGCGACGCATATTCTAGTTCAGTTTTATCATCAATCATCAACCACCCATAATGTCCCACTGCTGAGCTCGGATCTCCTCTCAGGAGAGTGTTAAGGCCATACGTCCCCACGCTGGCCAAGTGCGGGTTGGGGACTGGCAAAACAACGTTGTGGCTACGTAATCTTACCGTTGGATGTTTTTAAGCCGCCCAAACGCCTCCAACTAAGCTTCACGACTTTTATCCTATGATAACAACCGACTGCTTAACGTGACCTTCGAATCACGGAGACTCTCAATTTTATCCTAGCTTCAAAATCAATATTTTTTATTAGTAAAGTATTGTTGCGCGATAAAGGTACACAGGTACATGCAGTAGTCCACCATGTCTCCACTGGACAGTGCTTGTATTCTCTGATTCAGATTGTCTCTCGATGAGTTTTGTGTTTTTTTTATAACTACATTAAATTAGCAACGAGGATAATCTAATCTGAATCTCAAAAAGTACTCTGCATTATAAAATATGCGCAACGTTACACGGATCGATACAACTTTTATTAAAATCGGCCCCATTGGTTCCACTTTGAACACAACGCGCGAACGAGCATCCCACACCCACTATGTATATACTGTGTAATGTAATGAGATTTCATGGAGCATATTGTTCTGTATCTTTGTGTTACAAAGACTGAGCCTGTGAATATTGGTTGGTTAAGTAAAGGACTGTTTAGGGCTTATCGTCGTTGGAATAATAAATGATATGATTCTATACATATATGTATATGTTTAAGATTATTTTTGTCTTTTTTGCTTACTGAATTTTGTAAAACTCAAAAGTTAATGTATTTTGTAAATGTAACCGAATAAGATTCAGACTCAATAATAAATATTTTAATACTTCCACCGCCAGTATTATCGTTTTGATAGAAGCTATCGTAACATTACATGTTATCACTTACTTTCGTCTAGGAGTTCCATGTGTTTTTCTTCATTTCTGTTACCGAGAAGCTGTCGAAACCCTAGGAAATTTTGACTATTCTTATAGCAGAAGCTCAGGATGTTTAACTGGTTTAACATTATATCAGCAATAAAACATGAACATTTCGCAACTAAATTGCGTCCCACTTACTTAATATACAAAACTATGAACTATATAATAGGCCAGTATGAGAATTTAAGATGGAAACATTGGTAGCGTAGTGAAAGGTAAATATAGAATGTTTTTTATACGAATGGCTTTAGGGGTCCCATAAATGTAATTTAAACTCTCTCTCAAAGTCCTTATTAAAATATTTAAAGAAATTGTAATCGACGGCGTCTTTTCCTAACTAGTTTTAGAATTGAAAACCTTTGTCGATCAAACTCAATCAAAATACATAGACGTAGTGAGTAGACGTGATGGAATGTATTTCATGGTAACTACCTCTTGTTTGGTACGCTCATTACATTGTGTAAAGAACACATAATACCGCTGCTAACACAACAAATCGTGCTCAAATGTTCTTAACAAAAAAATCTAAAACTCAACGGTTTAGATACAATTTTAATTGAATGCAAGATACACTTTCACTTTCATCGGTATCATTTAGTGTTTGCAGCAAGTTAATTATTTTAAAATTTACCTATGTAGATACGGCTTAATGTCGCTACGTAACTACAGTGATATGGAAGTAGTAGGTCAAAATTCCGCTTTCTATTAATGTGTAATACGTTATCTAACACCATGTTATAAAGATAATTATAGATATTACTTTATTCTAACCATATATTCTATCATTAATATTCAATTGTAAACTCTTCATAATTACCACCCAGAATTAATATTACAAAGCTTATTAATTTTGAAGTGTATCTTTTCTACTTACAGAAACTCTATGCTCGGCGTTTCTCTAAGGGGTCGCATCAGAAACGAGGTGATCCGACAAAGCATCAGGGTCATCGACGTAGCCCACAGGGTTAGCAAGCTGAAGTGGCAGTGGGCTGGCCACATTTGCCGAAGAACCGATAACCGTTGGGGTAAACGAGTTCTTGAGTGGAGACCGCGTCTAGGCAAACGTAGTGTAGGACGTCCACAGGTCAGGTGGAGCGATGATTTGCGCAAGACGGCTGGCAGGAGCTGGATGCGAGAAGCCATAGATCGAACTAAGTAGCGTGAAATTGGAGAGGCCTATGCCCAGGAGTGGACTGCGATAGGCTGATGATGATGATGATCTTTTCCACTGTCTATGGAAATGATTTGCCAAGTGCGGGTTGGGGACTGGCAAGACTACGTTGTGGCTACGTAATCTTACCGTTAGATGCTTTTAAGCCGCCTAAAGGCCTCCAACTAAGCTTCACGACTGTTATCCTATGATAAGGACCGGGACCGACTGCTTAACGTGACCTCCGAATCACGAAGACGCTCATGGTAACATGCCACCAGCGGTCATCCATCCAGGTACTGCCGCGCTGTCGTTGCTTACCCTGGTGATTGTTTCTAATCACCGTATGCAAGTGGGCTATGAAGCCCAGTTGATATGGTAATAATTTAATATGGCATTTTAGAGTGACGTTTGTCCTCATTGTAAATCTTTATTCAAATTCGTCATTTAAAATAAATTTCTTAATAAAACACCATGGTAGATGTAAATAGGTATGAGCTTAAGTTTCCTAGATTATGATACATCACAGTTTGTGAAAGTTAACGACTAATATTTGTATACATATAGCAGTCGTTAAAAGAGACATGATATATTAGATAAATATATTACAAGTGTGTCTTACATAATTCTCTCTCAAGATTATACATTGGTGAGCTTAATACGTGTTTGTCGTATATTCCCTTGCGTAAGTAAAGCTCGTGGTCTTTTATCTGGTTCATTTAAGCAAATAAAAGTTACAGACACTAAAACGCTGCGGTACATAAACTACTTTCATGTACCATTTAATGTGAGTTTAGAGGACACTGGCCGAAGTGCTTAGTTGTAAAACATTCATTGTAAAGAAATTACAATACAGCTGACACTTTCATACCATACGGTCGGCTTTAAGAAGGGCGCTAAGCTTCAAATAAAATAAATAATAAATAAATATGTTCAGACATTTTTACACAACGCTATCTAGTCCCAAACTAAGCTGAGCTTGTACTCTGGGTACTAGACAACTGATATTAATACTCATATACTTTTTTTTTGTAAATACATATATATATTATACATAGAAAACACCCAAACTCCGAAACAAATAATTGCAGATCATAAAAACATTTGGTCCGACTCAGGAATCGAAACCGAGATGTCTTGCACAACAGTCGCATTTGCTACCACTGCGCCATAGAGGCAGTCAAAATTTTCTTTACTTAGCCAGCGCCACTAATTTTAAAAAGGAATCTTTAAAACTATATTTGTAAAGGTAATAACTAAAGCCTCTTAAATGTGCTAAGAGCGACGTGAATTTTACCCTGTTACTAATGAAAGTTGTGAAGACATAAAAATAGTTCTCCTTTCCAAAAACCTTATTTGACTCACTGTGTACACACTGATTTACTACCCATAAATAATGATTACAGCCTAGTCGTCTATATGATCACTTTCGTATATGTATAAACAGGATTTTAAAGATTTCAAGACCTATTAGCCAACCAATTTTAGTAAATTGCTGATATTAATTTAAAAAATTGTTATTACTTACAACAGATGTTAGAACATACTAACTAGACCGGTTCAATAAATCAATATCAAGAGTCGGATGCAAAAGTTATGAGTAAAAAAGATTAAGCTGTAAAGTTACCAGAGACAAAAATCAGGTGCACGACCAAACAGGCAGCGACAACTTTACGAGCCGCGAGACCGGTCTCGTTCGGATAAAAAATAGTTACGTACCACTTGACACTTCTAGCTGGCTTTAAAAAATAATGCATTAAGTTATCTGCTCACTCGAAACTTTCAAGGTGTAAAGTGTTTACAAGAAAAGATAAGAATTTGTTATAAATTTCTAAAAAATCCCTTCGTCACGTTTCCAGATAAACTTTTGATTCTTTTAGCTCTATGCGTTCATGGTAGGTTAATCTTGACGTTAGCTTAAGTTTAGCTTATAAAGCTTGCAAACAATACAAAAGTTTTGCATTAAAACCAGTCTATGTTTTACCGCGCAAATGAATATGATTCTTGTAATAGAATCTCCATAATAAGAAAAAGGTATCATAGAAAAATGGAACTAAAAAAATTAATATGTGGACGTGTAAAGCGTAAACAGTAATATGTTCAGTAATTTGTAAAGTTCAGCTGATATTGATGAATTGATTTAATAGAATTGATCAACCAATTAGCTACAATTTACAGATGAAAGCATTAATTTGTCACTGATGCTCTTCAAGTTCACGAGATATTGTCTTACTATATTTATTTTCGTACCATTATTAGTTTGTGAGTTTTTAAGATATTTCCAGACTTACTCTTTTATCAGTTCAATGTTAAAGAATTCTAGTATCTTTGATAGTGGAAAGCATTACTTGTCTATAAAAGGCATTGTATATATTAAATCAATCAAATACAAAGTGTTCGAGATAAGTGTTATTAAACTGTAGTTTTTCCATTTGGCACGTTGTCAAAACAGATGTGAGGCATAGTTTTCAGATAACAACAAAGTTGGTAACTTTTCACATTTTCTCGAAAGCGTGTCCCCTGACTGTGTCGACGTTGTCGCTCGTCGTGAATTTTTTATCCGCCACCGATTAACGTGACGTATGCAGCCTAACTTCGTAAAACGGATGATGTATTTAATCACAACTCTCGTCGCTATATAACTTGAATGGTTAACGCTACATAATAGTAGCTTTAAAGTGTTATTTTACATGATAACGTTATAATTAGTGCGGTCATTATTTACGCTAAAAGCTATTTATTTTGCATAACGTTGTTTGGGCGAGCAGAACACTGGTGAGTCGCAATGCGGCTGAGGGGATATGGCGGATTCAGCTAGTTACCTTCATCACCAATAATGTAATCAAGGCTCTGATACAGTGCCACTCTAAGATACCTAAGATTGCACTTTGATCATTATAAGTTTAATCAATTTTACACTTTATATTTATCATTCAACAATCAATTACACCCTGTCCCCAACCCGCACTTGGCCAGCGTGGGGACGTATGGCCTTAACCCTCTCCTGAGAGGAGACCCGAGCCCAGCATGGGACATTATGGGTTGTTGATGAAATCAATTACACCAATTTATAAAACTATAGCTATAGTTTTTGTTGTAATATCCCTGAATACAGATAAATGTGTTTCTATTTCATATTTAAAATAAAAACTCATCTTTTCAAGTGCTTTTTTTTTTTCTTTTTAAAAGACAACTCCCGCATTAGGAATATACATTCTTGTGTCGCGGGGATCTTTACAAACATACATGAAACGGACACAAAGTACACCCAGACTTAGAACAACAATTTATGGATCACACAAAGTGTTGTCCCATGTAGGATTTGAACCCACAACACTTGGCGCAGTAGGAAGTGGCGTGGCGACCACTGAAACCACTAGGCCAACCGTGTAGTCAAGCTATAGCTTTGCTTTGAGTATACAATAAAGATAAATAAATAAATAGTTAAAAACTGCACGTATAAAGGCATATTATTTAATGTTTATCATCAAATACATAATGATAAAGAGATGTACTCGTTTTACAAAAACTGCTAAGAAAATAAAAAATGAGAGAAAAATTTCTTAACCTTTATGATACGCTTTTTAGTATTGCTGACAGTCGTTATTTGGCACTTCGCTCGTCAGCGAAAAGCCTCGTGTGTCTATGGCCGCGGGCGACCGGAACATTGTAGGTTCTGTCACGTCATTTGCGAGGGAGAATACGCCATTTTTTCGTCCAGAACGGGGCAAGAACGCTTATTCGTCGAGATAAAAATGTCACTTTCTCATTGAGCTTTTTTTGTGGTCGCCATCGTTTTTACCCAACTTATTTGTAACTGTCATTATCTAATACGCGGTTTAAGTGGACGTGTTTTCTAGAAAGTGAGTTTAGAGTTCTGTTTCTCACAAGCCAAACAACTGTAAAGAATATTTCCTTGATTTGAACTACCGTATAAGCTTTGTGATTTGGTTTGTGATACTCATAGCACACTTCAGTAATTATCATTCCTCTGTTTGGTATCTTTAATATATTTTATCATAAATTTGGATAATCGTAAAAGCGTTCCTTGTACATATTATATAAAAACTATATCGACCCATTCATTCTTTAATCATAAAACACTCCATAAAATTACATGTAAACTTTTTCTAATATTTAATTAATTCATTAGAGATGTATTATAGTTAAAGACTTTGAAGAGTCAAATCAAGATCCTTATTACTTTATTGTATTAGCACCTTTTGTATTTAACGGAGTTTTCTACCATGATTAAGACTTAAGATTTTCGCATAAACTTAAATAGAGTGAATAGAAATAATTATTAAAATTTCAATCAAAAAATTAATGAGCAAGAATTTGCCTACTTTTGGTAGCACATTATTGACATAAGAAATGACTAGACACTACTGGTCACAATAAAGTTTTAATGTGGGTTAGCGTACAATACGGGTGCTTTAATGTGAGATGAATGTTCGTTTGTGTCGGATTATATCAATAACGGTAACCTTTAGTGACCTGAAACTTTCTCTGCTTCGCGACGCTAGCGCAGGTTGTCTTGATCATTAATCACTTTAATGATGTCAAATGAATTAAGCTTTGCATCGTTCGCGGCATGGGAACTGAAGTTATTTTCAAATCGGTAATGGTATGGTCGAAGTTCAAGTGGGGACGTAAGGTTCATGATGTTTTATGAGCGAATTGATTGAAAACGACTTCTTTGCTAAATTACTAATTCAATCTTGAAACCATCCAATCAATAACGTATATCAGTTGCTCATAAACATTGAATTCAAACGGGTTTACATAGATACACCACTTGTGGCGAATATTCTAGAGTTGTGGTTGTAGGTATATAATAATAGTATAATATTATACTGCATAAGTACACACAACGTCTTCTAGTCCTAGACTAGCAGAACTTGTTCCGTGTGTACTAGACAACTTAACTGATACTTTTACTTTATTGTAAATACATACTACATATATAAAAACACCCAAATTCAAAACAAATATTTGCGACTCATAGAAACATTTCATCCCGCCCTGGAAAAGATCGCGGGACCTTACAGTTGCATACTCTTCCACTTTGCCACCGAGATAATCAAAGTATGTCATCATATAATTTATCTTTGTTTAATGAAACAGTAAATACATAAATATTCCTTAATTTTTATATTATTACAATGCACAAGGGAACACATTGACACTATTAGGTATAGGGGAATTAAAGTCCCACGAGACCATGGAGCAATTGTCTTCAATAAATACAACCTTGAATACCTGACATCAAGTTTAAAGAATTCTTATACCTACAGTAAATCTATTTTATATTGGGCACCGGCGACGTTCTATCTTATTTTACGGAATTTTAATGTCTTCGATATTTTGTGACACGTATAGTAGGTATATACAACATATAAAGTGTTGTCGTACTTAATATATATTATACTTTACGTAAATTAAAAACGCAAAGTAAAATGTAATCACAGTCGCATCTTCGAGGCTGTAAAATTATTTGAATGTTGTTTTCGAAGTTACCAAGCTAACGCTTGTATTGATAAGCGTTTAAAATTTTGGTAATTTAATGTATACTTGTATTTGATATTTTGGTACATATGCTTTGTTTTTTAAAATACTAGTTTGCGATTTTGCTTAATGCTTTGATTACGTTTAATCTTATGTTGTTAATTTACTATTACCAAAGGAAAAATATGACACGTAGTTAAAAAGAAGCACATTATTTGTTACAGCACCTTATTAAAAACATATTTTTCAGTAAAGATAATGAATCCTGGTAATTGATTTCTGGTGCTCGCAACGTTTGATGAATCTTGACGTCAGCATAAATTTAGCTCACAAAGCTGGCAAACAATACAAAAGCTTTATATCTTTTGTTTTTCTTTTTAAAAGACAACGCCCGCATTTTGAATATACATTCCTGTGCCACGGGGATCTTTACAAACATACGTGAAACGGACGTGTCCGTTCCATGATTCTTGTAATAGATTAATTAGAAAAAGTTACTAAAAAAAAATTGGACTAAATAAATGATACACAGCCGTATGAAGCGTAGACAGTAATTTGTTCAGTAATTTGCAAAGTTCAATTGATATACAGCTGATTTTTAATAATGTTGGTAAGAAACACATTATTTGTTACAGCACCCTATTAACAGGATATATTTTTTTAAAAAAGCTAGTGAATCCTAATAATTGATTTCTGGAGCTCGCAACATTTGATGAAAGCTTCTCCGCGTAAAAACTCCAAGTTCAGCCGCATCCCAGTAGGACTATAGGTAAAGACGCCCCTGACCCCAACCCAAAACAGACTCTATATATATATATATATATATAAGACTATACCGCCGAAGAAGTTTAATTCACTCCGAAGAAGTTCGCGAACTCTTTTTTTTTAAATGTAAGGCGATTAGTAAACATCCTGATTTCGGTAGGAAGTGCATTCCACAGTAGGACTGACTTCACATAGAAGGAACTATTGATAAAGTTAGTGGTGTGAGAGGGGCATAGAAGAAGCAGGTTGTCAGTTGACCGAAGACTTCGGTCGTGGTTGGAACATAAGAAGCGGAAGTGTGGTACCAAGTATTCGGGCAATGATGGAGAGTTCAAAAAAGAAAAAAAAGAAGCCAGGGCACGTAGACTGCGGCGCTGCCGAATTGGTAGCCATTGCAACTGGGAACGTAAAGCAGACACATGATCATACTGGCGAAGATTAAAGACGAATCGAATGCAGTTATTAAGAAGACGGTCTAGTTTATTGAGGAGGTCTGCATTCAGGTCTAAATAACACACATCACCATAGTCGATTAAGGGAATTATTAAAGACTGCATTAGCGTGAACTTGGTTTTAACAGGAAGGAAGTTCTTAAGACGATATAAAGCACGGAGACAATAGGTGACCTTCTGACTGACATGGCTAACCTGTGCCTACCAATTAAGTGTCGAGTCTAAATATAACCCCAGGTTCTTTACTACTGTACCTACGCAGACCAGCTTCTTATGAAATCTAAGTCATTTACTTTTACAATAATACCTAATTTTTTTAAATCATTTATAAAGGTGAATAATACCATAAAAATTGGTCATGTGGAATATGGAAAGTGGTATTCTATTTACTTAGATTCAAATATTGCGTTAGTGGCTTTCAAATAAGATAGTTACCTACACTATCCATTCAGTGTACAACAGTCACCAAAACCACAACGACCTACATTACTGTCCACGTTATTCATTCTAACACATTCGCGTACTTCCTACAAAGCAATAATGGTCAGGCACTAAACAAAGAACCATTGATCGCAAGATAGGACCTTGCCTTGTATCCATAAATACTCAAATTAATCAGTATTCATGTAACAAAAATGGCGTTTGGTGAACTGCATGTGAATTTGAATGGAGTTGTCGCAGCGCATGCATTTTACAGTAGGGGAAAACTGCTCATTGTTAGGACTTGTTGATTTGTATATGCAGCGATTCACAATGGTAGTTATGGTAGTAATATAATCGTAGCTATGAATAGATGCAAATATACATGCAACCTCATTAATAGTACTTTGACATTATTTAGTACAAAGGAAGAGCTCAAGTCCTTGAAAGCAAATATATGTAGTTTATACTGCCTTATACGATGTTAATGTAGATGCAAATGTTTAGGTCGATTTTAGCGCTTTAGCTGATAAGAATATTAAGTTGTTTTAATCACACTTTCTACCATGACACAGGTGAAAGTTCTTAAGTTCTTATGCAGTTCTTTTAAAGTAAGATTTAGATCCATGCACTACCATTGCCTATGTGGTTGACTGAATCTGTTTGACGTCTAGTACTTGATAATGACCTAATATTTTTTTATCTGTATTCATAATGTAACACTACAAAAACTGTGGTATAAAAAAGATATAATGATATGGCCATTTGTAATCAATCAAATACATTGCGGACAAATTAATCGGTTAGATCTTCGTGTGCTCATAACCTTAAAATACTTAAACACTTTTCTTAAGTTTTAGCTAACATTAGGTAAAATAATGTCAAGCTTAACGAGTGCTATGTACAAATTATACATTAAGGCAATGGCACAGATGGAATAATTTGCTAACGGTCCATGAAATATGATGTTCTAGTCACATCTCACCGCGGTCGACTAATGTGGCCTACTTATGTTGATTTGCTCAAATTGCTCATACTTAAGCGTATGTACATGACCTAGTAAAGTGAACTTCAAATTATTGTCTCACAGATTTGACCTCTAGACGTGTGCTAGAAGATATTGTTTGAAGTAGAATATTCGTGTCCTGAAAAATGTTTGTTTAAGAATTATATTCACAGTCGTCACGCCTTTTATGGGTATTATGTTAACAAATGAACGTGATTTTTTATTTCGTGGGGAAAAAGTACTAAATATCGCTAGCGCATTAATTATACAAATAATCCCCTAATATGCATAATAGAAACGACCAGTATTTGTGACTTCGTACGATCTATGATCGCATTCAGATTTCACATCAGATTAGTCATGCATGCACAGTAATTAAAGCCTGCAAAATGCGAATACTAGTTTTACTCAAGTGACGGAATATAGCAACTAAGATGCCTCCTAGTGCCAACGGAAAGTGTAATAACAATTTAAGATTATTCTACGAAGCTAAAGGTATGTACATTTCATAACTGTTTATGGAGTGGCACATTTACCGGTTTGAACTATTTCAAACTAACAAGATGTTTATGAGTTGACGAAACGAAAAATTGTAATCAATTAAATCTTTTAGTGCTGTTTGGTGCTTTATACTAATACGGCGTCCAATTTTCATTATTGTCTACAATCGCTTAGCAACTTCGTGGCAAACTTTCCGGCAATTTTTCAGCATAGCTATGAGGTTAAGACCTCTACGTGGACTTCAGTGAATACCTTTAATGTGAATCTGCACAGGACAACAATACTATCTACAAAGAGAAGGAAAACTTAAAACAAACCTTATATCAAGCCGTCTGGCCAGCGTGATATAGTATGGGAAAGCTTTCTTGCTATGGAGAGGCCTATGTCCAGCAGTGGAGTGTTAAAAACTGACGATGATGATCATGATTGTAAATATTTCCAGTTTATTAACATAGTCATTCCTTCTGCATATATGTTGACAGTGCCTATATATACCTATATTTTTATTGAATTTACGTTTTTCTGAGCAAATAAACCAAGTCAAGTCTCAGTTATATCCTACTCTAGTTAAACAGAGTTCGCGAAAACGTTCTACTTTTAATTAAGCAAGTCTATATATTTATTCAACAAGTTTTGGAGAAATTCGTATACTTTTTTGCGTTTGTTTTATATCTTCCCTACATATTTGCTAGGACGACATAATAATTTTAATATGATAATTGAAAACCCTTGTTAAGAAATTATTCCGTTGATTTTCACAAAGAGAGTGAGATTTTTCAAGACGCGAACATTAGGAGGCCACAGAAAGACTGCAATGTACCTACTTGTGTGTTTCAACGAACATGAAGTCATTCACCATCACAGGTGATGAGTTAAGTTTTTGTTTGCCCTCTATCATCAGCCTATCGCAGTTCACTGCTGGACATATACCTTTCCAATTACACGCCACTTGATTCAAATCTCGCATCCAGCTCCTGCCAGCCGTCTTGCGCAAGACTACTAGACTGTGTGGACGTCCTACACTAAGTTTGGCGAGACGCGGTCTCCACTTAAAACCCGTTTACCCCAAAGGTTATCAGTTCTGAAGCTAATATGGCCAGTCCACTGCCATTTGCCCTCTAATATCAAGGTAAAAAAGAACCAAGAGAAATAAGTATTTGTACAGTTATTATGAGCAACACAGACCCATTCGACGCAATTAAAATCATTTATGTATTGTGTGACTAATAGTTTAGTAATATTTTATTCAGTTTGGTTACGTCAAAATTATTTGGTGGAAATTTATTTGGCTGCTGACTTTGATTTTTAATATACATACTGAAGTATCAGTTTCATTGCCCTTAAAGCTATCTCACGAGTCATCATTATATGTGTATTTTTATTTTCTGTTATGAAATATAACTAAGTTGCACCCTGTTACGCCAACGCTAATTAGTTCAGAACTTGCTTACCCTACAGCACCCACACATAAAATCAGAAACTTTCATAATCATGTCACTTTTTAATTAATAATGATATTTAAAATAACTCCTGATTAAAACAATGAAAAAATGTATGAAAATTAGTACGGTGATCATTGAACGTAGTATACATATGTATACTTTTGGTGTTGTGTGTTTTGAATTTGGTGGCCCGTATTGCTGTATGATAGTTTATAACTATTTGTCTATACATCTACAAGATGAACCCCGCGGTATATTTTCACTCGCAGGTAACATCGCGGGTCAAATCAATTCTTTTTTTAAATCTAAACCATTCTTGAACCCTCAGGAACAGACGCAAAAATTTCATTAAAATCATTGCAGCCGTTTAGGAGGAATTGAGTATATATATATAAAGATATGATAAATCAAAGTCTCTCGACATATCTGTCTGTCCACGAAAACTCGATAAACTCAAAAACTACTGTACGAATTTTGATGTTTCCACCAATGGCCAGTAGCTGTTGCAAATGTCGCTTAAGGTCAAGCCGTTTCAGAGCTTTTAGATTTCAACCCACATTTTCCGCGAGACTCTGCGAGAGGAAAAACATGTGGATATGTTAAATATCGTTTACTGCTCGTGAGAAATTTAGATGGGTTTGAAACTTTACTTAGCTAAAAATGACGTATTTTAAACCTACGCGCTAAAGCGTAATCAAGTACCTAGCTAGTATTTACAAAGTATGTTACTCTACGGCTCATCATTTGCGCCTGAATAACAAAAACAGATATCAGTATTGATGAACAGAACGGATAGCGTTTGTTGGAAACAAGTTTAATGTTACAATTATGGAAACATACCAATATGATATCTCAATAAGTCAGAAACGTAAGCTGTGTGCCAAATTCAGTCGTCTTTGATCAACTTATGTGACCTAATTTAACTAGGACGTCTAGTTTGACAAGCTTGCCTGATATTGCAAAATTTTAATAAAGGCATATAATTATAACGTGACTTTTCAGTAAAACATGTAAATTAAAAAGTCGCTTACAAGTCTTATAATACATATATTTAGTGTTATTTTCATAAACTAAGTAAGTACTAAATTAACTGATGAAGTTTAATCGGTCTTTAGAGATGCAAACTTTCCTAAGAATTCTCAAGACACGCACTTACTTTAAGTTTTGAATACAGATTATAAGGTTTCTTTGCAGATTAAATAACTCTCAGTTGGGCGTAATGAACTGCTTAAACTACGTAATCATTTTTACTTTAATCGTGATGTCTTCTAACCTTTATAGTAGCCAGTTATCAAAACTAAGAAATAAGTTTTAGTGATGTTTTATTTTTAGTAGCATGAACAGTGAAAGAGCATAGGAAAAAAGAAATAATCTGGAACATTCTCCAGTTCTTGGAAAGGTGACGTATAGAAACACGAATTTCGGATATGTTCTTCCATATAATCATACACAGTAATATAGAAAAGTAAAATTTAAAAATTGTATACAATGTACAAGATATCATGCTATTATTGCAGCAGCGAGCACTGACAACTCGCAAATAATACGCCTCTATTACCATTACATACCAGATCAAAGTTATAATCAGCCTAACATATCTATTCTGTATGCCTATTTGGAAATTATTCTATTATTTTAGCAATAATTTCGTCATAGATATAGATAGGGTTGACAACTGCATTCCAAGTCAATTTTATCCTGTTTATACTTTATATCATTTTACGTGTATTATGAAGTGGGGTTAAATACTTTCCAAAATTACTAGACAACTAAATCCCGGCCCAGAACAGGAATCGTGTTCCGCAAAGGTTAAGTTTAATCTGATTGTAGCTTTAACAATGCTCTTGAGACTTCTAAACAAACAATGCAGGCAGGAGCGATATAAACTTTGAGTTTTCTAGAGGATGTGTTTTATATAAGAAGTGGCAGTGACCAAAACTTAAACTTGTCAGTTCCATGAACTGTTCTCGATGTAAATTACAATAGGGAAATAAAAGCCATATTTTTTGCCGATTTTTAATCTATGCTCAATTAAACTCCGGGCAACTTATTGGTAAAACGGAATTAGGAGTTGTTTGTTTGTTTTTATTTACTGTATTTACGAATGGATTCACAGTTATTGTTTAGGGATTAATTATTTCTGAAGTTAACCCTGTAGAGCAAGCTCTGCCGATGTTTCGTTTTTTTACGTATAATCACATAAATTATCAGCTGTTGCAGGAGTATATATTTTTGCAAATATTGTTTTTTTTATGTGGTGGTATAAATATTGTTGTGTGTAGCGGTAAGGTTTTGTCACTTACTGTGATAATTGTAATGTCCGTTTTTACCAATTATACTTAAACCATTTCATAACTAGGAGCCCCCTAACGTAGGCAGCTCTTAAATATAAATTTTATCTAATTTCGTTTACACCATGCTATGTGACACCTAAGTGATGTCTCCCATTTTGTAGGTATTTCCAAAACCTTAAATGTGCGCAAAGATATTTAGATTGTCTTTTTTTAATATATTAAATCGGTTATTATTACGTAGTAATAACATAAATATGTTTTTGTTTGATTTAAAGATTTAATTGCCTTTCTTTTAGTTTTCTCTTGAAATTGAAAGTTTGGAAATCACAAATTAACATCATTGTGGTTATAAAGTAAATATTACACCTGTACCTATTTAAACAAAACAGTTGTTTAGTAAAACAGATAAAATTATTATAAATACAAAATTTTAAGAAGAAAAAACTCAATCTTCTAACAAAATCTTTATTGCCACATTTTGTAAATAAAGCTATTCTGTCACGGTGAATTCTCGATCTACTGAATAAACTAGGATTATGTATCTCAACAGTGTTGGAAACATATGAGAACTCTCCATTTCAATAATTTTAAGCTTATTGTGCGTCAATTTTCTTTATTACCTTGTAAGGGGTTAAATTAGGGTTTAAATTAAATTTTAAGAGACATCTAAGCGCTTAGGTATTCCCTAAAGATTGTTGAAAACCGTATAATCACTGAGGGTTCCCGAACTCTCTCCTAGTGGTCCCTTAAATTTAGGGTATATTTTTGTATATATTATAGAAACGGCCATAAGTTTTTTGTTATGTAATGTTATAAGCTCGATATTATCTTGACAGCAGTAAATTGCGACATGGCTAATCGGTGTTTCAGATAAGTTCCTGTGGAACATATGCTTTTGACGTTTACTGTGACTAATTTGACTTAAGATTATACTACAAGAGTGGAACTTCTAGCATAATAAAAAACGTGTCTTATAATCAATAGACATGCGCTAGAAGTCGGAGAGCCGTGCTGTCTAATATTGGCCAATTAGCACATAGAATGTCTTGAGATTTGATGTGATGAATGAGATGTGTATAAAAGAGTTGTCATGCCAACTTCAACATGGATGACAAATAATTCATAAAAATCTTGTTTCAAGATCGATTTCATAAGCCTGCGAGGCCCAGGAGGCTCCTGTATTTTTGAAAGGAGCATAGGGGACCCTTCTTATTTCTATTCAGATAGTTAATGTCTTTCAGTCTAAATGCAAAAGAGGTAGAGTACCGCTAAAAATACTAAAAATAAAAAGAGTTTAAATAAAATAAAATACCATGATCTGATTACTATTGCTTACTTTTTACCACTGAACAACAGAGAAACCCTTTACTGTCATCGTTTTTCTATTAGTGTGCCCTGGTGTAGCTGTAGGTAGTTGTGTATTGACCGCACACACCATCAACATCACAAATCCCAGGTTAATTATTACAAACTTCTTAAATAAACAGCGTTTATTAAGTACACAAGTATCAAGTTCAGTTGACATATTGTGATTACAACATAATATTCTAATTATAGTATTTGAAGGCATTAAACTATAAATATATATAGGAATAATATTAAATTTGGAGTTGTTCAGATTTTGGTTATTATTGTAGATAATGCCTATTCAAGGTTCAACATCTCTCTTTTCAGGGTTTTGTATTACTCACAAGAACACTCACTTCTAACAGTTTCGACATATCTGTCTGTCTTTACTAAGGTAAATGTTGTCTCTCTCTCTCTAATCGGTCGGTTATGACAAAAAATGTATAATTCTAAGTGCATTTTTTGAAATAGTTGCTCAACGTATGAAATATACTTGTCTGATAAATTATGTTCAAAATTAGAAAATGTGACATTTTTGAAGTTATAATATATGAAAAACATGATGTATTGACCTCGGTAATTAAAAAGAAATAAAGAAGGCATAAAGAAAAAAACCGGGCCAGAGCGAGTCAGACTTGTTCTCTCTCTCTATGTTTTTTATTCCCTTGCGAGTATCGAAAATTTGCAACAAAAAACGTCTTATTTTATTATTTAACTAAAAAGGTATGCTTTTCGCAACTTTTCCTTTATCCGTGTTATAAAACGTTGCTTCGTACCAAATTTCAAGATTCTGAGTTCACGGGAAGTACACTGTAGGTTTTGATTCCCTTGCGAGTGTCGAAAATTTGCAGCATAAACGGCTGTGTCTTTTAATTGCGTTGACTTAGAAGTTTGATTTTTTCACAGCTCCAAAAGACAGTAGACTTAAGTATCTGATATGAATTTAAACTTAATACCTCTACGAGTTCCTGACAAAAAGGGTCTTGAGAGACAAACAGACGGACAACAAAGTGATCCCATAAACTATAAGGTCCTTTCCTTTTTGGTACGGAGCCCTAATAATGAAGGAAACTCGTTACTGTCATGAAATTAATAATAATAAATAATAGAGTTACATAGTGAAACTGGTGCATAAAAAGAACCGGAAATAGCCAACATTTTAGCAGCAGTTAAAATTAATGACTACACGGTTGGCCTAGTGGTTTCAGTGGTCGCCACACTGCTTCCTACTGCACCAAGTGTTGTGGGTTCAAATCCTACATGGGACAACACTTTGTGTGATCCATAAATTGTTGTTCTAAGTCTGGATGTACTTTGTGTCCGTTTCATGTATGTTTGTAAAGATCCCCGTGACACAGGAATGTATATTTTTAATGCGGGAGTTGTCTTTAAAAAAGAAGAAAGAAGAAAAAATAAATAAATGACGAATTTTACTCATGTTCATTAAAAACTTAAAGCAAGAAAGTATTTTGATAATTTTAACAGCGTAATTTCTACACTCATTCAGCTGACAGTTCTGCAGTTATTGGAAATTTATTTATTCTGATTTTAACTAACACATTGGCGTATCGTCAGGATGTAAATCGATTGTGTCTGGTGGAGCCTATGGGGAATGAGTAATATACTGATCGCTCGGTGCGCTGTCCAATAGCAGTGAATTTCGTCACAGCGCCAAATGTTGCCATGAAATAAAATTGCTACAGCCTGCTTTAAATATTTCTACAGTTACTATTTAACCTCGTATAAAAATTAAGAATATACTAATAAGTACGATATTTCAAGATGTTTATCACTTTTATTCTGGCGTGTTTCTAAATACAAAAATTTATGCATGATACAATTGTAAAAGAAATCAATAGAAATTTAAAAAAAAAAAGTAAAATAAACCAATGACCGAAGAATTTTTTTGATTACCAGTAACGAATGAACTACGATCAATTACGTAGAGGCGCGCCTTATAAATATAATTTCTTTTAACGCTCAGAAAATATCAAATAAACAAACTATGAAAAGTAGGTAGACAGGACAAAAGCTCACAATAATAGTACACAATGTAGCAAAACGAAATAAATTGAAAGTTGTTACAAAAATGTTGAACTATTTTACTTTAACTTTTTAATGACGTTTATTTTCAACCTCCAACTATCTTAGCTACATTTCTCATATATCTCTTAGCTCATTTATTTCACATCTGATGCTATTAAAATAATATTAGCCTGTCTGTTATATATTATGTAAAATAACAGTGTATGATAAAAAAAAAAAGTACTGTAAACACATACAAAACTAACCGACAATGAAAAATAACCTTCATACAATTTATCACTCAATAAACGTATATATCATATACACTTAACTGTGAACTAAATCAAATATTTGTCTTCAAAAGTACATCTTATCGTTCTAAAGCTTTATGTCTATGACATTTGTTACATTTTATGTCTATTTGAACGGAACGAACGAACTGAATGCTCATAGCATGGTTCATTTTCCTCATCGTCTGTACAGTAACACCGAAACAAAACCCTTTGGCGTTTCCCATAATTTATAGGGCATCGTGTGTGACGTAGTGGTGATTACACATGACACATTACCAATTTATGGTTGTAAAAATTTGCATGATAGCCATGAACAGTAAATCACCAACGGCATATTGCCATCAACCTGCCAATAATTCACATTTATAAGTATGCACCTACGTGTTTATGTGTAAATGTGATTAGAGAGTTTTGTTATCAGTAACGTACGAATTTTAAACACCTATTAAACTCTTAAATATTTATTTTATGTATTTAATCTGTATCTCGAAAATTATGTGTTTTTTTCTTATATTCTGTTCCAGTAGTTATAATTCTTAGCGATACCATTTTGACTACAAAAAAAAGAAACAATAATTCTCTTCTTCTCTATGAAAGTAAATTTTTACAGTAATTACACACTTTTGAAACTTCATATTTTACGGGTTTTCATTAAACTTACTGGGCTGCCTAAATTCAACGCAACCTACTTTGAAGTGAAAACCTATAATTAAGAATACGATTGTGTCAAGTATTTTTATGTTATTGCTTTTATATTATTGTGATAAAGTGCCGGTCTACTTTGCCGGATTTATTGCATTACATAGATTTTGGGTATAAGAAAATGACAATATTACAAGAAATTTAAAACTTTATTCAGATACAATTTAAAAATAGAAAATATTCAGATTTCTAATAGTACAATACGTTTCAAATAAGAATAGCCCTGTATTTGTCAACAACTTCAGATATTTCTGTATGGTGTGCAAAAAAAACGAGAATTTAGAATTAACAAACTTTATTACAAATTTTCAATGCCACTCATATGAATTTTATTAGTGCCAAACTTTAAAAAAATATAAATGCTAACATTGAGTCTTTGCCGTGCTTTTGAGAAAAAATATAAAATTATTTTTTATTTTTATATTACTTGGTGTTTATGCCAACGCCACATTTCCAGTGAAGTTAGTTACAACTCCAGTCCTATTCTTATTTGAACCGCTTTGTAGTGTGAAATACTGTCCAAATTTGAATTTGAACCAGATAATGCATCAATCCTTCTCGCCTGGGAATCGTGGTGTATGTGAGTTGCTTACGTCGCGGGAAAGTTTATCAAAGATTGAATATAGTCTGTCTAATTTACGTGAAAGATCGTAATCGTTCCTAGGTCATACAAACAAAACCACGTTCATCACAAAGAAATCGGATACATTATTTATACATGTCGTAAACGATAGCTGAAATAAAATACCGAAACACATTTTGAAGATATAATTTCTCCTGATTTCTAAACTCGTAAAACATATTTATTAAGTCTACTGTGAACCAAAATCCGTACCTACTGACACTGGGAATGTTTTAACGAGGTAACTTATAACAATTTTCTTTGAACGTAGTTTCCTGGTACCTTATGACCTATAAATTATATATAAATATCCAAAAAAAACATTAAAGGCACATGTATTTTAAAAATTATAGCTTATAAATAAATGAAATCAAATATTTTTAATTTAAAACACTATAATTTATCACTATATTTACGATCTATTAATCCATGTATTTTATCTACCCATATAGAGTATTTATATAAACTATTCCTATTAATCTTTAACCCGACCTGTATCGATTTTTTTCCTAAATATTACCTACATTGTTTTAGAAAGTTAAGTAACAAAATAATTGTCGATGATTGACGAAGCCTTTAAAGTTCACGAAATAAAAACGTAAACTTTTAATTAAATTATATTAAATAATACCGTAAGGACGTGTTTTGTTTGAATCTATTTCAACTATTCGCGCCAATTGATATCTTGTTATAAAAGTAACTGAACGCTACTTTCACTTCACTGAACGATTATTGTAATTATAACATTGCGTGTTGATTTTACTTTCTACATTCAAAATGCAAATAATTCATACTGGAAGCAGTCTTACTTATAAATCTCACTTACCACTTTCTTATGATCCTCAATACATGCATGCCAGTCACCAATTCCTCGTTCCTTATTCTGAAAAAAAAATAGTATTGATTGAAGTTATTATAAAATACTGAATTCACATTACAAGCAATTAGTCACACAACCAGTGAATCACGTCGATAATGAGTTAAATATGAGTTTGCTTTCGTGAGGATAGCGCCTGTTTCCCAGAACGTGGCGACACGAACGGAAGTCGAGTCACTGACTCAGACGATCGACTTACACCGCTATTTTATTGTTTTCGAATGGCTTGATATTTGAGATTTTCAATAATTTTAAACATATATTTTGTAACAAAAGTACTAACTTACTATTCAAAACTATTACTTGTATGTATGTATAAAATGATTTTGTGCCGAGGCAGGTTGACAGTGAAAGAAAATGCTCGTTTTTTAAGAAAACGATAGCGATACAGTTATGCAATGTCGCCTCACTGACAGATACTGACGATAAGTAACAGTGTAACAGCAACACATTAAAACTTCGATGTGTGTTTCACGTGCGTCAGGCAACAAACTCCCACAGTTTTAATAATTTAATTTTTCATACCAAACGTATAAAGATTTTTTATTCAATTCAAAATAAAGGGTCAAAGTGCGGTTCGTTGTTCGTTTGTTAGGTGGCCCAGCGCGTTAAATTATTCAGGCTGTTTGAGTTGGGGTTGACCTTTGTTTAGACGGGCTGACGCGTAGGGATCCGTCCATAGGAGTGTAGGAATGATAGGTGGTCGTTATGCGCATGCCAGTTCTACTAACTCTCAACTGTTGTACTTTTAAAACTTTAAATGTTCATAATGAGTGAAGCAGAATGGGCGGAACAATATAGTTTGATGCTTTATCTTAATTAGTTAGTTTAGCTTACAATAGTACGTAATGATCAATTCAAATGTAGTAAGGCTATTAGATAGCCATAGATCGAACTAAGTGGCGTGAAATGTAAGGGGCCTATGTCCAGCTGTGGACTGCGATAGGCTGATGATGATGATGATGAAGGCTATTAAAGACTATATAAATAAATGTTTGTCGCAACTCTCTCGGCTGCTTAACATTTGATATTATATTAGTCGCTTAATATGATTTATAACTCTTTTTTAGCAGTATTGAGTTACAGACGCATTGCCATGGTCTTGTATTTAATAAAAGCAACGTCCGGTGGTCACGACTGGTAAGAAACCTAACCCTTTCGAGTTTTTTCTCCTCGGACCATCTCAGTTTCATGGGGCACTGGAGCGCTAAGTGTATTTTTTTATAAACCGGATTGTCGTTGTACTGCTCGCACCCGACTATATTGTACTCTTTCAAAGGTGCTGGCTCAGAAGGCACTCTTCAAAAATTAATTGAAGATAACAAGCTTGTTTTTGTGACTCTCTGGTTGTTCATTTTTTAATTGCACCGATCATGAGCGATATTATTTTCTTTAACCGAGTTTTTGTTCTAATACTTGTATGGGTATTAGAACAAAAATTAGAATAAAGTAAACTAAATTAGAGAGATGACATCTATTTCGGACATCTAACACATATCGCCATCTAGTCCTAAACTAAGCAGAGCTTGTATTATGGGTACTAGACAACTGATATAAATGCATATGTAGTTTTTTTTTAATACATACATAAAATACATAGAATATACCTAAACTCGCTAAAAGGCTACAACTGTACCACAGAAGCAGTCAAACATTCCTATGTGACATTTTTATTTTGTCATAAGACTTATGCCAAATTCATCAATTACCGAGTTGAGCATATCCTATTTTAGTTGAGAATTGTGAGAGTGATGTAAATTAAAGTGCCGAAATCAAGAAATCTCATAGTCAATCAATTTTTACATCAAACATTGATTTCGTCACACTTCATAGACAACTGACGATGTGACTCGCCGTCTATTACACCATGTCGTGCGTGACTGTAACGAAGAATCCTTTTCTAATTTGAATTGCGATTTTATTATTTTGTTTATTATTATATTTTTTACGATTTACGTTAAGTTTTTTATAAATACTAGTTTACCGACGCAATTTCATCTGCGTCTCTTTTTAATCATGCTCTGTGTCTATTGATTTATACGTGATGTTAACTATTCTATTTTAGGCAACCAACAAAACACGCAATTGAAAAACCGTGAACATCTTTTGGATAGTTTCGGAGTTTCTTGTGAGAGAACAAGTAATGAATTATTTAGAAAAATAACCCGACTGCGTATGATATTTTTTATTGTTATTTTTTTATTTTGATTACCCAGCGTCAACCTAACGACTAAGACGATTCTATTGAGACCACTCACATAAAAATATGACAAGACGTTTAGGCTCTAGGGTATACCAAAGAAATATACATACATACATACATACATACAGTTGAAAAGCATAACATTCCTTTTTTCGCAGTCGGGTAAAAAGTGACGCAAGTATTATGTATAATAGACTTTTAAGCCCTCTAAAGTCATCTTTATTTTTCTTTATACAACCAAAATACCAAAGCATGTTTTCTCAATTATTTGCCTAATTCACATACCATTTCCTAATTATAGTTATTTGGAAATAGTTTTGTAATTAATTCGATATTTTTCCACATTTTCATAGTGAAAAAATGAAACATTAAAGTGGTTCAGAACTTCAGAAGTAAAAAAGTTCACGGACAAAAATCAATAACTGGGCGTTGAATGGAGTGGTGGTCGACGACCGAATAATTTTGGTGTAAAGTACCGACACGATTTAGTTACGACCACAACCTTAGGTCAAACACCCACGAGTTCTAATTGTGCCAACTTGGTAAACATGAGATATATCTATACAAACTTGGTTTAAGCCGTCAGTAAATAAATAAGATATTTTACCTCATGACCCGACTGCGAAAGAAGGAGGGTTATTTTTTTCAAGTGTATGTATGCATATTACTTTGTCGCGGCCTAGAGCCTAACGGTCGTATTTTTACATGAGTGGTGTCTATAAATTCGTCTTAGTCGTGAGAATGACCTGGGTACATCAAAAAATCTTTTCTTTTCAGTTCTTCAATGAATTTAATAAAGGTGACAGATATTGACGCAGTAGGTTTTTTAATAATTCGTTACTTGTTTTCTCGCAGTAAAGGTAAACAATTACGAATTATTTTTGTAATAATTAATATTTTTAACCGACTGCCAAGAATGGGTTTACGAAATAATAACTCTAAGTTAAAACTGAAAAGACAGTGTGGAGTAAGATATTTACTGTACCTTTTATTGTGCAGCGGAGCCAAGGCGTTGTATTCACAAATAAAAGTTTTGCACAGTAACTCTATTGGTCTATTCTCACTACACATGAACGCGAGATATACAGTGTACTTTATGGAATAGTTTTGAGTTCTATTTTAATTTTTTAACACAGTTTTTATATTGCTGTTAGTATCTCGTCGGTAAAGATCTCACTCTCCGTGCACACCGCTACCGATCTTCCCTCCGTTAAATAATTGTGTCTGTGTACACCCTAGGCAAGAGGTTTGGCCTGAAATAGGTTTAATTTAATGTATATGATTTATTTTACAAACAAACAAAAATTTTGGATTAAAGGAAAACTTAAGGAATTTTAAGAAACTTAAAATATATCCCAAACACTCCTTTTAAAACATGTCTCTGCTATATATATATCTTTAAGTTATCATTTATTATTATCACTTTTATTTTAATGTATGCATATTACATGAACGACAATTACCCTGTTTCTTCTTGCAATTAAATTATGTAAGTATTTTTATCCTCATTACTTGCATATAGCAGCAAGATACACAAAAAAACCATACTTTTTTATGTTTAACAAGAAACCGGCTCATTATAAGAAACCAGTTGAAATCGTATTGAGCTCAGGACACCATAAAAAGATGGTGTATGTAGCGATCGAACCATTTACTTCTCAGCCAACACTTAATCGAACCTATTATCTGTCAACTATGATTTCCTGCTTCTTAAAAATGTTTTGTGTTATTGATCCATTCAATTGACTCCAACTGATAACACAATAGCTATCATGGTCAAATTTTATGCCTTTATTTAGGCTTCAAAGTGACTAAAGAGTCCATAGCGGGAGGTGTGTGTTTTATTATATAAAAATGTTACAAAACATCTGAGTCGGTATGTGTTTTTATGGGGCTTTATGCGTTCTAGAATGGATAAGTGATATGTATCTATAAATACTAAACAGAATATGTATGAGTAATTTTTTTATTACTTTTAATAAATAAGTGAATACTTTTGTAGTATTCTTTAAAAGAAGTATTTTTCTAAGAAAACAACTCAAACTGAAAATTTAAATACTGACTTGCTCATCTTTATTTTTCACGTTCAAACTGTGCTCTATGGCTCTAAAAACATTTAATTATAATTTTTTTGTTACAAATACTTTTCAATATATCATAATCTATAAGATGTTAATTATAAAACACAATGAATGCCTGGGCTGAGGTAATATTAAAATAATGAATAGCTATTAAAGTTTGTGGTGGAGTTATTTTGTGTTTTTGTATTTCTGAACAAAATTGCTTATTAAGTTTACATACCTTTGGTTGATGTTATTTAGCTTCGAACAATGGACATAATGAGTATAATATTTTAAATAACAAAATATTAATTACTCATGTAACTTTATTATCTTTTTCTTGTCAATTTTGAGATACTTTTATCAAAGAGATTTTATTAAGGACCTTATTTGGTATTGGATTCGCATTTAACCTTTTTTTAAGAAAGTTTAGAAAATACCTCTCTTACATGTCGAAGTATCCTAACGTGTACAATCAAAGAATATAATAACTTGACGGAATCTAGACAGTCTTTAGTATTATAACCAAACTGCCGATAAACGTATTCATCCCAGAAAGTTAGAATAGAAAAGTTAAACTTTATTGTACACCAGTTAAAAGAGTTTACATTCAGGAGCATAACATATAAACGACCATGTACAAATGGCAGCCTTATCGCTAAAAAGCAATTTCTTCCAGGCAACCTTTCTTTTTTTTAGTTAGTCCTGGGTAAGAATCAAAGTCACAATTCAGTTTACCAGTCAAGACCATTTACCACAATATCAACAGGTTCGTAAATATGTCCGCATGAATGTTCATTGTGATGTCAAATTGTAGTTAAACAAAACGGCTACATCTTAATGTCAAGGTTTGGGTTTGCTGACTTAGAGAAATAATTCAAGACATAATTAATTTCAGAAATAAAGTAATAGTTGTTAACGTTATTGCAAATGGTATATAAAAGAACTCGCCCTAGGCACTCTATTAATTTACAGACACAAAGAACAGTGGCTTCAATCTTACACTGTGATAATGATACAATGTTGAATTATATTTTATTGTCAATGTTATCAGCGAATGATCTATGTGTCAATATAAATGTACCATAATCGAGATTGTAGATTTTAGTGTACGTTTATAAACGTATAACTATGGACCGATTTTGAAAAAGATAAGAGAATGGGTCGGACTGATTTGGCACGGCTTAAGATGAAAGAGGTCAGCGGTAAATTTTTGAACGATGTGATTTTTATTTCTGGTGTCATATTATGATGTGAGTTGTGGGTGTTTACCGTGGGAGAGCAGCTTCAGCACCAATGGACCGACTGACGGAGTAATATCAAGACTTTACAGAAAACCTATGTGAAACAGCGCTGCGCTGTGTTTCACCGAGTGTGTAAGGATATCGGAGACCCATATCCTTACCCTTCCCCCATCGCCCTCCCCAACCCCTAAAGGTCGGTAACGCACTTGGGACGCCTATGGTGTTGCGGGTGTCTATGGGCGGCGGTAATCCCTTTCCGTCAGACGATACGTTTGCTCGTTCCGTGAGTAGGTCAGAGGAGCACGTCGTGAAGACGGCTCTAAGCCCGTCAGAATGCAAAAGAAGCCAGGGCCAACGTCCGTTGACATGATGAATCAGTATGACCAAGCTCCTGAAGAAAGAGAATTTACCGGACCTGACAGCCTTTGACAGAATGTCTTGGCGCCTTGAAACAAGGAGAACCGACCCACCTAAAGTGGATAAAGGAAGGAAGGACAAGAAAAAAACTTTGTAGGAAGCGTAATCACTGTTTCATTAAAGTTGTTAAAAAAATATGAACTAAATATTTTCTCATCACCTATTTGTAATATGAACCATTCTCTTGTCTAGTGGCCCATTTTTGTCACCCAAGGTTAATGCAGTAATCGGCGCGCGCGCAGGCGTGTGGCCGCGGGTTCTCTGCGTCACCAAATATAAGTTGCACAACCCACGCTTCTTGTCAAGACTCAAAACTAACTGACCGCCTACTAAATTAATTATAGAGAAACATTTTAGACAAATCGTATTCATGCAATACTATATGTTTTATTACACATAAAAACTATGTGAACTTTAACCGATAATATTGAGTAATTAGTGCATTACGAAATTTGTCTGCTATTTTGTTTAGCAAGGCCTGGTAGATTTATGAGCTATTTTACATTGCCAAAATAAAAATATTCGCTTTAGAAGTAAATGAGTATTTAAGTGCGCACACTGGCCACACTAAACTATCTGGTTGGTTGTGGTTGTGCACACCAGACAAACAATCGGCCGCCTGCTTCGAAACTACGAAATAATGTTCTAGGTACTTTTCAGTTTTTGAGTTGAGCGGTTGCATAAGTAAGTCAAGTGTTCGTACCAATACGTCCTGATTTCAATCAGAAATCATTGCTTCAAAAACTTCCTCCCACATTTTTTTTTCGATTGACCTCAGCGTAATATATTAAGTTTTTTAAGGTTCCGCACCCAAGGGGTAAAACGGGTCCTTTTACGAAGACCCCGCTATAGGTCCATCACCAGGCTGTTTCTCATGAACCGTGATAGTTAAACTGTTGAAATTTTTACAGTCGGTGTATTTCTGTTGCCGCTAAAACATCAAATTGAAACACAAAAGCAGAATTTAATAAATATTTCAGGCTCCCATGCAACAAACGTGTTTCTTTCTACGTTTTTTGCTCGGTACTAATAACGGCGACAACTAGACGCTAGAAATGTTTAGAAAATGGTACGGCACCCTTCCTGCTTGTCTATACTGTACCAAGGCTCGTAGTGAATGAATTAACGACTAAACTGTTCGCGTTGTGAGCTTCCTCGCCATACTTATTAAGCAGTTGACAGATAGTTTGCGGATAGTTTAGTTTGAAGGCAGTCGTGAAGCCCATCCTACTTATTTGTCGACTTAATTCATTCGGTCGTGCGTATTTTGCAAGATAGGGTACCACCCAGTTGTTCCCTATCGGTGCTATAATTTAATAGAGAAAATTAAAAAACGACCAACGCTTTATAAAAACGAGCCCGCGCAGGAATGGTTCCGTACCATTTTCCATTTTCTTAAGAAAACGGTACGCAACAGGTAGAGTAGAGTAATAGAACACCTGTTGTCATTATTAATATACACCAAAAAACGCCAAAAAACGCCAAAAATCACGTTTGTTGAGTGGGAGCCACAAATATTTATGTTATTCTCTTTTTAGTATTTGTTGTTATAGCGGCAACATAAATACATCATCTGTGAAAATGTCAATAGTCTAACTATCGTGGTTTATGAGAAACAGCCTGGTGACAAACGGACAGACAGACGAACGGACTGCGGAATCTTAGTAATAGGGTCCCGTTTCCTTAACGGAACCCTAAAAAATTAATAAAATACTCTGATGTAAATCTCAAAAAGTTGTGGAAAGAAATTTTTGAAGCAATTATTCCTGATTGGAGGTATTATTACGAACTTATGCGATCGCTCACTTCAACAACCGAAAAGTAACAAGGGCATTATTTCGAAGTAGTCGGCCGATTGTTTGTCTGATGTGCGCATCCACTACCAACCCCACAGTTTAGTTGGGCCAATGTGCGAGCGTAAATCCCAACCCGATCAAACTATCGGCAGATTAAAAAGTTTGTAGTCTGCAGGGGCTTCCATGTGAAGCTGAGCCGAGTTGCTAGTTATTTATAGAAGTAGGAGACATATACATATGAGAAGAGATTTTAAAATACAAGTTCAAAGAAAAATATATCAAGAAACTTTTGAATAACTCTTACATAGTTATTCGTGATTGAAAATATAGCAGCAATTTTCCCTCAACTTCAAAACCTGGATCTTAAAATTAAACTTTCACTAACGTAATGGAACGTTTATGCAAATTTTGTTCGTAAACGTTTCACTCGAGTTATGAATGGGCATTCACGATGTGCGCCTGTACCTAATCATCTGGTACAGTACAAGGGAGACAGAATAGAATGTATACTAAAAGTGTTATGATCGGCCTCTCTAACGCTCGCTGCGGATGCGTTTAACTGCCACCTCTATTGCTATGTAAATCCTGATAGCGCATCCGAGGCTAGATAGTAAGGCTACAATTTGCATCTCCTAGTCTTTGTGGGCGCAAAACCAGCATTTGGCCGGCGACGCATTGCAGAATGGGTATCGATTGTTCGACGTCATTACAAGTACAACAACTTTTCATCAATAGATAATACAAAGTGTATATATTGACACATATCACACACAGGAGGCTTTGACATAGACCTTTCATTATGTGATTTAAATAACTTAATTAGGCGCGCCTTCGTCACCTTGGAACATTTGTAACTCGATATCTTTTATAATTTTATTTATTAAATTATGTGTGTTGCCGGTATACGAAAAATAAAAGACCCAATTTTGTAGAACATGTAAACACTAGCTTATAAAGAGTAGGTAGTTATTTGTCGTTTTTTTTCGACTCTACCAGTCTGCAGCATCTAATATAAATGTTACTAAGCGACTTCTAAGATTTGGTTATATAATAATGCAATGTTATAAGAACAGATTGTGAATTGCGTTGCATTCTAAACAAATATCAATCTTGAGTTATTTTAGATATAACCGAAAACATCCTAAGTGACCAGATAAAATGTACGAAACGTAGAACGCTTCGAGAACTTCCTTTAGTCAATACCATAGGTGCATAACACAGCTACATTATATACATATAGCTATACAAAACGTGATAAAAAAAAATATTAAACCTTATAATTATTTCTCAATTTGCCATTGAATCGTTTTAAGGCAAGCCCTACTGTGCCACAAATGTCAACTGAAGCTTTGATAAGTGGATGCCTAGAATAAGTAAATGGATACAATAGCTAGCTACTATCACCGACATCAAAGGCAATATGTCCTAAGAAATTGGTGTCGGTAAGCAAATTCTAACATTATACGCCATACGCTGTTTAAATTATCTTATCAACCCTAGCCATTTATTTGTAAAAGCCACTGTTAACAATACCTTTTGTTTTATTTACAATATCATCCAGAAAGGTAACAGTCTAGTCGTAATAATATATTTGAACTTTTATTACCGTGGGAGAGCCACGCTTCGGCATGAATGGGCCAGCTCGACCGGAGTGATACCACGGCCTCACAGAAAACCGGTGTGAAACAGCGCTTACGCTGTGTTTCATCGAGTGAGTGAGGATACCGGAGGCCCATACCCCAATCCAACGCCCCCTATCCCCTCACCATCCCCTTTCCCTCCAGGCCGCCATAGTGTGGGTCACCATGCTGCGTTGTTCTTTTCCGCATTGAGGATGGTGACCACCACTCTTGGATTCTGCTCATGCTTTCCATCAGGCAGGGCAGAGTCATTTTGGCAGCTTAAATATATAAAAAAATAAAAACTAGCTGTGACCCGCGGGCTTTGGCTTTTGTACGGGATATTGTACAACATTGGGACAAAAAATTTAAATACTAGTTATTTGATGTAAGTACCGTATATACACCCACATACATTTAGTGAAACACTGTTTATTTAAAATAGACAATTTAATTTTGTTTATTTGTATATACTCTTGACTTTTAATTTAAAAATAACATGTCCAGTAATTTAGCTTATTCTAGATAAAAAAAAGAAAAACTTAGATATGATAATATGTGTTAAATCTTAGATTAAATTAGATAATAATAAGACACATTAATAACAAATAATAATTATGTCAGTCTGTCAATGCGTGAAGAGTTAACGGGATTTATAAGCAGAAAAATCATTTGATTTTGCTACGCTTAAAAAATATCAAAGTAACAAAACTCATTACAACTCATATACTAACATCCATGTAGTTATAATGAGTTTTGAAAATTTGCTGTTTATTTTTTTGCGACAGAGTATAGTATATAATTGATTACATTGTACAGTTATTTACAGTAAGCGTTCACCAATTAACATCACGAATGTAATTAATTAATCTTGTCGCATTGAGCTGTCTACTAACCTACGTGTAAATAATTTTCCTTTTCTGTGAAGAATTAATTTATTGAAGCTTTTGAGCCTATTAAACCTTAGCTTATAACTTTACAAAACATAATCGGTGTTTTCCTCAATTGGTTAGTTAAATTATAAACGCAGAATTAAAAATATTAAGAAGAAAGGCGTTATTGATCATCTTTATCTTTTTCTACATAGTATAAAATGAAATCGCTTCCGCTGTCTGTACGCTCAGATTTTTTAAAGTACTCAACCGATTTTAATGTTTTACCAATAGATAAAGTGATTAAAAATGAAGGGTTATATGTATAATATATGCGCATTTTAGTAGAGAAAATTCGAGAATTTCAAAGACTTCCATGCGAAACCGGTGCGGGTCGTTAGTAAATCATAAAGTAATACATTAAAGTCTAAATCGATATTACAATTGAATTAGGTCTCAAATTATAGCTTAAATATAACCTTAGGTTAAATTTATCTTTCACTGTATTATTTTAATTGGTATGTACATAATTATGCACGGAAAAAATAAATGGAGTGCGTTTTGATTGCGACATTTAGTGAATACTTCAATCGGGATGTCATTCTTTCGCGTCAGCAGTATTTTTTTTATTTCTAAGGTACGATGTACGTTATTTACTCTAATTGACCCTTATAGGCTGTAGCACTCCGGCCGTGCGTGGAGCTCCGCAAAGCGGTACCTAGAATCAATTATGAGTTTTACCCTAAGGCACGTTGGTATCCGGTGCCATCTAGGTCCAGTTTATTGCTGTTTCTTGTTACTTATCTTTTGGATTCCAAGTACATGTATGTCCATAATAACCACAATATCCTGTTTCGTGCAAATTTATATTTTATACTTGTCTTTAGGTCTTATCTACGAATGTCTTTAACCTGTCCTTATAAACGAGGAGATATTTTGTTTAACACGTGTGTCATTTCAAACTTTTCAGAATTTTGTTAACATATAACAAAGTTACAAAAAATATCCGTTCCTTTTTTTAAGTATTTTTTAACACCAATTTATTTAAGTGGTGTCTTACCTTTTTGCTTCTTTATTGTGATAAAATAAAAATAAAAGTTCACCTAACAGACATATTGTATCGTGGATTAGAGCCTAGATTACTTACGTAGGAAATAAAATCTCTGTAGATAGAGTCGCTACCAACATTTTGTTTATAGTATCATATTTTCAAAGCAATTAACATCACATAACATAGGTCAGACAACAATTAAGTTATTTTTATCAAATTGCCAAATTCCGATTGTAATTGGTCCCTAGGCAGTAGAATAAGTAATTCGTCTACGAATATAAGTATTTTTGTACGATGACCCTAAAAGTACGATTAAAATAAATAAATATTTCGAACATACGATATACAACGTCATCTGTCTAGCTTCAAAGTTCAACCTAAGCAGAGCTTGTACTATGAAAACTAGATTGACCGATATACATATTATACATAGAAAACACACAACTCCGAAACAAATATTTGATGATCATTCAAAAATTTAGTAAATACGTCTTTGCATTTAAGTTAACTATGGTTTAGTTTAATATTAATTTCTAAAACCTCTTTTTAAGCAAAAATGCATCGTCCCAAATAGTAAATCATTCACTAGTTATGGGTTCGTACAATTGAACGAGCAAATGTAAATGATATTTTACTAGTTAATAATAATCAACTACACTATTCAAGTAAAAGTATTCACCCAAAAGGGTGGCTTAACACGCTTAACTTCATGCTTCTTTAGTATAACATTAACTCTGGTGGTAATCAAATAATTTTCAACATACAATTGCACCCTAAGTTTCAATTTGCTACTCATTTTCCACTTAGAAAATTCAAGTTCTTAAAAGATTCACAACCACTTTGGCTGCATAGTTTCAGTTTAGTGTGCAGATATAAGTGCCCTCAAACTGAGGATAGGATTTCAAAGAGGGCTCTTTTAACGCGTTTCTTTACCTAACATAATATGTAACGTTTCATCACTGCTATTTAGGAGCATTTAATAAAATTGAGAACACACAGTGGTAGCAATAACAGGGGGAAGAAACTCTCGGTTTTCAAATGACCAAATTGACTGAAATAATCGGCGGGAAATAAAAAAAAAGTTGTGGCGCACTATTTTCGTACGGCATTGGTTTCATACACTGTCAATACTTCTTTTAATCCATTATTCCGCAACGCCGTACAAAAATCATGTGACGACGGAGAAAAATCGAGTATTGTTACCAAGTCTACTTTACTAGTACTCAGTTGTACAGCTTATAAGTGACGGCATAGTGCTGAATATTATTGTTTTATGCCTCTGTATCTTTCTAAAAAGGTGATGTCGTTCTGGTGGTACATATAACCCATCAATTTTTGACACGGGCCCACTGTCTGTTGTTACTTTAGTTGATACCTTTATCTACGATAAGATTTTTGAGGAATGAATGAAAATGTTAGCCATAACTTTAAAAACAAATAAGACTAAATAACAGGTAAGCGATCTATATCAGCATCAGATGGAATTGGTTTAAAAAAAAGCCGTGTATCTCTTTGCTGTTCCGCTTTTTTGAGAAGTAACCAACATAATATGAAATCATCGTTTCTTATGAAAACTGTTAATATTTTTTTCATTTTTTTGTGTCTATTAATCATAGTAACTAACCACGCAGCAATTGATGCAACTTTGCCAAGACAGTGTCAGTTCATTAATGACCTTCTTGAAGAATCCAGCTAAGCGAGAGCTAGCAAATTCTTCAAAGATATTTTGTACTACTGGTATTAATTTTTTTCCAGGCAAGAAATATCCAAATTCTAAAAGAGTCTGTTGGCACAAGTTCTGGTGACTACGGCAGATGACGGAGAGCTTCCGACCCCAGCTCTTGTATCTTGGATATTTTCCAACTGGACCCAACTGTTTTGATGATATCGAATTAATGGTAATGCTTCATAAGCTTCCACAATCACTTTTAATTCATCATTTTGGACTAAAGTTTTCAAACGACCACGAGTTTCATTTTCAAGTTCCAATTTCCAGAACGGAAGCGGGTAAACCAACAACGGATGGTGTGTTTGCTTGGTAGTGTTCGCTTCGTAAACGTCGTTGATGTTGCATGATATAGTGTCGCGTTGCTGCCAGGATGGTACTCATATTCCATAATAATTTGTTTTTTTATGTATCTATGATACCGAAAACGATTGAAATGCAATAAGAATGTTACGGTTAGCCATAAACAAATCACTGACTTAAAAAAGTTTTCTATGTTTTTAAAATAAAATTAATTTGAAAACAGAATTCTTAGTTCAGCAAAAAATATTGCACTTTGATGAGGCCAGTACTGCGGTACGACCACAAAAGCACCTAGTAGTTTTGTAATTATAAGCTAATTAACCTTTAGCATCTAGTAATAAAATCTAGTACATACTTATACACTATAACATGAAATCAGAAACTACGGTTTTTATTGTTTAACTAGTACAATAGTAACATTTCCTATTCCATTCTCCTTGTACGTTTCGCGGCAAATAGCTACTTTATTATCTAATTGGCAGGCTACCGACATGCCAGCATATTGTAAAATTTGTAGTGCACAATTTTGCAATATGTTTCAAGGTACTTGGTTTCTTCGACAATTATTAGAAATACAAATTTTGAATTAATATCGTCTAACAAGTTTAAAATTTAATGTTATCGTCAGTGAAATCTTATTTAAAGTATTTCTTGTCGTGAGAGCGGTAACATGGAAATTTTATTATTGAAATACCCAATAGTTTTATTAAACTCTTACGGTCTTACGTGGCGGGTGTCTACTAACATTAATGTTCTATGTAGAGTAATTTATTTCGGCTTCTGATACGGCTCATACAGATTATAATAACGATAGGAATGTTGTAACGACTTACGAATTCGATACGGCTTTTTTTCTCATACATTTTATATTGTGTAGTAACATACATATAGGTGTCCATTGAATAAATTCTGACAATATTATAAAGGGTATATATAAAGGTAGCTATTTACTATTGAGTATATATAAACGTATAGCATATTAGTTTCCTAGATCGTTTGTTACATCTTAATTGAACCGCAGTCGGATGGTATCAAGGGAGCTTTTGGACCAAAGCCGCAGAACCGCGTATATAGGGACAATCAAGAAACTATATATATTTACATTAACAGGTGATGTAATACATTTCAAATGTTTGATTTGTACCACAGTTTTCTTTTTTGATAATAATGTACAAGTGTATCTACTCTAGTATATCTATTTCTGTTGTGTTATGTCTATTATGTTGTATTTTATTAATGATCATGGGACCATATTTCAAACAGTCCGATTTCTAGAGAAGTATACATCAGCACCTATGTATATTTCTCTCTAGTTGTGTGTATACATATGCACCCTAATCAAAAATCATTTAGTTTCGATTCTCCCCGGGATCTACCAAACAGGAAATGAGAAATAAACTAGGAAAAACGGCGGGCCGATATCGACCCGAACCGCACTAGAAAGTATTTTTAATAATGATTGATGACCCACAAAAATAAGTGTATATCAAAAATAAAACAGAATTAATGTAAAAAGAGGATTTTCTTTTTTTTATGACTATCTTTAAAACATTTAAAAACAACACACAAAGTAAACAAACAACACACAAAGGTTCAAGTTGCATTTCCAGCAAAGTCTTTTCTAACTTTATTTTTTGCTTCGGTAACATTAAATTTTTACTGTGTTTTCCATGGATTTCTAGATTTATTTGTAAAAAGGATTTATCCTTTTTAATTTTTTTAATAGAAAATATATCTTCACTGCTGTCACTATGACTATTAATACACGCTGGGCGAATTTCTCTACTTTCCAAAATTTGGATTTTTCTTTTGTTGTTTGCCATCGTCGTTTATCGAGCAAATGCTAAGTCACATCAGCTAGACAGCACAACATTAAATGGAGGAGCGCGCGTTGTGTGCGGCATCGGGTCACCGGCTGCCCGTTGGGACGGTAGGCTGACATAGACCCACTGCAGTACTGAGCAATACATCCGTATTTAACCGTCAATTCGTGAAGGGCTGAAAAGAGCCCAGAATAACATAAAAATCAACTAGTTCAGAATAGTTCAACATTACATTGTCCCGATTCTGGTTAAGTAATTTATGAGAACATTCCAGTTCAGGCCATAGCGGCATTTACGACGTATACATATTATATCTGAATTCAAAATCAGACAAGCGATAAGCACGGTTCAAGGAACAATCTTCTTATGAAATATTTTTATTTTATACGTATGGGAATAGTGTTTATGTGAACGTTATCTGAAAGATGTCAACTAAAATGTTATCAGAAAAGAAGTTTACGAGAACGTGGAACAAATCACGATGCTTTTCTTCGTATCATAAGGTGGCATTATCAGGTACGACCGAAAGCGTTTTACAAAGCATGACATCCACAAAGGTAGCGCAAGCATGTCAAACAACTTATTAATAACATTTTGATGTGTTAAACTAAACAATGGCAATAGTGGAATGTTAGCAACCTGAATTGAGACCTTTTAACATTCGTTAACTAGAACTTAAAAAGAGAGAAGAAGACATAAAATAGAACAGGAGGTCCATTTTAATGTTTTCATTATTTTTATAAATAAAGAAACTGTACATTATCAAGCGATTTGTCACCTGCGGTATTTCTCAACTTATAGGATCTCAAAACCTACAAGAAAGAGCGTATTACTTCATTAAATGCGCTTTTGACGTCTGAGTTGAAGGCTATCATGGGCGACTGCAGCCTCTTTTAATCTGGTGACCCACTATTTGACCCCTATATCATAAAAAAAATATTCTTGTGATAAATATGGTCCATATAATCAACATTTCATTTTAGAAGCTACGAATCCAAATACAACATACAACGACTAACAATCTCACATTTTCTATAAAGTACATACACAAAAAAAAGTGGTAACCATTTTATATTATGTGAAAAGCATCTGCGTGTCGAGATACCATATCTTGTTTTACGTCAACTTATCTAAAAGGTATTCGGTCGTAAATTTCTTTAATATTATTGACAGAAATCCGGCCCCAAATGCTATAAAGCTGAAATTGTTACTGCAAATAAACGAAAATAGAAAAGTGTTACGTGAGGACGTCGCTGTATTCAAACGTCCCTGTGTCCTTGTGTAGTAAAGTGTCAACCTCATAAACGACTCCAGGTGTGTTCACAATAACTATATATTGTTAGTGACGTTTACAACGATAGCAACACTATATAGTGTTGTTTGAAAATAGTATATTGGCGTTTTAACATCTGCGCGATACGGATTTACATTAATTATCTACTGAAACTTTATGAAATCCAAGTAGCAAATAATTTATTTAAGGTTTAGGTAATGGCAGCTTAGTCATGTTTTAACATATTTAGGCTGGTTCGATCGAAGTGATATCACGGACCACAGTCTCACAGAAAACCGCTATTGAGTATATTTGTTCTTTTTCACCAAGAGAATGAGGTAACCGGAGACCCAACTTTGAATGGCTCCGTCGCCGCATTGGTATCGTATGCGGCTTCGATTCTCAATGTTTCGGAATTTTGGTATGTTCTACGTATAATATGTCTGATTATGAATGAAATATTGTAAATAAACCTCAACCCTCCCCCATTTTCTGATGGGAGTCATTCAGATAGTAGAAACACATTTTTGTCCCATCAGTTGATTGGTTGGAGTAGCGGTGGTCAGTTACCATTTAGTGACTCATTTTATCGTTTGTCATCCTTTTTCATAGAAAAGGTCTATTTGTCCGGTATACAGTCAAAAATATTCTAAAACCAAAGGCAGTGCATGCGTCACAACACAATACATTCACTGAAAATTTAAGTAGGTACGTTGAGGCTTACAACACTAGGTATTGGATTAACTTCTCAGTTTCAATTCTATATACATACTACAATAGCTATAAACAAATATACACGAGTAAACAATCTATATAACTGAATACCGAACAAAGCGCTACGGTAGAGACTGCGTTGATATTCGAATATCTGGAGTAACTTTATAGAACCTACTTATACCAGTTACTCTCAAAATAACGTTACTAAAGGTATAACTTAGTTACAGAACATACGCATGAATGTTGTAATATTTGAAACAGTTAGTGAGAATAATGTAAGTAAAAAGTTTAAAAGAATTAGTTTAACAATTTATTTAAAGAAATAAAATGTAATATTTAAATCAACAACAACTGTCATATCCACTTTGAATGTTAATTGTGTTGAATACAATATTCGTTTTAGACCGAAACAGTTAATGCAGAAATATATTTTTGTATAATTATATTTATTTGTCAATTGAATAACATATTAGAAATAAAAGCTTTTACTATAGCTTTAGTCAAATCACTTCAAGCTTTATGCCCTGCTAGCTCGTAAAACGTGCGAAGCGATGAAAAATTAATGGCTTAACACTTAAATCCACGTTTATCATGGTGAAAATGGCGCACAACTTGACATTCTTGAAATATTATTCAAATTCAAGAAAAAAAATTTAACTAAGTAGTCGCTAACTTTAAGGGCTCGGCCGAGCCCTTAAAGTTTGCGACTACCAACTTAAGTCGTACTTTTGGGGGTAAACTTAATTTTTTTTCTTGAATTTGAATAATATTTCAAGAATGTCAAGTTGTGCGCCATTTTCACCATGATAAACGTGGATTTAAGTGTTAAGCCATTAATTTTTCATCGCTTCGCACGTTTTACGAGCTAGCAGGGCATAAAGCTTGAAGTGATTTGACTAAAGCTATAGTAAAAGCTTTTATTTCTAATANGTGAAATGTATTGTGAATACAAACTACGAACTAAGGTTTTGAGTTGTGGACAGGGACGGTACTATGAATGCCATCATGCCACCAAAGTAGTAGACACAAGCTCATTTATCTTCTCTTGGAAGATGAAGATACTCTACTACTTTGGTGGCATGATGGCATTCATAGTACCGTCCCTGTCCACAACTCAAAACCTTAGTTCGTAGTTTGTATTCACAATACATTTCACGCCAAGTTTGGTTTCGGTTCCCCGCAGTATCATCTGCATCATTAGTAACAACTCTTAATTTTATTAGAAATTATAAATAATGTACGAAAAAAACTTTTTTTACATTAGTTGTTTTAAAAACCGGTCAAACCACTTTTGAGTTATAGTGTAATGTGTATATGATATTTCCTGCATAATAGTGTTCCATCTAATCCCAAATCAAACAGAACTCATAATATGGGTACTAGACAGCTGATATTAATAAACACACCTATAAAAGATTGCCTGCGAGTGATAAGTCCGCCAATTGTACTTCCCTAGTTTTAAGTTAACATTATAATTAATCTGGTGCACTATAAAGAGATTTATTAATATTACATATTGTACATAGAAAATTAAATGCAAACTAAATATAACAAGTAATCGTAATTATCAAATATTTTCAGTGTTGACTCAATTATTTTAAGTAAAAAATTACACCCACAGTTCCTAGTTAGATAACTGAAGTACAATTTTGGTACGAACTTTTAAACAAATATATTTGCAACAAAACAAAGTTTTAAGTTCAGCTCGTTTATTTCATTTGATGACCTTACAGTTTTTCGATTAAAACAGTTTTAAGAAACCGTGTTAAGAAAAATGAAGTTATTCGCTTTTGTTGATATTAACGAATGAAACAAAACCACTTCTTATTCATATGACTTTTTTCCACTTATCTTTTTGTTATTGTGGTTTTTCATGCAATTGTTATGTATTGTTATCATAAATTCGTATTCAATAAGTGTAAAATATCATATTTGGTAATTTAGCACGTACTTCAATGTATGTTGAAAACCCAAGTAATGTTTTTGAATCTCGTAACCTTAGGGCGTTTCATTTATGTAGCGAGGAGTTTAATACTCTCTAAATGGGTCTTTGTTTCGTTAGAGACCTAAAAGTCAAGTCATATAATTAGTCGAGTGTAACTCTGAACACCTAAAAGTACATGTTATGTGATAACAAACCCTTATTATAAACTCTATTGAATAGATATGTCGATGCAATCGTGACCTTCATATGACCTTCGAGTACATCATGCACATATTAAGTAGAGAAAGTTCACTTACCGAGGAAAGTAGATTAATAATTTATTCTCTAGATTTTTGACAGCGCATAAAACTAAGTTATTATCTAACTGATTGATTACAATATTTTAAGAACATAGAACCTATGCTATTGAATGTCTTTGCTTAGTTTAGCTGATTCAATAAGTGATTGAATCAGTTGGACCTACTAAAATGTGTGATGGAAAAAAATATGTACAGAATCTTACTATTTTTACGGATGAAATTAACCAGTCTAAGATGGGGCACAATAAGACAGCACCAGCCCTTATACATGAGTTTTTGTCTTGACGTAGATTAATTGCTGACAAAATAAAACCAATAACTCCATCGCTCCTACGTCACTGAAGACTTATTATCTAGTCCAAAATTTGTTACAGTAAACATACACACAGTATATTATACTCTCAATTGTCGACACTTGATGGAACTTGTAAAAATACATTCTATAATTAAACTCACTTGCATATACTCCAGCACAACCAGTAACCTTTGATAATGCCGTAGGACGAAACCGGCCAGTTCCAGGATTTCCTTCCTAGGGTGCACCTGGTTCCCCGGCTCCTAGTACCCGCGATGGCGTGCGGTTATAGTCGATTGGTGTCCGACATGCCACAGGAAGTTGTATCCGAGGAGATTGCAGCACAGGAAAAATAAAATGGGCGTAATTGGCCAGGATTAAGATAATTAAAATAGTGCAATAAGTACAACTAACACAGTAACATAAAATGTGAAAACTTAACACACAGAAATATAAGAGACTTGACGTGTTCACTCGCTGACCACATTATTACCATTCCCTGCAATAAATTGTTTAAACACCCAAGAGAAATAAAGGCGTATTTATTTAACAAACATACAACACGATTGAAATGTAATAATGTCACTGAAGAAAGTCACTTTGTTACCATGAACTTTTCGCAAGGGCGGGCGGTCGCGAGTGGTGAGTGTGTCCGCCCGCCCAGTGTCGCGACAACCGCCCTACGCGACGTTCGTGTACAGCTACTATAAGAACCTGGTTGTTTCGTGAATGTAGTCGACAAACGTAGACTTTCATGTCAGTGATGGAAATGTGTTTTTAGACGTATCGCTCTGGAAACTCAAATAAAAGACTATTGATCATAAATCACGAAATAAAAGCCAAAATGCAAATGTGATTAGTTTTATGGACACATGTTTTTTCTTTTATAAAAAAAGTTTAAAATAAGGCACGGTGAAAATAAATTCTTAAATTCTTGTACCTTTTTCTTAAATACCACTTCATATAATATAATTAAGTAACTATAAGACGTGAGCACATAATTTAAAACTAAATTATTATGATTCAAAATAGATAAAACGACTTAAATAATAGACATAAGTGAATAAAAATCTGTTGAACGCGAGTTTTATGGGTTCACAAATAAGTTTCTAAACGGGACACTAAATATTATTTGGAACTAAACGTGAAGTTGCCGACTCTTCAGAATAAGGTAAAGTGGGGATGTTTTTCATTATTTGATTGTATCTCTTTTAGGTAACGACTTTTTAGGTAAGGACAGATTTTTACCAAATTATTAAAAGTCGCAAGATCATCGTATGGTGTTTTTTAATACAAATTCCCTTGGGTATTCATTTATTATAATACTAGCTGTTGCCCGCGACTCCGCCCGTCCTTATGTTGGTTATCGCGGCAAATAGTAGCCAATGTGTAATTCTGATATATAAGCTATATTACTGTAAAGTTTCATTAAAATCCATTCAGTAGTTTTTACCTGATAGATTAACAAACATCCATCCATACTTACAAACTTTCGCGTTTATAATATTAGTAGGATCACCACAAAGTTGACCGTTGCTTCTATTTTAAGGAGGGTATATTTCAATGGCGTTTGTTATTTACATTTGGGACTCTTCATTAAAATTATAGACGTAATAAAGGTTAGATATTGGGTTATAAATTTGTAATGTGACCTTTATTTAAGCACTTCGGTACAAAATCAGGCCATAAATAGAATGAAAATATACTCACTAACTTATTTGGCTTTTCCAAGAGTGTAACCATGTGTCTAATTTACTTATTTCTTTGATTTAAGTTATCAGTTGATCTAAGTGATGTCTGACATGCTAATAGCATTGACTAGCCCGTTCTGGAGTTAAGCCAAGCTTTCACGTATTATTGTTGTCTACTGTTGTTTGAAATTTTCTAGAAACTTATTTTTATTATCCGTTTTAAGATTTTGCAGATTGGGCTCAAATACAAGTCTGGCTGCTTGATAAGAACTAAGTGACTGCCTCGTTGGTCTAGCGGTTGGCGTATATGTCTGCTGATCATGAGGTACCTACTTAGAACAAAAGAAACTTTACCTAATTAAATTGCTGTTAGATAAGTTTTGTTTTATATAAGTATGTAAATAAAATGTAGCAGCTAAGTAGGTATCATACTTATGAATACATACGTTGATTTTTATTTATGGAATAAGTGGGCAAACGAGCAGACGTATCGCCTGATGGTAAGCGATTACCGCCGCCCATGGACACCTGTAACACCAGAGGCGTCACAAGTGCGTTACCGGCGTTAGGGTATGGCGAGGGGGATGAGGGGAAGGGTTGGATTATGGGCCTCCGGTATCCTCACTCACTCCGTGAAACACAGGGCAGGCACTGCTTCACACCGGTTTTTTCTGCGAGGCCGTGGTATCACTCCGGTCGAGGCGGCCCATGCATGCCGAAGCGTGGCTCTCCCACGATGTAAAGTAGTATGTGTAAAATTGAACAATGTAGGTAATTACATTGTTTCCTAAAAGCATGCCTACTCTTATTAATTTATGGACAGTTATTATAGTTAAAACTGTAGATAGGTCAATAAAAGTTGGTCTGAATTTACCTTTAAAGAGTTTTCTATATATTTACAAAAATAATTATATATGTATATCAGTTGTCTAGTACCCATAGTACAAGCTTGGCTTAGTTTGGGACTAGATGGCGTTGTGTGAAGTTGTAAAATCTGTTCGAAGTCAGAAAATCGGTATTAAAATATCGCGTTGGGTCTTATCATATTTAGGTAGTTCCCATTATTATAAATTTGATATATTACAATATGGTCAACATTGTAATACCTAACTTAATGTTTTTTTTGCTATACATAGATAGTTACCGAATTTTAGCTAATCGGCTATTAACAATATATACATATATATATATATATATATAGCCGATTTGTCTTTTCGAGAATAGCTTAAGTAGTAATTTCCAATCCAATGTACAAAATATTTTTCACGATCTAACCTTTGGTCACTATTTTATTCCCTCGGATTAATCAAATTTTCCGTATTCAATTATCCAGACATTTACCGAGGGAGGAATTCTGAACCTTAGACAATGTGATTATTTTTTCTCGGCTATTCATTTTTATGAAGTTACTTGTAAAATTTTGTTGTAAGTGGTATAATAAAGTCACAGAGAATCTTCACTTTTATTGTTTTGTAACATATGTAGAAAGTTTCTGTTATATCTAGAAACACAGTTTGGGATATCATTATATTCATTGGATTGCCTCGGTGGCCTAGCGGTAGCGTATGCGACTGCTGTTACTGAGGTCTCGGGTTCGATTCCCGGGTCGGATCAAATGTTTGTATGACCTGCAAATATTTGTTTCAGAGTTTGGGTGTTTTCTATGTATGATATGTATGTATTTACAAAAAAAAAACGTATATAAGTATTATATCAGTTGTCTAGTACCCGTAATACAAGCTCTGCTTAGTTTGGGACTAGATGGCGTTGTGTGTTAGATGATGGAAATATTTATGTTGGAAATATTTATTTATTTATTTATTAAGTGTTTCTTGCATATTCGCATGTTTATTTAAGACTCAAATTGAAAGGCTAACATTTTCACATGTTGTATCTTAAGCCATGAAAACTATATTATATACTATTCTGCAATGGGGATGGGGAGTAAGGAATCCGAAGCGAACAAAATAATGATTACAGCAATATTTTATCCAATTCATATCTCCTACCGACTTTCGGAGTTAATTGTGAATAACAACGTGATACGAGAACTATATATATTTAATGATAATAACTGATACTGATATTTAATGAAATTTAAATACATTAGCAATAGTATTCACGACAATCATTCTGAAGATTGTGATTTGTGAACTGAATATGTATAGTCCAATATTCGTTACATCACCGTATGAGTACTGTATCGACCGTTTTCAATAACTTGTCAAGTCTTGTCTTGTCTGTGTCTTGTTTGAATACTTTTTTTTATATGATTTATTCAATATTTTCATTGCTATGTAAAGTTTTTTCTTTTCTTTGACAAGTTTAATTGTTAAAAAAGTACTCTTTTAAAGGTAAGTTCAGACCAACTTTCAATGACCTATTTCCAGTTTTAACTAAGATAATTGTCTATAAATCAATAAGAGGAGGCATGCTTTTAGGAAACAATGTAGGTAATTAATTTTAACGTATATATTTATAAGTATGATACCTACTTAGTTGCTTTTTTTATTTACATACTTGTATAAAACAAAACTTATCTATCAGCAATATAATTAGGTTAAGTTACTTTTGTTGTAAGTAGGCATTGGCCTACTCATGGTGTCTTAAGAGGTTTCCAATCAGCAAATTAAATGAAATTAATCTATATTTGAATTTGATGAGTTTCACTTCATTCTCATATCATAAATAACAAAGTAATATGTAACAAGTTTTAGAACAAGAGCGTTTAATCTCGGTGACACAAACTGGTACATTAAATATACTTACTTTTACCCGGGGCTCCGTCCGCATATATATCGTTTTTCGTGACAAAAAGTAGCCTATGTCATTTTTCGTTAGGTCTATCTCTATACCAAAATACATCATCACAATGGGTGCAGCGGTTTAGCCGCTAAAGCGTAGCAGACAGACAGAGTTACTTTCGAATTTATAATATTTATATGGATTAAATCTTTTCTATCCGTAATTACAAATAACAGGGTTATAATTTTGGCTTCTATATTATTTTTACATTTAATATGTAATGCATAGGTTTAAAATAACTTTTACATGCTGTGGTCTCCTATGATTTTGGGAGTACACTGAAAGATTGCTTCGAAATATTTACCTTAGTTATAAGTGTATACGTTTGTTAAAGATATTGAATTGTCTTTATATTATTATGTGAATTAAAAACTTTGTTCTACGAAAATTACGATGCGAAAAAGTATGAAATTCAATTGAAAAGTTAATACGGAATGAAAGAGTGTAGAAAGCTTAAAAAGTAAATAAATGAATTATGGTCAATTTCTGCTGCAGGGCGACCACTAGTATATTTAAAAATTGTCTTAAATATCACGTATTTTTATATATTAACATAACACATCAACTTAATTGACTATAACGGGGTTTGTTTACGAATAAACTAAATCGATTCGATTGTTCAGTGATTCCGTGAAAGAATATCCCCGTTTACGGTAAACAATTAATTAAACAAATTACTGAGCAATGGACAGTCAACAGATCGGTCTCGGTTCAATTGGTTGTCAATGCAGTTGGGGCGTGGGAAAACAAACAACCGCTGCTCCAGTTAACGGGCTCTTGTCCTCTACCGGAACGACTGTTCGACTCTATGATGCGGATGCTACCACGATCTACATTCTAATTTCTAGTTACACATACCCATGTATGATTAAAGCGTACAAATATTTTTTTTTACATGTTATAATGAGATAGAGAGAAAAAAAAGTGTGCTATTCCCACACTTCTACTTTTGTTGGTTTAAAATGTAGATATTTATGTTATATTATATTATTATTGTTATTTGTTTTATAAGTAGACAGTAAGTTTGAGTTTGTTTGTTCCTTATTCGTAATGTAGTACAGCGTTGTAATAAATGTGTAGACTGTTGAAGTGGCGTTTAACAGAAAATATGCTTAATAATATGAAAAGTTAGGATAACTGTGATTCGTTTCTAAAAATACATTTTTTAGTATAGGTTCTGTCAACATCACAAAAATTTAACAAAGATGATACATACAACTCGAAAATACAGGTACTATATATAAACCTGAAGACATCTTTTGACCAAAGAAAAAAATACATATACATAATTAAAACTTCAAGCTTTTAACAACGATGACATGTTAATCTGATTTTCTATTAATATAATTAAAAACTAAAATGTAATTATTTTATTATAATAACTAACAATCTTTTAAGCAAATACAATGTGATATACTCGTAGTTTCGGTTTTTATTTAGAACAGAAATTCATTCAATGAACAAATACGTAATTTACAACAGAGTTTTAAAGTATTTAATTCTATGGATAAAATTAAATTTGCTTATTGCTTATAACTAAGTCGTTTAACTGCGGTGGTCCATTTCCGTTCCATAACAGTTTCCGTCCATTGCTATAATACTCACAGAGCCTTATATGAACCTGCCTGCGAGTGTGTACGATTATCTATGCATGACTTTTTATTTGTAAGGACTAAAAAGCTCTAATACAAAACCGGTTCTCTACGCTTGACTCTAACCGGACGAACGACGAAGTTTCTGTTTCTTTTAAGTTCAGTGATCTAATCTAACGTCTCCCGTGTCGTACTGAGTTAGAGTGAGAGAGGAAAGTTGTTTTCTTACTTACGCGCACATAGAACCGATTTTACCCGAATGTTACCGAGACTCTTGCGCCGTCAGCTTTACTTACTACGCCTACACTATTTAGGTACTTTGTATGACGTTTTCGTTTTATGACGTGAACTCATTGATATTTTTGTTACCATTGTGTTGAATTTAAGTGTGTTCGCGTATGTGTAATGTATATAACAAGAGATAACTTGTCTTGAAGATAATGCTATTGAGTAATGTTTAATTAGATAATCATTATCAGTGTCCCACTGACTCTTATTACCATAACGTGTTAGTTATTGTAAACTTTGATTACGAATAAATGTGTTATGTTTGTTAGTACAAACACGTGTTAATCTGAATGTACTGCATTATAATATAAACTAAAGACCGAACTCTTTGTTTGGACCGGTTTCGCGTGATTGAAAGTGGGTGACTGTCAATATAACTAGCGAGTGGTAGGAATAAGGCTGTGCCGCAACATTGAGCGTTGCACGACGCAACTTAACATTGAACGTGAAGGTAAGGACCAATTAAGCTCTATGTTATGCAGCGCAAAGGTTTTATAAATTAAATTTATAATTATTCACCTTCTACTCGCACTAAGAATTATTAAAAACAACAAGTGTTAACTGATTAAAGCAGTGAAGGGCACAAAATATTTTTGAAATGTCAGTTGGTCGAAGGATTTGTATAGCAGTAATTATAGACCTTTTATTCGTGTTAATTTAATTTTGACTTAGCACCAGCTTGTAATAAAAATAAATCTGTAAAAATCTCGATGAGCTTGCGAACATGTCAGTTTGTTGTATAACTACTTTTAAACATGTATATTGAATAAGTATACAAAGAATAAGTATATGAGCATATTTACTAATGATCTTTTAAATTTTATCCATAATGTTCAGGCATTTCAGAGTAATCAATTAATACACATAAGATAACATCCATTGAGGAACTGTCGCACACACAACATAGTTAAAACTGAGACCCATTTATATTCGTATATAAATAATATTATAGGACATAATGGTATAAGATCTTATACTATTATGGAGTGGGATTTCAATATTAATTTTTTCTCCTTAAAGAAAGATTTAATAAACAATTTAGATATGCCAACACGACAATAAATATTTTAACGGAGTTTAATTACACTAAAAAATTCAACTAATATTAATACTGATACTGATAATACAGATACTGTTCAAGGTAGTCACAGGTACTTCACTCTTTATGGTTCTATTAGTTTATCAAGTTTTTGTAAAAAAAACGAAATCTTTAATGTTACCAAAGTTCTCCATTTTCGATTCTATTTGTCTAAGTCACTTATAGTCTTAGGACCTAAATTATTTTACAAATTAAATATTTTTCAACATCAATAACCAAACTGTTTGGGATGATTTTATTCTCTTTTGTGATTTCTGTATTGACTACTAAACTATGAACGAGGTTTACTGTTACTAATTATATATATATAAGTTTTGGAAACTCTTCTGTTTATTCGTAGAATCGACGTGAAAATTTATCAATTATTCAATGCTACGAACTAATTTTGACTTCTGAGCGCTTAATAGTTCCTAAATAATTAACAGAATCACCGAGCATTGCTTGATATTTTTTTTGGTAAATTTTCTAAAAAAGAATCGTAGCTAGCTAGCATACTAATTTTGATGAAAATCGTTAGAGCCGTTTCCGAGATTCAGATTATACAAGAATTGTTCGTTTGAAGGTATGAGACAGATAGATAGATATAGAGCAACACGGTCCGCCAGTGGCATGTATTGCTCTATGCCTTTAAACAACGAACGGTCAAACCTCTTAGAAGAATATGGTAACCTATATCTGTAACTTATTTGTAGAGATCGTTTTTTGTTTTTTCGAAAGACGGTCCCCATTTTATCTCATCTACATTTTTTAAAGTTTTTATCATTATTTTCATCACAACTAAGACTTGAAGATTTTAAATATTTGACATTGGCAGAAATAGCTGATTAGCTGGTTGCCTTTTCATCAAAAGAAGAAGAACTTATTTGTATTACTTAATGCTATTTTAAAATACGGGATAAATGAATGGTTTACGTGATGAAAAATATATGTTTTTTTCGGATTTTGATGATGCAGTGTTAACACATGACAATTTACTTTATTATATTACCTTCAGCAATTCAGGTATTGTATGCAACTCAGTGATAACTGACTACAGCTATTTCACTCATCAGTACACTAAACGTGTTGGCCACATTTACCTTAACTTATTATTAGTAATACAATATTCTTCATAAAGAGGTGGGATAGAACTGACAACAGCCGAAGAATATCAGAAAAATACAGAGCATCTGTAGACGCAAATAATCGTTTACTTCCTTGACAACTTTCTCATTCAGGATGAAGGTAATCAGTAAATAGCAGCTGCTACTAAAGTTTATAACAATTTTATCACGAAAAATTCCAGCTGGATAAACTATCCACAAAAGAAAACATAAAGAGACTACAAAATATAAGTGATCATAACGACAAAGAATCTTGTCGTTATGATCACTTATATTTTGACTGCCTCGGTGGCGCAGTGGTAGCGTACACGACTGCTGTCCATAAGGTCTCGGGTCGAATCCTGGGTCGGACCAAATGTTTGTATGATCTGCAAATATTTGTTTCGGAGTTTGGGTGTATTCTATGTATAATATGTATGTATTTACTAAAAAAAATGTATTTATGTATTCATATCTGTTGTCCAGTAACCATTATACAAGCTCTGCTTAGTTTGGGACTAGATGGCGTTGTGTGTTAGATGTCCGAAATATTTATTTATTTATATAATCTTCCGTATCTCCAGTGAAATATATGGTTGATGTCTGAGATAAGATGATGGCAACATTGTTGAATAGGTAGACATTTACGGGACCGTGCACACGTTTCCGTAACTCAGTGGAACCCATCAGGGTTCATCGCAAGTTGCGACTCAGCGCGCTCGCTTATCCTGTAGCCATCTGACCTCGCGGGAAAGCTGCTGGATGACGTCAGGACAATGATTTATATATCAACTTGTAAAAGCGTCGACGGGAATGAATTGTTGAAGAGCTCGCAGGCGAGGCTAACAACTTTAACCCAACATTAAATATTAATTTGCGTGACTCTAGCTAGTGTCTATGCATGTACTGCTAAGTGTACATTCAATTACGTAATGGAAATAATTTAATTTAGTTAAGTGTGACCGGTGTATCCTTGAACTCTTAAGTGCAATGGAGCAATACGAAAATTACGAAAAATTTACTTTATTAAGTCGGAAATTACGAAATTACAGGCTGTACAGTATCTTTACATAATAATAAAAAGGATGATAACATTAGGTAGTGACGGGTCAACTCGACTTACTTAGTTGACTTTAGTTGGACTTATTCGATTTAAATCGACTAAGATTCTCCTTTAATCGAGTTTAACTTGATGTGTACAAACCAACTTACGAAAATTGGCGCTCGTGTTTTAAGTTTCATTACGTCTTCAAACGATTTCGTAAAAGAGGAGATTCTAAGTTCAATAGTTTTTTCAAGAAAATGTTACGCAATATCTTCGCAATTAGTGAACTATTTATATAAATGCGGTACTTGTTGTACCTATTTAAATTAGATTTAAATATGAAGGACATATTCCAACTCCAAAGAAGGACAAATAAAGGATAAAGAAGAAAGCTTATCACGATTTAACATGATGTAGGCACATTAAGGTTTACTTAATTAAGAAAACACTTTGTATTTAAATAAAGACCTAATTTTTACTTAGCAACAGGGTATAATATAGTATAAGATGTGCCAGATAAATTTAATAAGAAATTCCTTAATACTCGTAAAAATGCAGAACAAAATGCCTTGAAGGGAGTTATAAAGATCTAAATTTAATTACAAAATTATGAACGTAAAAAGATAACATAGATAAAAAACTTGAATATTGATTGGGTATTAACTTAAAACTTTAGAAATACTACGTTTCTGTTCGTTTCGTTTACGTTTCGTTTATACCGAAATAACTTAAATTCGTTATGATACGTTACAACAATATCGATACAGCTATTATTGTAATCAATCAACAACCCATAATGTCCCACTGCTGGGCTCGGGTCTCCTCTCAGTAGAGGGTTAAGGCCATACGTCCCCACGCTGAGTAAGTGCGGGTTGGGTAAGACTACGTTGTGGCTACATAATCTTACCGTTGGATGTTTCTAAGCCGCCCAAAGGCCTCCAACTGAGCCTTTCCACTGTTATCACAGGATAACAACCGAGACCGACTGCTTAACGTGGTCACGGAGACACTCATGGCAACGTGCCACCAGCGGTCACCCATCCAGGTACTGACCGCACGATTACCCCCGGCGATTGTTTCTTATCACCTAGTGCAACTGGGCTATGAGCGCCTATTATAGTAAATAGTAATAGATATTCATGTTATACATGTATTAGTTTCCTTATGAAACTTTGTGAACTTGGCCCGTAACCTTTCAATGTAGCGATCGCGCTGTCTACTGAATTCCTACGTAGGTACTTATTTGTTTGATCAAACCTAGTAGCATTGTTTATGTATACAACATATCGCTGGAAAATCGATCATTCCTTTCTTTGAAGCCAGATCACGCAACATTTATATTTAGAATAAGTTGTTGCGAAGGTTTCGTTTAATTTTAAACTTCGTAAGTTTTTGTTTACAATTTATAACAAGAAGATAGTAATAAAGGGTATGATGTTTTAAATTAAAATGAAGTAAACAAAACCATAACTTGTATATTACGTATTATGTAGGACCACAATGCGCAAGTAGGACACCAAATTATACAATTTAATGAGATTCAATGCCGTTACTAATGTTTCTGGGAGGCCGTACAAGTGCCACTTACCAAATTACACAATTGGATCCTGGCTGGTTTCCCTTGACTTGCCTAAACCTAAATTCATTTCGGTACGTCTTACTATATTCGCTAAGTCGATTAGAGGCTTCCTGCTCTATGGCACCACTCAATTGATTATGAAATTTACTAACAAGCATAAAATAAGAAACCTCAGGAAATGCTGCTGAAATGTGTATATAAAAAATGTAATGTGCTATTAGATATCTTTACATACTATAAAGTACAACGACTTTTTGTGCGTAAATTAGTTAGAAAACTACGGAACCGAGTTTGTTGTTTTTTTAGAATATCAAAATATCTTGTCACGTTTAAGTGTTTTGGACAAAGTCGTACCTGCAGTAAGACAGGTACACCCAGACGTATCGTAAACAACTTTCTATCTCTTAGTCTTATTGATTGACTTGATCTTGATTGATTTATGTCATAGATATATTTCTGGCAAATTTGTGTAACAGAAAGAATACTGAAAGAAAATAATGAATGTACTTATTTTTTTTCTGCTGATTCCGCGTAGAAAAGCTTTGTATTTTTAATGATTCAATATTCGTTACATTAAAATTGTTGTGGAAAGAATATTAAATAAATTAAAAGTAAACAATCAATTTACTAAACTTTAATTACATATACAAGTCATGGTGGTATTCCTACATTCATTTCAATTTTATATTGAAGCCAACTTCCGCCTGTAAATCTATTAAAATTCTAAACTACGTTTCGATTATTTATCATGTCATCATTTTGGTAGCGAAATAATAAATCATTGTAATGGTTATACATTATAGTTATATAATGTATTAAGATTAAAAATTCCGAGTTTTGGCGGAATGAAAGCTATGATTTAAAGCAACTAACCAACTCATTCTTGGATGATGAGTAACTACTTACTAAAATAACTGTAACCTTTAACTAAAATCCACCTCCTCCATAATCTGTATTTGCCGTCCCCTTTGAAATAAGTGATTGTGTAATGACACGACCATTTATATGTAAAAACTTTTTAATAATTGACATTTTCTAATTAATAAATTTACACTGCAGCTGACTCACGCGGCCCCGTCTGCGTTTTCTATGGCCCGTAACGTGATGTTTTACCACAGAAACAAATTTGTTTACAACCAAAAAGGTTATAGCCTAACCTTAAAATATAGACAATTGCTGTCGGTGATTTTTTTTTAGAACTTTTAAAGGGTAACAACTCTCGTATCTACATTATTTGCGAAACTTAAACTGTTTACGCAGCGCTCGCAATGGGAGCTTTTAAAAGAAGTTATTTCCCCCCGGTTTTCCAACATTTTTCATTGATAATCCGCTCTTTTAAATAATAATTAATAAATATTATAATAAATATTTAGAACATCTAACATACAACACTACAGCGTTACAACACAACTAATCTAGCACCCATAATACAAGCTAAGTAGTGCTCATGTTAAGGGTACTAGACAACTGATATAAATACATATATACTTATTTTGTAAATACATACATATCAAACATAGAAAACACTCAAAGTCCGAAAGAAAAAAAAAATTTGTAAATCATACAAACATTCGGTCCGACCCGAGAATCGAACCCGAGACCTCAAGCACAGCAGTCGCATATGCTACCACTGCACCACTGAGTTGATCGTAATCTGATACAATTTATAGCCTTCCTCGATAAATGGGCTATGCAACACTTACATATTTTTTTAAATCCGACCAGTAGTTCCTAACATTAGCGAGTTGAACCAAACAAACAAACTCTTCAGCTTTGTAATATTAGTACAGATAGTATAGAGTTTTCTTATTTTATTCACCACTGCTTTCCCAAAGTAAAATACCCTGTCAATTCTTCCGAATGAAAGCGATACCATCTCTTTTTATTTTACAATCGACAACGAATTTAGTGTAGCCGACTGTAAAAATAAAACAAAAATCTTAGTGTGTTCAATACAATTTTACAATCGATTGGATCCATAGCCTATTGTAACACATTGATGAAGATCAATTCGTGGCAATTGTGACAAATGGGTCACGTAACTGACATTACTTGACCGACATTTAATCGGCCAGAAGACATCGCTGGCAATTATACTGATTGTTTAAACACTACGCTCGCTTCCACCTATTCATTCCATTCCATTCAATCAGTGATTCACTCAATTTGTTCATTTTTTCACCTTCACAGTTTTTGAAACATGTCACATCGGCATTCAGTCTAGAGTTTTATTTTAGAACTGTAAGCATTTAAAGTTTAAGTGCTTTGCGTTTCTTTTAAGACAGAAAGACCAATTTTTATCAACTGAGACTTTTGTGGCAGTTTTTTATGGTTAAGTGTTGCAAATGTGAATATAAACCGCTTATTTTCGGTATTTGAAAAGCTTTTGTGCCACTACTTATAACATTTTACGTGTCTTTAAATTTATTATAGTTGACAATAATCTTATATAGAGAAATAAAGTAAATCAAGAGCATCTTAAGAATCAATCAACGGCTAAAAAAGAAGTGGTCCTCGTTATGGTTTTTTTCGTATGCCACTTGTAATTTTACATTTAGATCTGCCTCGTAGTTCCAGGTAATTTTGAGGTATGAAAATCTAAGAGGTTTTGTGCCTTACTGATTAAATATTATACTCTGATATGACAGCGATAGAGTAATTTAAGTGAATTAAAAAAGTACTTACTGGGTTGGTAAATATTGGTATAGCTATATCAGTTATACAAGCTACAATACTGTAAAGTTTCATCTAAATCGGTTCAATAGTTTTACGTGTAAGAGTAACAAATATCCATACATCCTCACAAACTTACTTATTTATTTAACTTACCTAACTGGTAACTGTTTTGAATCTAGGTATTGAAATGCATCTATCATAATATAATAAGACGGGCCTTTCGTCAAGTTGTTAGTGACCATTGCTGCTGAACTAGAGGTTCTCTCTACAATGTGTACTCGTTTAGTAATAAATATTTTTTCAGTATTCTGATTGCAATTTCACTAGTTTCAAGTCAGTCATCCGTATCTGAGATGTCACAAGATGTTGATTTAATTTTATTGTTTTTTAATTAAACTTTGTTTTCAACAACAGCCTTTAAACAGCCCATTTCTGGACACAGTTTTCTCCTTAGAAAGGAAGTTTCGGCTTACTTTAAGGTACCACGCTGACCAGACGGGTTGGTATAGGCTTTCATAAGTTCTGGGAGAGGTCTAGATGTCGTAATAATGCGCTTCCCGGATCCCTCCCGTCTCAGGCGCAGAGTCGCACACCGTGTGGTTTTAGTTGGTTCGATTCCGACACACCACACCGCTGCAACCCCGGTGCGGTGAAGGCCCGAGGGGGTTCCCATATGTAAAAAAGGTGTATTTGCTTGTTTAGTAAAAGGGTTAACCTCGCGAAGTGTCGAAGCGAAGAGCCTATGCAATCTTGAATCATACAAACTTTGAAACTCTGTTTCATCCCTTTAGGGGGATTATTTTGAAAAATCTTTTCTTAGCGCACGTCTCGTCACAATAGCTACATGTGTACCAAATTTCAGTGCAATCCACCACCGTTGTTGCGGGCGTCCATGGACAGAGGCAATCGCTCACCATGAGGCGATATGAATGCTCGTTTGCCCCTTACTCCACAAAAAAACGCTGTATCTTAAGTCCAAAATAAACGTATTTATTTTACATTCTTCATCATGTGAACTATCAAAATAAAGGACAAGTAACCAATGAAAATAAACTACTATGATATAAGGATCGATAAACAACTGAAATAAGGAAATTACAAGATATCATAAATTCAAATACCAAAGCTGACGAAAATAGAACTAATTTGGATCATGGGAGGTATACAAATGAACGACGATTATTCATTTGTTACTGAAATAAAAAAAATAAAATAATTGCTGCATTGATCCACTTGCAACGTTTTTATTTGCCCGATTAATAAATGTTTCAACCGCCTACTTCTACAATGTAATAATATAATTATGGTAATGAAGTCGTCAAACGTTATTCGAAACCCCTATTAAATAGGTATTATTCAAGCCCCTTTTTTATTTAAGCATGTCGATAACACAAAATGTAGCATTTAAATTCAACCAACCCTATCATTATACAACTTTACTTCAATAAGTAGCCACTTCGAGGCGGAAACTTGGCCCTTTGTGTCCTAATAAACACTTTTCAAAGGAAAAGATTGAATTCATTCTTAACTTCTCTTAAAGCAACGTGACTTAGACACTAAGTTAGGATTTAAATGAACCTTTCAAAGAAAAGGAACAAAAGAACTGTGGTAATGTCATAGACGAGGCGTGAAAGTTTTAATAAAACACTTTAAATTTGTCTTTGGTAACGTCTAGCGTCTCTTGCAGTTCCAACAGAGATGAATTAACTGCGTAATAAATTAAAACTACATTTTATGCTCGTTTTAATTGAAATAGAGTGACTAACCATATAGTAATACATCTAAAATTAAAATGAAGGAAGTATCCTCAAAAAAAATGGAATAATGCAACACTTGCGTTACTTTGTCAATAGGTAAGACTGGAATGGTTTCCTAAGTTCTGCCCAAATGCTATTAAGTACTTTACATAGTTTCCTTTTTCGGTATTCGTTATTTACTCAATAGTCAATGCTGGCTATCAAATTATTTATGATCTACATTATAAGCTTAATACGAAAACTTTTAATATGAAAAGTACCGTTGAAATACTACAAAACTCAGAGATAAACTGGTCAAGTGTTTAGTTTTATACAAATCAATGATGCGAGAAAGTTGACCACAATTGCCTTACCATAAACGTATACATATTCGTTCATAATAATTTTTTAATACAAAACTGTGACAGTAATTTTGTCATCTTTTACGTAACAATGTATCACAAATATTCAACAATTAGAAGCTGTCAAGATTTTAGAAAATATCAAAATGAATATTATCACTTTTGTTGTTAACATATTTCTTTCTGAACGAACAAACCTTTTCGTACCAACATTGTGGTACTACTTATATTCTTTGATAGCAATTACTTTGATTCAATTAAACTGTTGTTACACTATTGAATGCGCCTTTACTAGAATAAACTTTGGATTGTAGAACTAATTCAACAAAGTTCAATAAGAAACAATAAAACAAACATGATATTTACTATGATGTTTTCGTTTTTAAAGAAACGAAAGCCAATTTGATTTCTAAGTAGCATAATGCAAATAAAAGAACGAAGTTGTAACTAAACAAACGATTGTAATGTACCTATTGTCCACGAAGTGAACCCCGTAGACATACTTTCTCACGATAAAAGAGTGAGAGGAAACTATCAAGTAAATTGACACTCCATTCTTAATTTACTGTACTCAAGTGGCATTGAGATCATTGTTACTATCTATCTACGCAACGCTTCAACGTCTTTTTGAATAATGAGTTATAGGTGCAATATAAGCTAACAAGGACTGAATTTATACACTCGTTTTTGTAACGTAGTCTACGTTATTACTATTCTTAATCTAATTCAAAAAAGGGAGAGGTTCACAATTTGAGTGTTTTCTTTTCTCATCATTTAATTTTACCTGCAACTCCGCTAGGCGATCTCTACAGCATTCCTTTGCTGGTAACATAAGGATATTAACTTTGATTTAAACTATTCTTCATTAAAGTTCATGTATAGTTCGTGCTAGTCTATTGCTAATATTGTAGTTCCTATGTCACAGTTTTTTTTAAGAACTGTAAAAAGGTTAGTTTTTATAATGGAAAACCGCTGAGAAAAAAACAATATTGAACATGTTCAATATTGTTTTTTTTCCATGATAGACACTTTTTTTTATTGTACATCAATTTTAATACGATTGAAATTTCAATTTTAAGGAAGAAAGTATGCCCCTTTTAAGCGTTTAAATTAAGAATTAAAGAATGCAACAATCAATAACTCCATGTATGTTAGTCTTTTTTAACCAACAATTTGTTAAATATTAAATTAAAAGAAGTCATTACGTGTTAAGTACATGAAAAAGTTTTTTTAATTATCAACCAACCTTCTCATCTGACACGTACAAATGTGCACGATACAAATTCTGCTAGTATAAAGTGTGTTATATAAAGCCTTTAATGTCCATAATATTGAAGATGTGGTTTCAACAAAAAAATGACTGTAGATAAATAAATGTATGCTGGCTGTAATAATATTTTATACGACCTAAGCATTAGCACGCAAAAACAATATTTATACAGTGATGTGCCATAAATTTACAAGTAGCCAGATGGTCGCGAGTGTGCAAAAAAGTTAATCTCCTGTGCCCATTATTTTGAATCATTAAACGATTAGAACAATGGACCATGTCGCGTGACATGATTACCATTATGAAAATAACGTTTGGAGATTATATCAGCGTTACACGTGAACGTTTTAAACTATTGTGTTTATATTTTATGTACCTGATCCGTATATTGATGAAGTGGTAGGTAATGTGCTGTGGGTTTTAGGTTATATTAAGAGAATTAATGATGATAGAGCGCTTAAATATCTTGGTATGTCCGTTTAGATGTACCTGTTCGCGCTTTGTGAAAGTTCAAGTTAAATATTGTCATTGAAGCCTCATTTTGATATTTTAGAAGAAAAGAACAATGGCTTTGAAAAGTTTCACGTATTATATCAGCGTATTATAGTTCCGAAATGTATGGCCCGGTTTTGTTTTTATCGCAATTTAATCAAGACTGTTCTGTGGTTCCAAGAAAATCAGTTAATTTCCAATCCTAAGTGAACAATTCTGTCAGATTATAATCGACATCATATTAGACTCGACTAGTTAATTACACGACTCTACAAAAAAATTTTCGTTGTTTGTCCTAAAGTTTATACTATTATTTTCCAGTTAGTTATGCACAAAAACGAAAAGAAAGTACCTTTTCTCGGTATAAAGTTTGCTTTTGTGATAGTTATAATAATAATACTCATTTTTCAATTTTTTCATAAATTTTAATTGATTTTAATATTTTTAAAAAGACCGCGCGGTGAGAGTGGCGTATTAACGTTTACACTGTGCCGCTAGATGGCACCTGAGTGATAAACAACCATCAAGTGTTATTTACAAGCCCAGAATAACTTAAAATGTCGTCACGAAAGTGCAAATACGATGCTGATGCATTTTGTTTTATATGTGGTCAATTTATTAAAGTTCGAGACGTGAAATATGAACTAAAGACATCTCACGTTCTCTGTGAAGCCTATGAAGCATATTTTGACTGTCCTGTACGGAATCAAGATAAGCCATGGGCTCCACATGTTGCTTGTAGTTATTGTAAAAGGTGTTTGGAAGGTAAGCAATTTTTATTTAACTAAGCGATTTTTCCAAAATAATAATAGACATATTAATTTTTATTTTTATATTTTTAGGTTGGTATCGAGGTGAGAAAAGGTCTATGAAATTTGCAATACCAAGGATTTGGCGAGAACCAAAAGACCATATTACTGACTGCTACTTTTGTATGGTGAATCCGAGTAAAAGACGTAGAGGTAAAAATGCAAAACCTATTGAATATCCTGACCTCGAATCTTCTTCTGCTCCAATTGCTCACGACCTGACACGACCAGTACCTGAGCCACCAAAACAATTATCGCAGAAAAGTAGCTCATCTTTTAGTTCTTATAAAAGTAATTCCGATAAGGAGTTTTTGCCTACACCTGAACAACCAAAACACTATCTCATTACTTCAGAAGATTTTAACGATCTAATTAGAGATTTAAATTTGCCAAAAAATAAAGCAGAGCTTCTAGGCTCTCGGTTAAAACAGTGGAATTTGCTTGATGATGTTAAGATCACGGATCAGCGGACTAGGCATGAAATGTTTGCAACGTTTTTCACGAAGGAAGATGGACTTTGTTTTTGTAATGACATTAAAGGTATGTTTGAAGCAATTGGCATACCCTGTTTCCCTAGCGAATGGCGTTTATTCATTGACAGCTCTACAAAAAGTTTAAAAGCAGTTCTATTGCACAACGGAAATAAATTTCCGTCTCTTCCAATTGCTCACTCAGTACATCTTAAAGAAAATTATGAAAGTGTCAAAATTTTGCTTGAATCTGTAAAGTATCGTGAGTATAACTGGGAGCTGATTGGAGATTTTAAAATGGTGGGATTTTTAATGGGGCTACAGGGTGGATATACAAAGTATCCGTGTTATTTGTGCTTGTGGGACAGCAGAGCGGATTCTAAACACTATATTCAACGGTCATGGCCTGTAAGAACAGAATTGTGTGTCGGAAAACAGAACGTCAAATTTGAGCCGATTGTTGAAGCGGAAAAAGTGTTAATGCCGCCTTTGCACATTAAGTTAGGGTTGATGAAACAATTTGTTAAAAAACTGGATGAAACTTCAGAAGCTTTTGGATACTTAAAAAAATTTTTTCCGAAGTTATCGGAAGCAAAGGTTAAAGCTGGGGTTTTTGTTGGTCCGCAAATAAGACAGATTTTCGCCGATGAAAAATTTCCAACGTTGCTGAATCGTATTCAAAAAGCAAGTTGGAACAGTTTTAAAGCAGTAGTTTCTGGATTTTTAGGAAATAATAAAGCTGAAAACTACGAAAAGTTGGTTGAGGATATGCTTACAAATTTTAAGGCCATGGGCTGCAGGATGTCATTAAAAGTACATATGCTGCATGCTCATTTGGATAAATTTAAAAACAATATGGGAGCCTATTCCGAAGAGCAAGGAGAACGTTTCCATCAGGACATCATGAATTTTGAACAACGCTATCAAGGCCAATACAATGAAAACATGATGGGCGACTATATTTGGGGTTTATTGAGAGAAAGTAGCTATGAACATAAAAGAAAAAGTAAAAGTGTGCACTTTTAAGTTATTTTCCACTTTTCTGTAAGCTAATTTGATAGTAAAACTTAATAAAAATAATAAACATTTTTATTTCAATAGTTTTATTTTCAATCAAAAATTAAAATCCGAGATTTTTAAAAATTTCGTTCAATCAGTCTTCTAAGCACAAAAGCAAAGTTTTTCATGCCATATATTTTTTTTCCGTCTTATTACGACCTAAACTACCGAAATTTAATGCTTTGCAATCAAAGTCAAATTTCATGTTGACCCGTGTTATAAACGAAGGTAACTTTATCTACACTACTTTAATAATTCGAAACATACAGTACCTAACTTTCTGATCGCTCCGACAACCTGCTGTGAATGTAGGGTCTCAATAAGTAAATTACAAATAAATTACATTTAGGTACATAGGATCGAAGTTGCTTGGCGAATTGTAACAACATTAAAATAGCATTGAAACAGATAGACAAATAAATTTTATCATTAGACTTGTTGGCCTTCGTTGCTCAAAGGAATTTTTACTCTTATGTAATATTACATGCGTAAAAATTTAAAAAAAGAATGTAAATTATAATCTCAAGTAGGAAAAATTTGTGTTGTTTGTTGTATTTTAAAGGTAAATATGATTAGTATTTTACAGGCAATCTCTGTAATTAACTGCCTTGGTGGCGCAGCGGTAGCGTATGCGACTGCTGTTCTCTAGGTCTCGGGTTCGATTCCCGGGTCGGATCAGATCAAATGTTTGTATGATCTACAAATGTTTCTTTCGGAGTTTGGGTGTTTTCTATGTATGATATGTATGTATTTACAAAAAAAGTATATATGTATTTATATCAGTTGTCTAGTACCCATAATAGAAGCTCTGCTTAGTTTGAGACTAGATGGCGTTGTGTAAAAAAACTTCTGACAAATATTATAAACCTTCTGACAGCGACGGTTTAATTTTTTTCCTTCCCTTGATAACAATTTTTGGATAAAAATCCAGGTTCTTTTCGCTGTCAGGGGCCAGAGTGTGCAAATTTTCATGATCATCAAGTGAACAGTACGAATAAAATACGAACGTCAAACAAAAAGATTATTGATTCATCTAATATACACACTGTTGTCAATAATACCTCCATTGTATTTTTAATTAAATATGAAGAATATTTATTAAATATATATAATTGTCATAATACTTACATAAGAACTACGCCTCATTCTCATTATTAAAACCCTTAATTATGCAGTTATTTCTAATGTCAGTTACTGCTGTGGTTCTAACAACGGTAGTTAATCCGCCTAAGCCTTGTTAGTCGAATATGAAATCTAGAACTGCAGTCGTAGCCAACGCTCACAGAGCAAATGTCGTTTAGAGGAAGTGGTCTCATCCAATTAAGAGCATGCTCGCTGGATTGCTTCCAAGGTTTTTGTCGTTTTTGTAATTGTCCTCCCGTACTTTTCTTTTTATAAGAGAGGTCGGAACTGCCTGTCTCTTTTATGTTCAATTGCTAAATAATACGCCGAATGCTAGTTTAATCTGTAATCACTATATATATGTATACATATAGTATAGACCCACTTATAGTGGAATTATTTCAAAGGAGATACTTATGATCTGTCTTCCTAAAAGTTTCTAACTGTACCAAGTGACGTGAGTAAGCTATAGATGCAGTAGAGTATGCAAATGAGGAATATCGGGAGTAGCGATGACGGCGGTCGGTACGCTATTATGTGTCGCCGTACCCATTGTGTGGTACCATGAGTGCAGAGAGGTACAAGGCGCGTGTGCGGGCTCGGCTATCTACCTCGTCGACCGCATGACAAAACGGTACCTCCAAAGTATTTGTTTCGAGTCGTGATTGACGCCCGGTTTCTTGCTCCCAATGTTTATGTACTTGGTGGAACAAGTTTGGACGTAGCAGAGTTGTGGTCTTTGCTCATGTAGCTTTAAGTGCAATAGTTAAGTCACCAACCTTCTTACAAATAATGGCATTTTATTTTATTTTGAAATACCTAAAACATGCACAATTCATGACTATAACTTCAGTAATCTCATGCCCCTGTATCCAAAGTCGTATAATATACTGTTTAATTATCTCATTATTGCGTTTGTGAATTGTCTTATATTAAATAATACAATTTTTATTCACAAATGGTTGTTCTAGGTCAGGGTGTACCTATTTTGTATGATTATAAAGTCTCACGAAAGATAGATAATTAACTAGTTCGGCGTCTTAAATATTAAAAACATATCTCTATCTAAATAAGGTGATCACGTTTTAATATAAAAACCACGAATTCACGGAACAGGTATAAAAATTTGTCGCATAATCCATTGGGCTTATATGTTTAAACGAATATGTTTTTTAAGAAAACTTTCTTTTGTATTCAAGGAACGTACTTGTTTTGTGTTGAAAATGTAAACACGTTGATATTTAAATTTCTTATATTTTTGTGATTCCGAACAAATTTTTATGTTTGAAAATGTTATGAGATTTATAAATAAATTGGACACAACCGTATAATAACTTTGACAGTAACATAAACCATGTTATACTGTGTGCAATAATAAACGCGTTTATCTATTGGGGAGACAGACACCGTTAATGCTCGTGCAGTCGTGCCAAATCTCTTCATTAAACTGGTTAGACGTGGCCCGATAGCGGTACATCCCGCTGTTTACATTTGCCATCTATACCTACTTACCTACCGCTTGTATTCTCAAACACTCTGTAGTATTGTCAAATGTAATTGTAAATTGTTATCAGATCTTTGCACAAGTATTAAAATTACACATTCAGAATTTCTACATATTTACGAATAGAGTCTTGTTAATATCTATGAAGTGATCTTGAAATTCTGCAGTAACAAATTGTGAGTTAACGTCTACTTGTTATAAGATCAAATAACCCGCAATAATGATAAAAATTAGCTATGTTGAAATTATGTTACGTCGGTTAAAATACAGGTCTTGCTTTGGTTACACATAGGTGCTCAATTAGAAAAGTTGGTTTCGTTTTCTTCTGACTTGCCACAGACGAAATTTTAATGAAGTCTATCCAGGACTTTGTAAGAGCAATCATACTTTCTAAGGAATTTTTAATGGATTCACCTGTGTTTTATCCGTGAACCCATAACTCATGAACCATAATCATGCATAATTATCTCTTATGTCATACGACAATCGAATCCTTAGCATTTGATGCCGTGTTGGCTGCTTAAAGACTTCAGTAATTTCTTCCTATAATTAATATTAATAATGAGTAAGTAGATTATTAGCAGAAATATTAATTTGTGTATTCAATGTTTTTAGTCTAAGTGCTTTAGGAAACTATTTGAGTACAACTTGATATTGATGTACGTTATATATTCTTATATATATAGACTCGTTTAACTAACTAAGTGTTACGCAATCTGTATTTCTCAGCCCAAATTTTATATATGTATTCATAGTAGGGCTTGATTAAACAACGAATATCTTCACAAACATTTACATATTTTAGAAAATTGTTAGAATCTGCATAAAAATATTCCGAAACCCGACAGGTATCCACGACATAGTTATGGTAATCGCACGAAAAATTTCCTACTTTCATTCCTGTAAACTTTGTACTTAGATAATTCAGGCCAAGAATTTAGAGAAACATTTAACGTATTATAGTAGAAATCTCAATGTTAATTCAATCTTAAGGTGGAAACAAGTTCTACAAACTAGAACCTACATAAACTAATAAGATATCAGGCTCCCATTATTAACAATCGGCGAACCAAAACAGAGATCATATAGAGATTAGAACAGTCGCGATTTAACTCGGTTCGCCTAATTTGTTATTCACAGAGTGTAGCGACTACGTAATTTATATAAGCGCAGTTATCACCGATAAATGATACCGTGGAGCTTTGAAAGCTGATTACTTCTTTAAGAAACTAGATACTGTTGTAAAACTAAAGGTGTTCTAGTCGTCCTGTGTCGCAAGTCCTGACGCCGGCTAGTTGGCGCCCTGACACAGTTTCTGCTAAATCAACGTGCTATAATTGCAATGAAAGCTAAATATAATTGCACATTGTCATTCTCAACGCGACGTCGCCCGCTCCGACGGCGCTGAACATCCTCGCACGCATCCAAATAAGCGGCCTCCACTCCCGCCGCTTACGAATGAGGATTTAATTTAATGTTCTGGATAGTAATTCGTTTCAAAACAATAGCAACAGACACAACATTGAATACATATGCAGAGTTTTAGCCGCTTTACACGGAACATGTATAAGAAATGAGCAGTTGTTTTTGTATTCAGGTAACTACATTACGTTTGAAAATTATGTTAATACGAAGCTACTGTTGAACTTATTTTAACAGTATCACAGTTATACATGTACGGATATTTGAATCGAATTAAATCTGAAAATAAACCTCGTGTGCGCATGTAACAATTCTGGTATACGTCACAGCATGTTAGCATAACATGGTTTGTTTTACAAAACTTAATATTTTGGTATCAAAATATTATTGTACAGAACCGCTGTTCGATTTTGGCAGTCGTCCATTAGTAAGTATTGGGACGAGGCAGACTTCAAGAATGGGCGCTCTGGGCCCAACAAACAATCCCAATCTTCTAATAACAGTTCTCTTACAATCTCTGATCCTCCTTACTCAATAAAAGATTCACCAGATTATAACTGCAAATAATTCTGCTGTTTCATTGTATTCCATTAATATTACATGATGCTAAAACAAACCAGTGAAAACTTGGCTGAATTTTAAAAGACGCCTGCAAGTGTTTTCATTACTTTTTTATAGCCTAATGATACTTTTATGCTGATTTCAAAATTACAGCTTCGTCAGGGATCCGTAGAATTGATTTACGAATGGTTTTATATAAGCTACAAATATTTTAAAATTATTGTTTCAAAATTAATAGCTATTAACATTTACTTTATGTAGATGTTTTTCTATCTGCATGAAAGGATATGAAATTTTTTCTATACCTTAAAGCATAAATTTGAAATTTCATGTAAATTAATTGAGTATTTTCATAGTAAAGAATAAAAATAAACATACAAGCTTAAATTAAATTGTGAGATTCTTTACTTATCAGAAGCATGGTTTTAGTCTATATAAAAGACTCGAGATAAAAGGTTCGAGCTCGTAATGTCTCGATAGGAAGTTACACGTTTTTCATACACTATTAGTGACATTAGCTTCTAGATGTTTAAATAACATTGAAAGCGATTCATATAACATTAATGACATTTGTTTAAGAAACAATAGACCGACATATTACAACCTCATAATGATTACAACAGAATTGTAAACTACATAGTTAACGAAGAGAAAGTTTACATACTATTGTATTCGCATTTATGTAAAATACATACGTTCATACTATCCTTACAAGACAGTGCGTTAAGTGCGAAAACCTGCAACGGACGCTCACTGCATGTTGATGCGAAGAAAGAGACAAACTACTAAAGCCTCATCAGACCATCGCACTTAGAACTAGCACCCTCACACTACAACCGCGCTAACCTCAACTACATGCTAGTTTATGCATCGAGCTTAAACTAAACGTTTACACAGACTTAACAGACCGGTTTCAACAGCGCTGAATGTTCCGTTCAATAAACGAAATAGACCACAAATACTCGATATCGCCTCAGAGCTATCCCTATGATACTTTCAAATTGAGTATAGGAAATGCAGACGGCAGGTGAGCAGTTATTGCTGATTTAAACGAAACTATTGTTATCAGGGGTTAGTGGGTGGTGTCTTCCGAGGGCATTGTCTATCCACTAAGTATACTAATATCCTCACTACCAATTTAGGCTGTTGTAATAGCTGAGTATTCACATCAGCTGCATGTGAAAGGATTAACTAAACTCAGTGTTTGAGCAACAATACACGAAAAAGATCAAATACAATAAATTTAAACGGTACACAAATCTAGGTCGCTATGCATCTATTTAGGAAATAATATTGTGAGTGACACAAACAACAGTAAGAACAGAACCAAGCTCTATTTACATACCGTCCGGAGAAAGTAAAATGTAGGAGCTACAGACTCGGATTTAATTGCTTTCGATTCTATAATGGTACGAGACAACAAAGAAATAAATCCTAATGTAAAATATTACTATAATGGTTTTGAGAGATTAAAGGACTGGAATATAAAAAAAATAACAAATACAGTATGAAATAACACACATTTCTTCAAATATGTCCGTTGAAGAGGTATTTTAGTGGATTTTTAATGGTTACGCAGGCTGACAACACAAGCCTGCGTATTTCGGAACGAGGCAAGGTTTTATCTATTATTACGAGTACGGCGAGCACCCTTGATTATTCATGTCGGTTCGTGATGCATGCATTGTAACTCGGCGTAGAGTGTGAAGCAAAGACGAGGGGATAAGCCACGATTAATCAACGTTAACCTTGAAACTTCGTACACATCTTAAGTTCAAAATTAATATTCATATAGTAGTCAGATTTAGCAATTAGTTATCTTGAATATACGTCTTTCTGATTCGTGGCTTCTGTGTTAGACCGCCTCAATTAATTAGGGCTGGTACTTTTTATTCTGATACAAATATCCACTACTACAATATTCTGAGCTTATAACGTTTTACTAATAAGTGTAATTTTACTAATAGTATTGTATAATGTATTAGCACTAGTAATTGTATTTCTGAATTTGCCATGTTTAAACTTACACCTTTGAACTTAATTAATATCAATTAAGCATAGAGTTGCATACAGGAAAGACATTTATTATATAAATTATTTATAATTTTAATTATTAGTAGCACTTTAGATACACTCTGTTCTCTTCTAAATGATGATTTGAGTTTGTGTAAAGGATATGAATAGCAGGATATCGTTAAGGGGTTCATCGAAAAGGGTTTAAAACAACTAACTGTACAGTTACAAAGTAAAGTAATAATTACCTACAGTTGACTAGCTATAAAAAGATTTCGATTAGACTTTTTTACATTCTGTCCATTTCTGACTTTAGTAGTTTTAATACTTGCACTTCGGGCATAAAGGACAGTAGCTAGATGACCGAGCTTTGCTCGGTGTTTTTCTTTGGCAATTTTTTTTTAAATGAATCCTGGCTGAATTGATTTCTCACCCTCAAAGTCCTGCATACAAAATATCATGAAAATTGTTGGCGCCGTTTCCGAATTTCAGATTATGTAAGTCTCCTTCAAGTACTAAATGTGATTTAAGTCAGTATTAGCCTTAAGTTTGAAATGACCACACTAAAAATATATATTTGTCGTAATATTCACTTAGTTCTATTAGAAAACTAGTTGATTAATGTATTATTGAATTAAATAGCTTAAAAAAAATTAAATAGCTTTATAGCATTTGTAACAATTTGTGCTCAGTAAATTAACTTACTTAATTAATTTACGCATCTTTTTTGGGAATTAAATACTAACGAAGACTGTCCATTAAGACTAGTATAATAATACTATAGTAAAACAAGATTTTTAAATAATAACACAGAGTCCATTAAATAACTAAAAAAGGTCTTCTTCACTATATAATTAAGTCTCACTTCGTCTTTGTGTTTAAAATTACAATGAAAACTATGAAGAACAAAGCGATTTTAATTGCAGGGACTTATGCGAACTGAGAATGCTTAAACATAAGTATTACAAGGACCAATAGTCAGAACCAGTTACTCATATAATCTTGCCGAGTTTGAAATCATCATTGTCACTATAATATGAATTGCAGAGAATGTCACTTACCGAATAAGATATAATAAGATATTATAAAGTGGCATTTAAGTATTAAGTATTCGTGTGGTGATAAATTAAGAATACAGAGAATCACTGTCCCCATTCATCCAGTGAGCGTCATAAGAGCCGACAACGATGAAAACTGCAGGAAAACAACACTCCAAAGAGAAGGAAAATTTGAAGTCAACCCTATAGCAATCCGTCTAGCCGGTATGGTATATAAGACCAAAACCTCCTGTCTAAGGAGTCAGCACTGGGAGTATTTAAAGCTGTTCATGTGATTTATGAGTTAAGTACCTATTGGGAATTATCGTATAACACTACTAATACTAACTTATTAACTTTCGCGTACCCGTGTCGACGACGTGTGCGAGGGCCCTAAAAGGGCGGTAACACACATATGTTTCTTGAGTTGCAAGTGCCCATGCGTAGCAGTGGTCACTTACTATCAGATAACTAATCTTCTGTCCTTTATTAAGACTGGGATGAAAGTTTTTAGCACATATCGCTTAAAATTAACCTTCTTCCAAGATATGAATTTGGTATTCCAAATATGATATTCCTTTCCTTCTCCGCTCGTTCAATTCGTTTTAGGAGGAACTCGGATAATATGCACCTTGTGGGTATTAATATATACAATAATTAAGGAAACCAGACAAAAGTCACTATCCCACTTCCAATTCTGTTCATGTTATTAAGACCTTATACAAGGTTGTTAGTCTAAGGTAGCCAAATTCGATATGTTTCCCAAACATACTTTAGAAGCTAATTCACCGTGCAAAGTCCAACATAGTGCGTTCTAAAACAATTATGATACCAAATTTTCTTGTTGTTAAATCGATCAATAAACATTACGTACTTAAAGAACGAAACGTATGATGATGGCATACAAAAAATATAATTAATTTCGTCATCAACACTTATTTAACGGGATTTTGGAGTTTAACTAATAATATTGTTCAACACTGCACTGCTAGATACAGAACTCTTCTAAGAAATGAGGTTTGGGCCTACTGCATCATGCTGACCAGACAGGTTGGTGCAGGGGTCAGGGCCTCTCCGGATGGCGTATGAAAGCGGTTCTCGGATCCCTCCTGTCTCAGGTACAGAGCGGCACACCGTGTGCTTTTAGTCGGTTCGATTCCGACACACCGCCCCGCCGCAAACCCGGGGTGAAGACACGTAAAAAAAAGGGGGTCATCGCCTCACGCCGCCCTGAGTGAGACCGCGGGTGGTCGGGGCGGGTTTTCTCCTCCATCCGCTTTCGAGGCCAGCCGCGAGAAGGCGATGTCACGCGTGTGTCGTACGTCGCCTAAATTGAGAGTTTTTCACTGCAGACGGTGCCCGCTTCAGTGCGGACAGGCGCTGGGAGGAGTTTGGACGTCATTAGAAAGCGGCTCCCGGATACCTCCAGTCTCAGGCGCAGAGTGGCACACCATGTGGTTTTAGTCGGTTCGATTCCGACACACCGCCCCGCCGCAAACCCTGGTGGGATGAAGGCCCGAAGGGGTTTCCAAATGAAAAAAAGTGTTGGTCTCAAGTGTTACTTCTATAGGTAGTGCTGTTTTCCTGCCTAGTTTGGTTCTATTGTCAACTCTTACGATACCGAACGGGATGAACAGCGGTTGTGCATTCCGTAAACTTCTATTTAATAGTATAAAATACTAACAATACAACTATAAGCTGTATTATTATGAAGTTTCATTAAATTGCATTCAGTAGTTTTTACGTAAAAGAGTAAGAAACATCCATACAAACTTACAAACTTTCGCGTTAATAATATTAATAGGATTTTGAACAACGAATTGGTTGGTTTTGGTCACGGTAAAAAATTTATTGTGTTGTACAACGTGTATTCCAGGCAACGAGAATGGAAAATTTTACATATATGGCGCAGCAGCGCATAAAAGCAAACAAGCATACATTGGCTCTAATATATTAGATAAGATTACTGGATGCAGTCATTTTCATAAGAACCTCCTACACAAACACTGATAATTTGTTCACGCTCTCATTATCTTATAAATTGTCACTTTATTTCGCGTACGTACTGAAGTGGGTCGGCGAATAGCGTAATATCCATGTCTTAATTTTAGACGTAGCATATTGTAATGATACTAGTTCATACACCGAACGAGTTCCTTTGGGTTACAATAACCCGTGTTAACAAATAGTCTGTGACTTTTTCCACTTAAATGGGTCTAAATGTCGCACCTTATCTTGGGAACCGGTGACTTCGAAGGTGTTAAACTTCAAATAACAAGCTAGTAAGCACTGTTATGTATGGTGAGGCAATAATCTGAGCAAAGTGTTAGGGGTCATTATTAAGTACCCTAAAAAAAGAAAAAAATCGACGTCTTATATGTTTATAAATCACTTCATTATAGTAATATTTGAGCAGTAATGATACGTTATTATAATTGGTCGCATCGGGAATAAGAGAAATTTGACGTTACTGCTATAGGTCCCGTATGACGTTTCTCATTTAATAATAATTCATAGATAAAGATTGATTTAAAAATTATTTTTGTAGTATATTAAATTAAAACTAAATGAATAAATGTAACAGACTTGATCTTAAATAAATTCAATAACTTATGCTAAGCTCGTACTAAGAGTAATGAAATTTCTTGAAATAATCTTCTTTGTTATATTACTAAGTAAAAAATATAATTTTAGTAAGGGCAGGTCAAAGAGAAAGTTATTATCTGCAATATTTAATCTATCTAACTATTTCATTCTATGAAGATAATTCAATCATGACTTGTTAATATTATTTTGCTTTCATAATGCACAACTTTAGTGATTGTTTTATTACGTTATAAGGCTAAATATTTCACAACACTGCAACTGACTTATCACTTAATATTGGCAATCTATTAGAGTTAAACCAAGCTAGCGGTATCAGTTTTCCTTCGGTCAATTCGTTACGATAAACCGTAAAAGTATCTAGTTTCTTAAAGTAGGTGAAAAACTTAGGAGAAAAAAACTGTTAAGTAACTCTGTATAAAAACTGTTTCAATCGTTTTGACATTGGTTTCGAATAAGCATTAATGAAGTCTCATATAGACGTGATTGCATCAATCAAATCGTTTGATCAATGCTTTAGTGTGTAGCGCTGATGTTTTTTAGGCCATCTCAGGACATTTAAAGGTCAACTGGTACATCGTCATAGTGATTATAAAAACCCATCCTAATGTATCAAGCTGCATGAATCGTTAATCGCACATGTATTCTACATACATGTGTTTCTAATTGTGTACGTGATGTATGCCTATGCTATGCATGTTTATTTAAACATATCCATATCAGTGTGTGTCATCGCTGGGATGAGGCCAGGCAGTCTGTGGTCTCAAGGCTATGCGTCGTGAACTGTACAACAACATACGTAACCACTATGGGTATTTTTGTACCAATAAACTTTATATAGGTAAAAGGTCGATAATACTGAGCGAAAGGTGAAGGTTTTCTGAGAAATGTCAACATTAGAGTACATTTTTACTGAACATACTGTTACATTACGAACTGCCAGTTGTGAAGGAGTTTCATTTTCTATTATTAGTTATAATAGCTGCATACTATTTATTGAAATATAATAATCACGCTCTAAAGGGTATAACACAGCGCACTGCGCTTTACATATGGGCATACTAAACGGATTCTGAAATACCCTGCCTTAAATTATAGTTATTTGTTTTAACAAATTACTATAATTTACATACATAATGATATATAAGACAATTATAACCTCTAAGATATTAAATCACAAATATAGTCTCAATGTCAAAGAATTTATTCAAACTCGAATGGATTTCAAGTTACCATTTAATTTAGATAATTTTTAGTTGCTGAGACGTATTGTAAGGCTCATAAGAGGAGATCAGTATCATTGGGGTTTATATTAATATTAGTTTAATGTATCATCAACAACCCATAATGTCCCACTGCTGGGCTCGGGTCTCCTCTCAGGTGAGGGTTTAATGTATAATATTATTCTATTGTTCTAAAACAGTATGCAAGTAAGTTTATGACAAAATCTGTATAACGGAATTGTTGATAGATCTTAATGAAGTAACATAATGGGAAATTTATAATATGTAGCGTTAATGATAGCTTAATTGAAATAACTGCAGAATCAAAGTGATGAAATTCACATTGGATACTTTTGTCGTCTACTAAGTTAATGGTATCGTGGGTGCTGGCAATTCATTTACAAGATAACTCGTCTTTTCCCGTCCTTACTCCTTCGCAGTTTGTTATATTCTACTTTAAAACAGTTTGAAAATCTGAACTGGCTTAGTGTATGAACAGCTTGCTACATTATGATCATAATATCGCATTCTCTCAAAAAGAAAAGATATGTATGTAATGTTCTCATTCTAGTTCTTTTACATACAAGTACACGAGCTCTTGTCTACACATACACAACATACATGAAACATCAATGCTTATATGTTCGTCCTCCATGTGTTTTTAAACAGACTCGGAGGCGCAGTGGTAGCGTACGCGAACGCTGTGCATGAGGTTTCGGATTCGAATCCTGGGTAGGACCAAATGTTTGTATGATCTGCGAATATTTGTTTCGGAGTTTGGAAGTTTTATATGCATAATATGTATTTACAAAAAAAGTATTTTCGTATTCAAATCAGTTGTTTAGTACCTACCCATAACACAAGCTCTGCTTAGTTTGGCGTTATCTTAGATATCCGAACTATTTATTATTATTAACTGTTAATCAGATTAAGAGGCGCTCATAGCCCAGTTGCACTCGGTGATTAGAAACAATCACCGAGGGTAAGCAACGATGGCGCGGTCAGTACTTGGATGGGTGACCGCTAGTGGCATGTTACCATGAGCGTCTCTGTGATTCGGAGGTCACGTTAAGCAGTCGGTCCCGGTTGTTATCATACGATAACAGTCGTGAAGCTTAGTTAGAGGCCTTCGGGCGGCTTAAAAACATCCAACGGCAAGATTTACGTAGCCACAACGTATTCTTGCCAGTCCCCAACCCGCACTTGGCCAGCGTGGGGATGTATGGCCTTAACCCTCTCCTGAGAGGAGACCCGAGCCCAGCAGTGGGACATTATGGGATGTTGTTTGTTTTGTTGTTTGTTAATCAGATCTTCATGAAACTTTGGTAAGGTTGTCTTAGGATTTTGGAAGAAGAATTTTAAAGGAAATTCTTTGCTCATGACAGTTTTAGGGCCTAACTACTGACTCAACCATTCTAAAATTTCTGTCGTACCATTAATATAAATATTCGGCCTATTTTTACTAATATACATGTGAGCTTAAAAGGAAGCATCTAAATTATTGATAAAATCTACATCAATTAGTTTGAGACCGCTCAAAAGTTAAGCAATCTTGATAATTGATGGTTCTTCGTTTTATTTTCGAAAATAAAACGACATATATATGACTATATTGAACTACATATAGCTGCGAAATAACAAATTGTTACTGCACTAATATATCATTCTCATCTTAGTTAAGAGCGTGGGAACAGAGACTGTTGATTGTCATATGAATTAATTAACAAAAGACTAAAAATACTCGATGTTTGTGTTTACTGAGAGTTTACTTTATGTATGAGATACTTGTTAATTGAACACTCACTTGCAATTGTAAAATTATATATTTTAAAGAAATATGATTTTAGTACTGAACTAAGTAGAGACTGCACTTGGCTCACAGAAAAGGGAATGTACCTACAAAAGTTATTGTCTCAATATTTTTGTTTTAGTTTATACTTCGATATTTTTCATAATATAATCAGAAAGGTAAAAATGAACATATTATAGTTTACGAGATAGAACTGTATATATACCTATTTATTTTTTCGCTAACAATACTGACTAGGTAACACTTATTTTCACTTTATAACTTATTAGTACACACTTATGCTTCAATAAAGACATGCGTATTGGAATTACGTTAAGAACAAATACACCTTGAAAAAAAATACATGACGTATGATCAAATGATGATGAATGACTAAACAATTGAATAAAAATTGTTTATTTCTTGTAATAACATTTTAATATTACATTCATTTTAATTCTGCCCAAATAGCTCCCAAAAGATACGTTAAGCGTAAGAAGTCAAAATGTTAATCCCACTGCAATTATTAACTCATTAACTATGTAACTATATCACGAACTATAGGTAAAAAAGTAGAATAACCTGAAGAGATCAAGGCCGAATTAATAATTCTATGCGGGTTTCGGATATTTAGTAGATTTTAATTCTCCGTTCTTTTGAGATGCAAGCCGCCAGTATAACCTAAAGGTTATAATGTAAGCTTAATTAGTCATGCTGACTGTTATTCTGCCGTGATGTCGCATTCAGGAAATCCCTACAAATGGCCGCCTAAGCCTGAGGAATGCGCTTGAGTAACGCTACAACAACACGCACCTGCGCGAGAGCCGCCAAGCGGTCTTCCAGCGGTAATTAATCTTACGTCAACTATTTTATAATAAATCAACACATACATACACTGACACAAATGACTTTGATCAGTTGTTAAATAGACGGGCTTGTTTTATGTTGTTTAGATACTTCCTTCAAAAGAATTCTTAATTCAAATGATAATTGCAGGTTAAGGGAATGAAATGATCATAAATAATTTAAGAGCGCATTTAGGCTTGTCTCTTGTTAAGCACGAACAAAATCGTGTTTTGTTTCTGTACTTTATGTGAGTACCTAGTCTATGAATATACATGGAATATTCGCAAGAGCTAAAAAGACTTCTAAAATCTAGTGTAGCTTTTAAGCAATACTAGCAAGACCGTAGTAATAGTCATATAACAAATTTTAAAATAAAAGGCGATTCAAGATCTGAATACTAGCGCGACGTCTAATATAAAATATTAAGTAATATTATAAAGGGAGACTATTAACTAATAACTAATACTCAAACAAAGTATTACAAGACTATAGAAGTCTCGGTAATGGTTTGTTTGAGATTCGATACATTCTTCTATATTTTTTAAATTTTTCTATTTCATTTTGGAGAAAAAATCATCACTCTGTTATGAAAAAGACTACAGTTAGCCACTAACACGTACCAGTTTTTATAAAAGTCGAGACATTCTATTTTCAGTAATTAAAAATTTGTGCTCACAATATGAAAGTAATTGTTAACAAGGCTTATTTCAGTACAATGAATCGTAGAATGAAATTTGTATAATCGCTGTTTTCAAAGTATTATCTTGAATAGTTGTTCAAGATAATACTTTGAAAACAGCGATTAAAATAATATTAAAGCGAAAATACATTTAGTGGGCCCAACTATAGAGTGGCAAATTGTTATGACATCAATATTGTTTCGAAAAACCCTTGTTTTGCACAACACCGTGACTAAAACTAAACCTTATTAAAACGAAGGTCGCGTTTACCTCCGAAAGCCAATTTATAATCGACATTGTTTTGAGAACTTTTCTTTGCTTTTTATTAATCGTAGTTTCGTTTTAGGTTCAGAATACTTCAAAGAAGAATCTACGCATAATCGCACTTTATTTAAGTTGCTGCAAACAAGTGAACGAATTGAGTTTTATTTTTATGGTATAAAGGTCTAACGAGAAGACGTATCGCCTGATATTAAACGATTACCATCGCCCATGGACACCCGTAACACTAGAGGTGTCACAAGTGCGTGGCCGGCCTTTGGGAGATGGGGACGGGTATAGGGCGAAGGATTGGGGTACGGGCCTCTGGTATCCGCACTCACTCAATGAAACACAACGCGAACGCGGTTTTACACCGGTTTTCTGTGAGGCCGGGTATCACTCCGGTCGAGCCGGCCCTTTCATGCCGAAGCGTGGCTCTCCCACGTATTGTGGGAGTTTTCTATTCTTGATAAAAGTACTAAAAAAGATTCACTTTTCCTAGAATATTTTACAAAACGGGTGCACATCGAATACAATGAAATAGTAAAAATAGATAGGTATTTGTGTAACCAAATATTTGTTTATATTTAGTTGATTTCACTAATATAGTACGTGGGTTTTTTTTTACACACATCACGCTTGATTACTGCAAAGCAGGAAGCTACAAACCATTTGTATACTCATTTTATGATGTGTGTATGTGTGTTCATTATAGATAAATACATGCTGATTTGTTTTGCGTATTAAATTTCACCTTCAATAAAGCAATAAGAACACATTGGGAAGTTGAGACTTATGGTATGGTGGTCTTCGGCTGAGTAAACATTAAACAGCAATTTTGCATCGAGAGTAGGTACCTACCAGCGGAAATTCTTATCTACAAAACACATATTAATTCATCAAATCATATTGTTTGATAATCATGTAATGCTAATATGAAGTAATAATTTAAATCTCCTGATCTGATTTGCTTAACTTCAAACTTACATATCCCAGTTACGTAACTGGGACATGTTTGTATACCAAGGAAGACTACAAAAATTCAGACTATTAGATAATCAAAAAAACGAATTTTTTAAAACTAATAATTTAATTTTTGTTCGGGTAAAATACTATAGTGTATACAAGGATATTTTGTGTGATTAGTGATTACCAAATGTTTTTTATTTTCAGTTGATAACTACTCAGTACCTAGATGACCGGTATTTTTTTGTAAATTTTCTAAAAGTGAATCCTAGCTAGATCGATTTAACGCCCCCGAAACCCCCTTCAAACTAAATTTCATGAAAATCGTTGGAAGGATTTCCGAGATTCAGAATATTATGTATATAATATTTATACAAAAATTGCTCGTTTAAGGGTATTAGATTCATTGTCATGAAATTATTAGTTTTCCAACTAATTTAAGAGTATTTAGTTTCAGAATTAGAGCTTTTTTGGATAAAAAATTTAAAGCACTAAATGCAATAGAGGCCGAGGCAAGCCGTCATTATGGACGAAATAAAATTCAAAGGGCACACAATTTATTTTGAGTATATTCTAGGAACTTTATTTTATGCATTCTGTGTTAGTGAGCTTAGTATATTATACATACATAATATTGGCATTCTAATATCTATTAACATTGTTGAATGCAATTACATAGTAGTTTATACTTGTTACGTTAGTCAACAAGAAATAACTTTGCGTCAAACGTAAATCATTTAAGATTTGTGTCAATAAACGTTCTCTACTTAAAGACAAAGAGAAAATAAGGCGTCGAGAATTGGAATTGTGGTACTGTAACTATATAAACCGGTAATGTTAGCTATAAATGTACGATACATTTTTAAGGTACCGAAGCAAAAGGGTGACAGAAACAGACCCTACTAATAAGACTCCACTGTTCATCCATCTTATCAATCTGTGACCAGGCTGTATCTCGTGAACCGTGATAGCTAAACAGTTGAAAATTTCACAGATGTTGAATTTCTGTTGCCGCTTTAATAAAAAATACTAAAAACAGAATAAAATAGGTACTCAAATGGGCTCGCATTCAACAATGTAGTTTTTTGGTGTTTTTTGTTCGATATTAATAACGGCAACAGGTAGGCGCTTGAAATGTATAGAGAATTTTATGGAACCCTTCGTGTGTGAGTCCGACTTTTACTTAGCCGATTTTTAATACTGGCTAGTGTGATAATAGTATATTATATTTCGTTTATATTTTTAAATTTGAATTGATTTTAGAATTTTAAATTCAAAAATAACAATCTCAAAGCCGTATAGGTGACTTAGAAGATATGAGTGGAACGTTTTGAAAAAAAATTCAAATATAACTTAAATCAGTTGAATTAATACAAGGCATTGTAAAGTCAAATAATAAAAAAAGGTATCATACCTATCTAATATTATTTTTAAGTTCGTAAAAAATTATCAAGCACATGATTCGTAATACTGTGTAACACAGTATTACGATGTAAAATACCTGATAAAAAAGATAATTAGTTAATTTATGTCATAGCCATAGGTCAAATATTTTTGAACTTGAAAGAAAGTTCACACAGTTCTTGAAAGAAGCCCACTTTTTTACCCCCAACGGGCTTTTCGTTAGTAACAGGGCTATCGCGGTCGAAGAGATCCGTAGTGATTTAGTGATCCGTGAACAGAAGGTGATGTTTACGATCGGTAAACAGCACGTTTTTGTTGCGAACCGACCTAGCCACTGGCAATTGGGATTAAGTTGCATTCAATAGGTTAGAAAGAAAGATAAATTTTCTAGCACAGCTTATTAAAACCCACATTAATCTTATACCCTTAAAAAAATGGTTCAATTTATATAAACTTTCCGAAATTTGATGTTCTTGCATTCCTGTGTGATATACGAATGGAAGAGTAACAATTTTTCAGACCAATACGCGATCAGTTAATATATAAGAAAAATCTCATTTTCGCTTTAATGATCAACTATTTTACAAAATTGTAAATACATTCATATTTATAGGTGGTAGTAACCCCCAGATGTCATACCCTATTTAAAAAACATAGAAAAAAATTACAAGGAAAGAAAACGCAAAATATACTATGAAATACGTGGTCTATACCAAGTAAGCTATACAATGCACGCAAACTCTAAAACAATGTCTTAGCCTTTAACTAACCTTTAAAAAGCATCCAAAATAGCCAGTGTTTACACTTCAAGAACCCAGACCAGAGTTATTAATTCGGTGCGAGCAAGTTCCAAGTAAAGTTCAGACTTAAAGCTTCTTTATAATCTCAGTCAACGAAGCGAACCAATTTTCATTCAAGGAGAATAAATAACCACTCCAGACTAAAATAATGACCGCGCGTTTAATATATTAATGATTAATAAATCAACTTATTTCAGTCTCACAGCAGACCAACTTAAAATGACAGAATTTGTGTTCTCGTATTTCGTTGCTGAGTGCGAGATCGGAGGCTCAATGATACATCATCGACAACCCATAAAGTCCCACTGCTGGGTTCGGGTCTTCTCTCAGGAGAGGGTTAAGGCCATACGTCCCCACACTGACTAAGTGCGAGTTGGGGACTGGCAAGAGAACGTTGTGGCTACGTAATCTTGCCGATGGATGTTTTTAAGCAGCCCGAAGGCCTCCAACTAAGCTTCACGACTCTTATCCTATGATAACAATCGGGACCGACTGCTTAACGTGACCTCTGTATCACGAAGACGCTCATGGTAATATGCCACTTCCAGTACTGACCGCTCCGTCGTTGCTTACCCTCGGTGATTGTTTCTAATCACCGACTGCAACTGGGCTATGAGCGGCTCAATGATACAGAAGCATCTCAATGTGCCAGTGTGTGTCATCATGCTGCATTGTTGCATTGTCTGCATTGGATTTTGCTCATGCTTTCTATCAGGCAGAATAGAGCCACTTTGGCAGGCCCGTAACTAAAAAACTTCGTATTTATTTCTGTAGAACTAGATAATACATATTTTTTCTCGAAATAGCATATTTTACGAAACGGTACAGTAAATTCATATCATATAATGAAAATTTAAGAACGATACTAGAATAGGAGAAAGGTCCATCATGAATTTGGGATCAAAAGAATGTTTTATATACAAATACTCATATTGATTGAATTTGTTCGGATGCTCGTTCACAATAAAACAAACATATAGTTTAAAGTAAACTCCTAGTTTGGTCCTAAGTAGCTAGAAGAATAGTAAATTAATAACAATATACCTATTCAGATATGTTCGCGTCATTATTAACAGCTTTTGATAGTTCACAACAAAACATAGACCTCTCCTCAGAAATAATGTTTTCGCCTACAGTACAACCCTGGCCTGTTGTTTCAAGTTATTCTTCTCTTTACAGTGTCATTGTCCTGCAAAGTTTTACTCCCTTATTTGACTCGTACAACACCAACTGGATAGATTGGAGTGGTGACATTCCATATTCTGAATCCATTACAATACGGACTGAATATCGTTGAAAATTATACTATATCCATTTCTATTTCCTTCAGGTTTCACGGCCGTTGAACCGAATTCAATTTTTGGCGCGGATATAAAAGCTAGTGTTCTACATAATAGATATTTACATATTATGAATTACTCTTTTATCTAATATCATGATTAGTACGAGTCTCAATTCTTAATCACTTGAGACCCTGTTACAAAAACCCCGTTTTATCTTTAGAAGTTTCCTAGAAAATTACATTTAAACTTTGTTCTCGCGTTGTGTTTGTTATTCTACTTTAAACATACAGCATTGGTGTAAATAATTTAAAGATGGGGGAAACTAAAGTAAACGAACCAAGAGTTGAGAACAACACTTGGCGAATTCTCAGAAAACACATTAACCAATGCTAAACTCGCTAATAAACGTAATGATTTATTTCCTAATGCGAACTTCTGTTACTGTGTTTGGTTAACAGCTACAGAATTCTAAATTAGACAGTACATAGTTATAGATATATAGCAATCTAAAGACGAAGTGATTGTTTTTTAGCGAAGCGAACGACGATACATTATTATTAAAATAATATATAAAAGGGTAAGATAAGATAAGATATACTATAAGATACATTGATGAACACAGTGAGAGTCAAAATTTTCTTTGCTCAAGACGTCCCACTAGAATCATCAGCACGCATTGGAACTGAATATTACTATTATTACTATTATTAGCTTTAATGACCATCTTAGCGAAAACTTTAATTGTTTAATCAATACAATTTAAATATTTGTGTGCAAAAACTTAATATGAAGGATCTTAGGATAATGGATTAGCCATAACTATGAAACCTAATTACTTATAAACTCTCTCTACTCTGTTTAAAGCCTTCTAGTTGTTATAGAGAAAAGATTCCTTTAAAAGTTTTTGTATAAAGCGATTCACTGTTTACTTCAAGAACGTAAAGTATTTTCTGAAACCTTGAATGTATAGCACAGTACTGAGTAATTACCTTCACTTAATTGATTACTAACTGCTATCTTTTATAGCATTAATAATTAAAATATATAAATAGACAACTTAATTACTTCTTCGCTTTCTATGGCGTCTTATTTATTGTGTATCTTCACTAGGTAGATCTTTTCACTTTTATCTATAACGCTAAAGTAACCAAGATATTACAAATTCATGCCTAAATGTATATATTTTGAATAGCAGTTTCGTATTTTCTCGTTGGATTCCTAATTCCATTAAAAGGGAAGTTTTAGATCTGATATTTTGTCGGTGTGGTTTCCACGTTAATGTAAAGCCTCTAATTAAGTTAAGATGTTTCCTTAGTTAGATTTTTTGGTGGTCTTTTTACGAAATACCTAGAGGCGACGTTCATTGTAATACTAACTATAGCCATAACGGCAAGACGGGGGCTTAGGATTTGTAATGCCATAAACACAAGTGTACACACTGTGTACACAGTGACAAAAACTATTAAATTTATATTCGCAACTTGGTCCGCAACGCGGCATTTCACTTTTCTAATCAAATTCACGAAGACTTCTCACGTGTACCATTATAGGCATAACAAAAATCTTTCTTTTAGATAATCGGATAAGGTTTAGGGTATTATTGTCTCTGGGGTTCCATTTATTTTTTCCACTTCACTTTAAATCTGGCGCAACGAAACTGAAAAAGTTTATCTATTTCTGGTTGGGGTGTGTAAAGGAATATAGTTTACTACGTGATTTTAAATAAACTTTATATCTCTCCTCTTTTTGCTCGACCTCAAACAAAATTAAGTAAGTCGATTTCAATAAAGTGAGAATTTTTTTGCAATCCCATTCTACTAACGTAGAGATAATTCTACACGCTATATAATCACAGCAGTAGGAATGATTTAATTGAAAATTCTTAATATTAACCGCCTTACAAAATTGGGAACAAGCCATTATGAAGCATAAAAACAGTCTAGAATGTCTTGTATGAAAGCTTCGTTCCTTTTTACTGCTGATTGTGCGGCGAGAACACCTGAGCAACTAGGAAGAACGAACAATACTGCGATTTCTGTCGGATAGCCGTCTTTACATAACTAAAATGGGAACAGTTGTTTATAAATAATGTTTATAAGTACACTTATACTATTTTTGCTAAATTCTGATGCTTAACATCCTTTAGCAAATACAATGTTAAGACAAGATTTACTGTACGTAAAATATTTCTACCGTTATACCCATGAATTTATGATCATAATTAGCTTCTTGTAAGTCCTATCCGTTACTGTTCATAAATAAGTAGTGCAAAGAGTTATGTTCAAATCCTACATGGAACAACACTTGGTGTGTCTAGAAATTGTTGTTCTGAGTCTGGATGTTATTTGTATGTTTGTAAAGTCCCACACGACACAGGAGGCATAATTGTAATGCGAGAGTCTTTTAAAAATAAAACTTATGAATAAACAGTGACTTTTTATGTATATAGATTGGTTTTAACTAAAAGATCATTGAAAAATTATGTTAAGTATACTCGTACATAACATACAATTACATTCAATTAAAAATACTGTATGACGTATATTGCAGAGTGATTACAGAAATACATAATAATCGAACTCTTCTAGAATAGTGAAAAGTAGCTACTTTTCCGAATAACATAAAGCTTTGTAATCAATAACTGTACGTTTATAAACCCCTAATAAAAGCATCAAACATTAATGACGTTTACTTTGTCAGTTTTAATGACGACGAATAGAAATCGGTTGATCTAACTCATCTCAAAGACAAGCCAAGAATCGAGTAAAGATGTAAAACTGGTATTAAACTTAATTACTCCGTATAAAAGTCGAAACTCTGACCACCCGGAGTAGTAATTACATTTCTACAGGCTCTGAATTTTAATCGTTTGCGAGGTACAGAGTGGGGGCGGTGTTAGGAGTGCCACCCCCACATACTCGCTAGACGACATCGGTAGGTATAGCCTTATTAGATTCAGCCTCTAGCAATCTATTAATATCACAAATAAATTATTAAATTTCTCTGATCGGCGGGCTACCTATTTCTATTTAGAATCAATTTGGAAAACAATTAGGTAAATATATTTTCTGATACGCCGTTTTAAGTTTCTGAATTTTCGCTATGCTAACTGTGATTGTATCTGCAAACTTGTGTATTTCTACATACTAAAAAACGGACGGTCTTTACTAGATTTTGTTAACTGGAAGCTATATTTATTTATGTGGAGAAAAAAGTATTGTATCCTATGTCTATTTTTATGATTATGACAAAATATATTGAAATTTTTATTACGATATTATTACAATATGTATTGGTATATGATTACATATATACATAGATACTACCTGTATTCAGCTCCAACTCTACGGTAAAGTAAGTTGTTTTAATCTTCTCCATTGTGTTCCACTTGACCTTGGGCTATTATAACACTAATTTAATGAACCTAGTAATCTAGGTTCATGATATTTATTAACCAGCTAGTTTGATTAACATCAAACAGTTTAAAATTTAAAAAAATAGACCTCGATGTTATTGCGATAAAACTACCTGTATTTTTAATACACAAATATTTGTAGATAAAGAAAAGGTACTTCTGTTGAAAGGAATTACTTCATAAACAGCTTTGCGGGGCATATTCCATACATTTTTGTATTTGTGTACGTTTTATAGCTAGCTTGAGTTATATTATTATAAAATCGTGACGTCGTAAAATTACATGGAGAATTATTAGAATATTATTATTAAAATTAATCATTATTTCAATAATTCAATACCACTGCTGAACGTAGGCTTAGAATTTTAATATATGTCAAAAAAATCAAGGCAAAACTTGTGTAATGCAATCAGCAACTAAACAATTTGATTCTCAATTAAAATATAAATGTGAATACACCAATTAAACTTTTATAATAATCCAATGGAGTTTTTTATTTCTTATTATATTGCTCTGTCAGTTAGATAGTCAAGATGCAAGGGGGTTCATTAGAGCTTCCTCTCGCCGGCAGGTGCAAAGGACGACGTGCAAGCGTTTGGAGCCTCGCGATTGGTGGATGCGCGGGCGCTGATTTACGGCTGTCTCGATTCCTAACGCAGCTGCTTCTTTCTACACTTACGACTGCATCACAGTTATAGGAAGTTTGTGTTAGGTTTAAAAGAAATAAGTCGCGGAACTAGATCTTTTTTGGGCGATATGAAGCACCTTGACATATTTGCATTTTTCATCGTAATTTCATGCATTTACACACCTGCTTCACTCATTGTTTCTATATACGCGTGATAGTGTGTTTTATAAATACAAATATATTAAAATGGTGATACATAAATAAAAGAATAACTCGAACTAAAAACACATTTAAGGTACACTCGACCCGCTTCACCAGAACCACTCAACGACTCGCAATGCTACGAACGTGTTCAAGTTGCAATCATTAGTCACATGGAAAAAAGTTAAAGAAACTGATTTAAATGTTGATAAAAAAATGTTTATAGTGAAAACAGGTGCAAAACACTAAATAAGTAAAATGAATAAAGATAAGAAAAGGACTATAGAATGTAGAGGACTACTTTCTATGTTAAGTACTAGGGAAAATGTATATGTTTCTATATGTATGAAAAATAAAGAAAATGTAAATCATTTCCTTGTAATTATTGTAGTTTATGAATCGTGTCAGCTATTTAGGAAAGCAATAATCTGGCACATACCTTTCACATCGCAGTGACGGCGGTGGTGAGCTGGCGTGACCAGAGACATGACGCGGCGACGGCGGGCGCGCCGGGACACCGGCAGAGCCAGGCACGGCGCGCGGTTTCCGTCACGCGATGTCTGCACACAAAATTATACTGAAAAAATACTGAAACAATATGAAAATTATGATAGGAAAAGTTCGGAAGTATCCGTTTGCATTAACGATGTATATGCGAACTATAATGAAAAACCTAAAACCTCCTTTCTAAGGAGATGCCTATGTCCTATTTGACTGCCTCGATAGCGCACTGGTAGCGTATGCGACTGCTGTGCTTGAGGTCTCGGGTTCGATTCCCGGGTCGGATCAGATGTTGTTGTATTATTGAATTATTATAATTTCTGTATATAATTATATACAAAAAAAGTGTAATATTTATTTATGTCAGTTGTCTAGCACCCATAACACAAGCTCCGCTTAGCTTGGGACTAAATGGCGTTGTGTGTTAAAAATGTCAGAAATATTTAAATATTAGACTATTTAAGATTATTGTTGTTGTTGATAATACGATCTATCGTTGATATACGTCGGATTGTCTATAATGAACTTACTCTTACTCGAACTATCTATTACGGGTTCGACACGGTAGTGTTGTGCTTTATGGCCGCGGCCTACCAGCCAACAACAAGGAGTGATGCCCACAATTAGTCCTCAGAGCCCACATCGCTATGATTAATGTTAATTACACCTCGATTTTCCCGCGGATAGCGATTAAGAGTACCATTAGACTATATCCCGAGGCGATCATTACTGGTATTTCTCAAAGATCTCAACGTTTTCTGTGAACATATTTTAAACGAAAATTATCTCTCCCTGAATATATTGTTTTGTATATGTAATGGGTTGCGTAATTAAAGCCATTGCTATATGATATTATCTATGTTGGCAAATATCGTTTGCAAGTTACGATGTACGTAAATAAACATGATTATTGCATTCTATATACACAGTCCTTATCTCCGCCAATCGGACTCGTATTTGTTCAGTAATAGAGCTATCAAAGCTCGACGTTGAAGAATCAAGTGACGCTGATGAAGGAAAGATCACGTTTCATAATATTTGTATCTATTTATCTGCCATATATGATTTATTAGAGGTTTCGAACAGATATACATTACAATTCATATTTGCTTTCGTATTACGGCAGTTTCTATACATTACTTACTAGTTTTTAAATATATTTAATAGTAACACATTATTTTCATTTGCATTTGTACAGCAGTAGACGGCAATAGGTTGAAGAGCGAGATGGTGATATTAATTAGATATTTGAACTACATTGACCGTCGAGTTGAGCTCCTAATTTGAAGTAATTCAGTGTTAACATTGCTAAACTGAAAGGTCTACTTTTGAAGGAGAAATCTTACATAAAATATTGACGTCTTAAGAAGTAATGTAAATTACTTATCTTTTGTTAGAACCCAAATCAAATACAAATATTAGTGTCTTTCTCCTTTATTACAGTAGATACATATGTAGTTTACCAGGCTAAGTTTTAATTTCAGTTTCGAGTGTTTTACTTTCATCTTCCAAATTCAACTTGTCTAAATATAAAACTAGTTTTGCACGCATCTTCGCCCGCGTGTTTATCGGTTATCGCAGCAAAGACTAGCCTATGTCCTTCCTCAAGAATCGATGTATCTGTATGCCAAATTTCATTAAAATCGGTGCAGCGGTTTTTTCAGTTTTATGACAGTATGGATTAAGTAAAAACAGCGGTCTTGTTCAATTGACGAGTTCCAATGGCTATTTGATATCGTACCTTATTAGATTTTTTAATACAGATTGACCACATTAAACTTTTAAACACTTCGATTAAACAATTCCATGGAAGGTTAAATGGAATTGCAAGAAACCTAAACACAAAATTCTTTCTACGTAACTTTTAAGCAAATGGATACTAGCAAAATGTATTTCATCATGGTGGAATGAACTTTTAGTCACCTATAGTCATACGTCACATATAGAATACGTCATCTTGAATATTCATTAAACTACTTTAGAATCTTATCTTATCAAGTTAGATAACTTGTCCCAATATGGTTTATGAAATGGTTTTATTCCATTTTTCTAAAGAGAATTATTTAATGGCATTAATCCAACTATTGGGTTGGAATAACTGCTATTATGTAAACGAAATTTTCAAAATATAATAACAGTAGGCCGACAGTTTCAGTTCACCAGTTTGTCACAATTCGGTGTTACCAACTTTTTACTAACTCCAATAACCGTTAAATTCGATTACGACTTGTATCGAGATGAAAACGACAGTTGCCTAACAAGATTTTGCAATTTTGTTTAGTGCGAGTATCTATAGTAACCGCCATTGACTGGTAGTACCGTACTAATACTTTGTATCTGTTACGTAATAATTTTGGTGGTGTTTGCATTTCAAACAAAAACATGTTGATAATGTTAATAACGCATTTGCGTTACTGAAGATAAATATTATTTTTAACATTAAATTTATTACTCCTCTCGCTTTAAGTATAATAGGGAAAATGCATAAAAATTTTATTTGTCTTCAATATTTTTTTCTAGATTCTTTATTGTCTTTGCAATATATTTAAAGGGTATTTTTTTGTGTTGTGAAATGTGACGTCGATGGTCACATCATCGAAATTACCGGAATCGAAATTCAAACTGTATTAATAGTGTTCATGAGAAAAATAGCCTTCTTCTATGATTTTAATAGCAAATAAACCTGTTAGTAAGTATTAAGTAACTGAAACTCTAAATAGTAAACATACACAAAATGACAATGACGTCATTGGCGGTGTCAAAAGCGCGCGCAAAATGGCGGCGTTTGAATAGATCAAATTTAGTCAGTGTTTTGAATTTCACTTTGAAAATTAGTTTCACTTTTTTCAAGTCTATGTATATATATTTTTTAATGCTCTACTATAAATGACCAGATAAAGAAATAAAAAATATGTATATTATATAGTACAAAATAATAGGTAGGTGAAATTTGTAACGTAAATATAGAAAACATAAGTGAAGCTAATAAAAAGCCTATTCAAAAGTTAAAACAATAAAAAAACATTTTATTATCCAGAAATTAACAAAAAAAATAGGAGGCACGTCAGAAAGATGAAATTCTTTGAAAAGTCATACGTGTCAATAACTTTACTGAGACAAAAGTTTCGTTCTTCAAAAATATTGCAGGGATAGGGACCACATTCTTATCAGAAAATGTCAATATACTACAATACTATCTGATCAGTATCCCTATACAGAACTTGAATAAGATACCTTAATAAAGTCACTAAGCATGTCAAGTTAATCAATTTAAAGTTATGTAATAGCATTTAATAGATTCGAAATCCTTTGGACTCTACGAAATGGTAGTTCTCCGAAACAATCTCCAAATAAATTGTAACAAAAGTTATCAAAAAGTCAATTTGTCAAGGAACCTTAAAGCTTACAAAACCTGTTTTCTATCTGGGCCTATTTTCGATTATGCAGAGTTATACGTTCTGAACCGATTCAGTTTTAACATTCTGTAACTGAGAATTCTGGCAATTGGAATTCTTTTCAACAATATCGTTCCAGAACAAAGTACTATAATATCGTTTGTTATAAAAAAAAAAACACATAACACATTTTATATACGGCAATAGCAATATGAAATAGAGAGATCGAAAATTGTGCAACTCATAAACTATTATTTTGAATTATTCAAATTAAAGGAAAACAATGACAAGAGGGAAAAGTCCGCAAGCTGTGTATTTACATTTATTAAGCACATTCGTATGAAAACGTAATACAATATGTATTCCCTGAAATACAGCAACAAACAACGAGTGAGAGAAACTCTACGCTTTTCTTTACACAAGTCACTAAACCTAAAAGACACAAACAAAAGCAACAAGACCATATTAGCCAATTAAAATTTTGAACCCAATTAACTCTTATTTACTAACAAACGTTATAAACAGGTTTATAAGAATTGATAGAGTGGGCGTAAATATAAAAAACGGCTGAGTGTGATTGTGTTTATCAAGATGTGTATGTATGGATGTATATTCTCGTGACTGCTTATTATTATTTTTATATCAAAACGAGTATTTTACAGCCTGTTTGTATTCGTAGAATGAACCACGCATTAATTTAAATTAAAATTATTTAAATTTAGATCTATTTTCCTCTTTGTACTTTCCAAATTTAAAATAATAGCGTGCGTGACAAAACTTCACATCAGAATTTTACGTAAATTAACAGATAACTTATTAGAAAAAACCAGCCAAGTGCGAACGAGACTCGCGCACTGAGGCTTTGGTACAAACTTGTTGTTATATTATATGATGTAACTAAAAATTTATGCTTTTTGCAATTGTTCCTTCATCTGTTCTATATGACGATGCTTCATACCAAATTTGAAGATTCTGAGTTCACGTGAAGAACCCCTTAGGTTTTGATTCCCTTGCGAGTGTCGAATATTCGCAGCATAAACGTCTGTATCTTTTGATTTTTAGTTGTTGGCTTAGAAGTTTGATTTTTTAGCAGCTCCAAAGAACAGTAGGCCTGAGTATTTGCTATAAATTTCAACTACAATTTTAGGTCTTGAGACCGTGTGAGAGCCACGCTTCGGCATGCATGGGCTGGCTCGACCGGAGTGATACCACGGTCTCACAGAAAACCGGTGTGAAACAGCGCTTGCGCCCGCTTGCGCAGAGGCCCATAATCCCGCCCTTTCCCTTATCCCCCTTCCCATCCCCTAAGGTTGGCAACGCACTTGTGACGCCTCTGGTGTTGCGGGTGTCCATGGACGGCGGTAATCGCTTACCATCGGGCGATACGTCTGCTCGTTTGCCTAACCTATTAGATAAAAAAAACAGACAGAGGAACAGCAAAGTGGTCCTGTAATGTTTCCGTTTTTCCTTTCGAGATAATGAACCTTAAAAATAATAAAATTTTAAAGCTTATTTAATCAGTCTCTAGTACGGAGCACTCAATTCTATGAATGTATAGTAACTTAAAACATATCATGTAGGTACTGTCGTTTTAGCTAAAGTAATTATTAATTTGTTAAATATTTTTTATATGGTTAATAAAGCCAGCTAAAGAAAAAATAATCGAGTAATAGTCAAATCCTTTCTCAATCGATAGGATCAATAACCACTAGACAACTAGACCTAGTACTGCTAAAAACTACTACATAAAACTAAGAGACTTAGAGCAATTAGTAACTTAAACGTAACTGAATAAAGATACATATTTTCAGTACGACTGTACGATTGGCCTGCTGGTTTAAGTGGTCACCACGCCGCTTCCTACTGCATCAAGTGTCGTAGATTCAAATCCCACATGGATCAACACTTCGTGTGATTCACAAATTATTATCCTTAGTCCAGACTAAAGACAACAATTTGTGAATAGCACCCAGGTATTATTTGTGTCCGTTACATGTATATCTGTTATATTATATTCCTAATACGGAAGTTATCTTTTTTTTTTAATTACAAATCAACCTACTTTTACTGAAAGTAATTAACACGTATAGTTTAACTTTTAATAAAAAGTGTAACCTTCAATTGCCTATTTGATTTTATGTTTCCTTATTAATACCAATTAAGACTTAAAACTATGCATATACACCTTCCTGACAAATACAGGAACTTCGACAATCACTTCTATAACAGGTTTTGACACAAGTTGTTCTTGACACAATTAAGATTAGTCGATTTTACAAATCCTAATATCTAAAATGTACACTAGTCAGTATCAAAATAATATAGTAATTTAATAATCTTTGGTTTTGTTCCCATTGTTGTCGATAATACTGGTTTTATAATTGATAAAATTCAAATTGATTCTATACTGCAGCTACATAAAATATTTAAAAAAAGCAAGGAAATATTTTCAAATTTGAGACATCACTGATTCGAAAAAAAAATGCATCGAATCCCTTCTTGAAGAAAAGATTACAATACAGAATTCACGAAATATTTAGCTATTGGAAATTTTTAAAACCTTTCGTTCAAAGCAATTTAGGAATTTGTAGGTACAGCATAATTTAAAACAATAATTTCTCTTCTTTAGTAGAGAAATGTTACCTTAGGAATATGACTTACTAGCTGAGCCCGCGTTGTAACAAGCGGTACAAAGATATTATATGAATTGTATCTTTATAAATTGTAGCCTATGTATTATTCTGCTGTATAAGCTATATTATTGTAAAGTTTCATTATAATCCATTCAGTAGTTTTTACGTGAAAGAGTAACAAACATCCATACTTACAAACCTTCGTATTTATAATATTTGTAGGCTAACGCTGGGCACTTTATGAACATTCGTGATACGGACACAAAAAAGAAATGAACTGTTAATGTACAACGCTTGAACAAAATTATTGGACACGGAAAAGGTAGCCTAATCGTGTTCTAAATCAAAATAAATTAAAAGTTCGCTTGTTAGTATTAAATGGTTCTAGATCTACATTTTTCCGTACAGTGTTTGGAAATCTAGCACGTCTATTGACAAATTCAGTAGTCATTAGCTTACTTTCAAATAATTGACAATTGACAATTGTCAATTGCTTTAGCCTACATACAACACAACGGATCTCCTTAAAATTAAAGGAACTGTAACTTGAAAGTTTTTCTCACGTTCGTTTAAATGATTACAGAATTTCTTGCATTATTTCAAAACAAATCACATATTCATAGATAAGTATACTTAAAATGTAAATAATCTGACTCTTGAATGTGATATATGCAGAAGAAGAGACGTCTTAAACCGGTCAAATACGCCTTTACCTTATTATGTAAACCATTGCACAATATCAAGCGTGAGAAGTCATCACTGACCTCTCGACATCTAACAGTTTCCATTTGAGCGCCTACGATTAGCAAAATATCACAGCAACAGATCAAAAGTAATTAATAAAATGATTTAAAAACGACAATCATTCGACCTTAATTCATGTATTTAAAGATTGCATTTTAAAAATTACATAATTTGCCTACGAAAATGGCTGAAAAGCGTGCTATACGATTTGCCACAGAGTTTCGACATGCTTACAGCATTAGTCTTTCAATGTCGGTCAACAAGCGACACGACTGGGCACGACGCAGCCGAATACAATAAACAGTACACTGTCAAATTTGGCTTGACGTCAACTCACATCATGCACGTTCAGTTCAAATATGTGTCGTTAAATCAGTATATATCGTGGCAGGATTACGAAATTAATGACTATTACCACACGGTAAATCCAATCTGGACCTGGTTATAGACTCCGTTCCTGATTAGTTTTCTGGTTGTATATTGTTGTTTAGCGAACAGAGTGGAATATTTTTTAGCAGGCGATGATTTAGGGTGACAGGTAAAGGGACAACGTCAGAAAAAAACAATTAAAAACTTCCAGCACATCTCTATAAAGAAATTCTTATTTAAACTTTTATCCTGTTCTAAGAATAGATAAGGACCGAACGAGTAAAATACTCTATACTTACACATTTAATCACAAGCAGAAGTGAATATAGCATTATATAAAAGTAAATATGCAATTCTTTGCTTTCCTGAAGTATTTACTGCTGTGATGACTTGATAATTACAATTGTTACGAAATCGGTATCGATAGCTGATGAAATGTATGCCTGGGAGTGTCACAATGCTATCCATGTGGCAGTGATTATAAACACAGCATATAAGAATATCTCTTAATCAATTTGAGCTGCGATACTCCCATACCCGTGTGCGATTGATACCGAAGCCGTTAATAGCCGGTAATCAGACCGATGTCTGTTGTGCGAATATACCTAGGATTAAATTGAAATTAAGTCTTCATATTGCCTGATATGCAGAGAATCGGGCAAATGTTTTTAGTGAAATACAGTAAAAGGTTATGAATCTAGGAAATGTACCGAATCTGTTTGAAAACTTTGTAGTGGTTTCTGTACAGATTGACATAATTTATTGGTTTTGGACTCGGTAAGTGTGTTTCTTGATTATTTACGCAAGACGGTATTCAAGAGCTGGATGCGAGAAGTCATGGATCGAACTAAGTCGCGTGCAATTGGAGAGGCCTATGTCCAGCAGTGGACCGCGATAGGCTGATGACGATGATGAAGTGTGTTTCTTTAGTGGTTTCTTCAAGTTCCCCAGTGCATATCCCTAGTAAATAGTAAATGCCAAAAAGGTTATAACAATGTACAAGTACTATTTAGTACAAGCACTACTAACTAACTTATGGATACCGAAAATTTCCTAATAAACATTATGAAATAATTAATCACTCACAACTATTACCTTAATTCGGTAGTCACGACATTTGATTGTTTAATTATTTATCAGGGCCCACATAATAAGTAGGTACTTGATTTATCTAATTATGTACAGAATACACGGGTCGGTAATAATGTTCATTTTCTCATTTGTTACAGTTCCAGCTGGCGATATCGGCAATAAATGCCACAACGCCAATACGCCACTCACAAGTAATGGGTAAGCAACAACATTTATATTACACTTTTTATTACCTAACCATTGAAATTATTATCCAGTCGGTCAATATAGGATTATGTTTTTTGATAAAAGGTAACCTTTAATTCTTGTGACAGGTAAATAAATAACACAAAACTCACAGACACAATTACAGTAAGATGAATTGGTAAGGAGAGTAATGATAATTGGTGATACACCAGCAAGGAAGTTAAATTGGCGTTTCGATAAGGTTGACTGAATAGCTCAGTCTAGTTCCTTCCAGAAGCACAGATTTTTTTTTATGGAATAATGTGCAAACGAGCAGACGTATCGCCTGATGGTAAGTGATTACCGCCGCCCATGGACACCCGTAACACCAGAGGCGTCACAAGTGCGTTGCCGGCCTTGGGGGTTGGGGAGGGTGATGAGGGAAGGGTAGGATTATGGGCCTACGGTGTCCTCACTCACTCGGTGAAATACAGCGCAGGCGCAGTTTCACACCGGTTTTCTGTGAGGCCGTGGTATCACTCCGGTCGAGCCGACCCGTGCATGCCGAAGCGTGACTCTTGAAAGTTGGAATGTTGCAATTCAATTCAAATTATTTATTTCGGACTTATTATACATCCATATTTTATTAGTTATAGAATGACTTAACCTAGTGTTAGTATTCAAAATATTAATTAGTGTGGATGTATAACCACCTGGAAACGCTGCCCGCTGAATGACTAATTCTTTACATTCGAAGATAACGTGGACCGTTGTTTCCTACCCGTTGAGACATCGTTTCCATAAAAGGCAACTGGGCTGTCTATCGCACTGGCCTACCAATAGGTGACTAGACTCGAGTATGTTAAGAATACCCATTTCATTTAAGTTAAACATAGGAAGACTCGATCAGTCTGCCCCAAATTGGAAAGTTTGCCATTAGGTGTGTTTTGTACACTGCGCTTTTCTGTACTCTACGAATACCTAGTACCCTTAGTGGTAGTAGCTTATATGTAAAGAATCCGTTATCGGTTTTGTTTTTAAGAAAACTCTCGCACTAGAAATATTCCTGAGGACTTTACAAACGTACATGGATCGGATGCAAAAACACCTGGACTCAGAATAATAATTCGTAGATCACACAAAGTTTTGTCCTATATGGGGTTTGAATCCACAACACTCAGGGCTTCCATCCGACTTAGAACGACACCACAAATCCCAGCGTCGTTGCTGTGTAAAAAGTGATTATAATTATATGTATTCACGAATAAGACTGAAATTACGTAGCCCTTCAATGTGCTTAGGGTGAAAACGATATTTGATTGTATACAGACGCTTAGTTTGTTGCAACACATTTACATTGGAACATAGAACAGTGTTGGCCTAACGCCAGTGATATATATTTGCATTTAGGTCTTGCGAAAATACTCTGGCTCCAGACCCTGACACCATCTTGGAACTGTCCGCATAGAATTTTTTAACTTACTACCATGATCTGAAAATATACATCGTGGATTCATTTTAACTGGATATCAACGATAGGAACGATCAAAATTGATCAAATGAAATAATTAAAAAAAAAACATTAAAACTAACACTGACTTTAAATATCCCTAGGAAGTATGAGTATGATTTCACTTGCAAAGTTCTCTAACATTTCCCATAAATAAAGTAACAAAATGTTAACAAAAATATTTTCAAACAGAAATTTCAAATATAAAAACAACGTTAAAATCGTCTTCAGAAAAAAACCTTTGTAAATAAATGTATCTACACATATGCCTTCAGTTTTGTTACATGTGTAATTATTTTACATAACATACAAAGTTTTGCAAGAACAACAATGTACTTCAATTCTTTAACGTATAATTTATATAACACAAACTTATATATAGTAATACGTAATATCGATATCATCTTCCATAAATGAATTACTGTGGCAGAAGGCAGTGGGCGTTGCGCTTCGTCGTAGGTACCTGTTCATTCATGAGATGACGGGAGGTAATCCGTGCCGACCGTGACGTCCACCCACGCCTTGCCATCTAATTCAGCACATCGCCCAAAAAATGGCACTCCTATAATATACATTATTTAATCAAAAGTAAACGTGCGGAAATACCTGCTTCAAAATTTAAACATACTAATCTTATGTCGAGTAAAGGATAACAGAGCTTAGATACGTCTTCTCTTCTGAGCATTAGACAATATTTCTGTGAATCAAGAGTATATTCTATCACTTACTGAGCTCATTGTTCAAGAGATTAAAGGCTGTTGTATCTGAGAAACTCGCTCCACTCGACACGGTGACGTCAGATTAATAAGTTCACAGTGCCAAGTGACAATTGTAAACATTACAAAGGGAGTGTGGTAAGATAATATAGAGAACGTTATCTCGGTCTGGAATACATTCAACAGGGATGTACTTTTAAAGGATTAATTTCTGAAACGTCTATCGTTTGATTAAATTTCAGTCTTACTAATTACAGTTGAATATAGAATTTTGTTGTGATTTTCAGAACTGACATGTTAATTAATTTTCAGTCAGATGAACACTATACTGATAAATATATCTATACTAATTTTATAAAGAGGTAAAATTTGTATGGTTTTAGGAGTAATTTCTGGATGTACCGAACCGATTTTGAAAACTCTTTTTCAGTAGAAAATCACGTTATATATGAGTTCCATAGGTTATATTTTGGTCTGAGAAGGTAATACCGCAACATACGCACAGGAGCAGTAGGCATAAGCAAGGTTAATTTAAACTTGAAGATTTTTCAAATCGCCTAAAACATACTTATATGCAGCCTAAGATTATTAATACACCGACGACTAATTGTAGCGGATCTACACGTCGCAGTAATACTTACACCATCTACTCTTAAAAATACAGTTATTATGACCTTATTAATTAATTTTATTCACTAAAGAATTTACCGTAAAATTATTAACAATCGACGATTTGAATAATTCAGATCTGTGACCACAAACCACCTACTAAATAATGGTTTTGCAACTTTTGTGATAGGTGTAGCAACTACAATCGAATAACGAACATTTTATGTAATTAATAGAGCAGTATAGTCGTGTACTTACATACACTATTAAATTTGATTGAAGTATACGTTCATTTGCAGCCAATGTATAATTACATAGGTTTCCACGTGCGCTATGGAATGGAGCAAATTGCACACTCAAGGCAAACTGCTGGCATCGTTACCTAGAAAACGGTTTCATTACAGGGAGCCTTACTGGAAATATTCTACTACTATCAGCTTCTCTGACAGACAAACTGGCGACACAATTTTAAGTGCGTACGTTTAAATAACGGCTTTATAAATTATTCACGAAAATTATCATATTTATCTAGTGATTTATGTAACCCATATAAATATTCTAGTGATATAGTTTGAATTTTAGTTTAGAGATTGCCAATCCGTTTTACAACACAGTTTAAAACAACTTTGAATAAGAAATCAAATATGGAGGTCGTATTCAAATGCCAGATTAACATAATAGACGTGCACAAGAAGTTAAACCACAGCACAAATGAATTACAATAGTATTTTTTATGCTTTTTTAAAAGGTAGAAGTGCTTTGTAAACCCCTTCACGAACTAGTTCTAATTGTACTTTGGTTGGTTTGGGACAAATTACTGAAAAAAGATATTAAATACGAAGGAGCACAAATTCTAAATAAATTACTAATATTATTTATTACCTAAGAAAATTAAGGACTCAGAATATTTAAGTTTATTTAAAAAATATTTGAAACATCTTGAAAGACAAAAGTAAAAATGATCTGCTAAATATATTAATGAAATCGAATTCGTGTGAATAGCCCCTAACTGTGTCAATATTATCGGCTACCTACAATATATTTTATAGTTGTAAACGAGCTCTGAACTATATACCTAATTTTAATAATCATGTTTATTTCTTATGTGAAGTGATTAGTAATCTTTGAGAAACAAATAATTCTAACCTTGCAATAGAAAAGAGTACCAACAACATATTGTTTCAGTAGATTAAATCAATCATCTGGACTATACTAGAAGTGAAAGCTGTTTATAAAGCTAGACAGAATTTTAAGGATCCATTATTAAGTACTTACGCTGTTTTTCTACGAATTGTGCGAGCCTTAAATGGGAAAACTTAACGTAACAAGCGTATTCGTGATAGAACACAAGTAGATAGAGCAAATGTTAGCATTTCTTAAAACTAAAGATCCAATTTTTATTTGATTCTGTGTTTACTGATAAAATCATTATAGATAACTTATTAAACAAAATTATCTCTACATAGATTCAAGCATTAATTTATAAATGTAAAATATATAAAAGTCTCAGTTTTATCTGTAAAATATATTACATTCATGTTTAATTATATTATCCCTTAGTATTAAATATATTATTTGCAGATATAATATCATGTGATGTTACTTAAATATTAGGTGGATCCGAAATCTGCCAAAAAAGATTTTATAGCTAAGCTAGATTAATGTTGGGGTAAATAACGGTGAAGGGCCATAAATCGGGGATTAGCATGTACGGAATTTTTCTTAGAATAATCTATTTTGTAGGAGCACTCGGGACTGTAGCTTGTACCCGATATACGGGTTCATAATGATTGATGACCAATAGCGAGTGCTGTGCCATACGTAGATTATTCTGCACATAATGTTCAAGAAGGATAGCGATATGCTAATTCTGTGACATAATAATAATGTTCTCCTAGCCGATTACGGGCACGGCGTCCAGTTTATGTTTATTTTTATGATATAGGGGGCAAATGAGCAGACGATTCGCCTGATGGTAAGCGATTCCGCCGTCCATGGACACCCGCAACACCAGAGGCGTCACAAGTACGTTGCCGGCCTTTTAAGAAGGAGTACGCTCTTTTCTTGAAGATTTCAAGGTTGTATTGTTCCCTCTCTCTCATAATCTAATGGGATGGTTAACCTCCACGATCGGGGAGAGATCAGGCGCAGGACCGACAGCATCACGTGCTCTCTGAGGCAAGGGGGTGATGATCAGAAAAACTCAAAAACACTTTTTGACCCGATCCGGCATACTAACCCGATACCTCTTGATCGGCAGTCGCATACGTTAATCGTTAGACCAACGAGGCAATTACACTGTGACTGTGACGTAGTAATGTAACTATTACTCTGGGCATTTCCGTATTCGGTTATGAGAAATGTGTCAATATTTTGTCAAGTTACCGAACGAAGTGACAGGGACTTGGTTTATTTTTCAAGAAAATATTAATATTAGAATTAAGAAGTGATTTAAATTTATTATATTATTTAAGCAACTAAGATGGTTATCACTTTGGTGTGTTAGCCACGGTTCAGAATGGCTGACCATACGTAGAAAATATTAAACTAGAAATGTTGCTTTAGAAGTTTGAGATGAATATAAAAATATTTTTCAAAAACTACCTAATAATATATAATCTGCCGGAAGACAGTAAAAACAATTACAAGCATCATGCTACTGCGTAACACAAATATGAATACACACACTTCACTAATTTTATGAAAAAATAAAACATCGTGCCTTTGGCTTCCGTAAGTAAAATACTTTAAATCATCATCATCATCAGCCTAACGCAGTCCACAGCTGGACGTAGGCCTCTCCAATTTCACGCCACTTAGTTCGATCTATGGCCTAAATACTCTACAGTCGTTATTTATTTCACTTTAGTATTAATTAGAGGGGAAATCGTTGGATCACTCATTTAATCGTCCTCTTAATAGATATTAAACATGCATTAGTAATCAACATAATACTGTCTACGTAGTTAAGAGCTACTAGGTCACTGGTCAAAACGATTTAGTAAATTGCCCTTGAACATTTTTTTCAAAGTACAGAAGTACCTAAGTTGTAGTGAGTACAACATAGGTATGTACTTGGTTCCAAACTAGACTATGGTCCAGTGGTTAGTGTATGCGTCTACTAGTCAAGGGCGGAGAGTGGCATGCGCCCTCCGCCCGAAAAGGTACGCGAGTGGCGTGAAGCCGCCCGTCGAGCCACTATGGTTCGGTGGTCGTCACGGCTGGAGGCTCCACGTGCTGGCTTCGCCACCGTGGAGACGCTCCAGCCCGTCATCCTCGAGTGGGCAGGGCGGCAACACGGGACCCTTTCCTTCCGACTGACGCAGGTGCTTTCCGGGCACGGTTGCTTCGGGAAGTACCTGCACTCGGTCGCGCGGAGGGAATTGAGTCCCGCCTGCCACCACTGCGACTGCAGTGAGGACTCGGCCCAGCACACGCTGGCGGTGTGCCCCGCTAGGGCGCCGCAGCGTCGGGCCCTTACTGCAGTCATCAGAGGAGATCTCTCGCTGCCGGCCGTCGTACGATCCATGGCCGGCGGCGAGAGCAATTTTACCGCGGTCGCGACCTTCTGCGAGGAAGTCATTTCGCAGAAGGAGGCGGCGGAGAAGGCCCGGGAGGACAATCTCCACTCGGACCCGATCCGCCGCCGGCGAACCGGGCGGCGGAGGCGCGCCTACCAGCGCCTCATGCCGCCCTGAGTGTGGCCGCGGATGGGCGGGACGGGTTTTCCCCCCCATCCGCTACATAGGCCACCCGCGAGGGGGGCGACGTAACGCGTATGCCGTACGTCGCCTCAATTGAGAGTTACCATCAGACGACGGAGCCCGCTTCAGTGCGGGCAGGCGCTGGGAGGGGTTCGGATGGCGTAAGAAAGTGGTTCCCGGATCTCTCCCGTCTCAGGCGCAGAGTGGCACACCGTGGTGGTTTCGTGGGTAGTCTGGCTGGTGTCAGTCAGGAGTCCCACACAAAGCGAACCCCCCGTCCCCAGGGGGGGGGAGCAAAGTGCGTAAAGGCATNTTGAGAGTTACCATCAGACGACGGAGCCCGCTTCAGTGCGGGCAGGCGCTGGGAGGGGTTCGGATGGCGTAAGAAAGTGGTTCCCGGATCTCTCCCGTCTCAGGCGCAGAGTGGCACACCGTGGTGGTTTCGTGGGTAGTCTGGCTGGTGTCAGTCAGGAGTCCCACACAAAGCGAACCCCCCGTCCCCAGGGGGGGGGAGCAAAGTGCGTAAAGGCATTCCAGAAGGTAAAAAAAAAAAAAAAAAAGATGCGTCTACTAGTCAAGAGGTCCTGTGTCGGGCTAAAAGTTTCGTTGGGTTTTTCTTACAAGAAACTTTGGTTGGATTTTACGCCCGTGATTCGAAGACCACGTTAAGCCATGAAAGTTTATGGCAATCGTTAATTGGAAGTTAGTGCCCTCAAATATACTGACAAATAGTTTAATCTTTGACTTTAGTTTGCCTTCGAGGTAGCTGAGGTGCTAGGAAAACTGATATTCAGATAAAACCGGTTGAAGGAAAAGCCGACCCCAAGTAATCTTAGTAATAATAAAGGTTAAGAAGATGATGAGTGTATATGTAATATGTACTTAATTTATTTTAAAAACTTCGCTCTTTGAACACGTTTGCATGTTCATATTTCTAAAGTCATGTGAACGCAGAGTAAGTCTTTAATAAAGTCTTTCAGCCCAACTTGGAAAACTAACAGCAGTATCGGTTACGAACAGTAGATAATTTTGCAATAGCTTTTGTCACCGTAATACCCAGAGATAATGTAGAATTTAATTTATAACAGTGTCATGTCGTAATATTCAACAATACCGAAATTGACAAAAAAAGAGTAAAATATGTATGGTAAATTTCTTTACAGCCAGTACATTATAATAACAATCAATAACTATTCCCACTATAATGTGTACAATGGAATATTAATTATTATCGCGTGGTCCCAGCAGCTGGCTGCCACCTGCAAACTTATCGCCAGACCACTGAACTCACGTGACCTTTTATATGACTCTGTTTAAAACCATACACAACTGCATACACCTGACTCGTGCCTTTTTAAAACTGATCAGGAAAGGCAGATGGCATTCCGACAGTAATTATATATGTTACTATTAGTAACAATACAAATACAAAGCGATACATTGAAATACAACATTTTGAGGAGGATATGATAGTCGAAATGAAAGACACGACACGCCGCAGTGAACTGTCAATTATTATTGTTAGAGACAACTCCCTCATTAGGAATATATCATGTCTCACGGGGAACTTTATCAACATTAATTTAATCGTTCACAAAAAATAGCCAGACTAAAAACAACAATTTGCTTATCATACAGAGTTTGGTTCCATATGGCGATCAAACCAACAACTCTCAACGCAGTAAAAAACGGATTGCTACGCTATCCATGCAATCAAATTCAATTATTCTATGACACTAACATAGGATCAACAACGTAACAAATAATCAATCGTGTTGTGAGACTTATGGGTCATAACAGGTCTCAGTGAGTGACTAGTTGTTTGGAAAGGCAAAACAACATTAAGGGCCCAATCAGACCCTTATGTATTTTAGAAGAATAATATCATAAAATAAGTCCAAATAAGCTATTTAAAATTAAGAGTACTATAAATTACATTCATGTTCTAACGAGATAAAATAAGATGGAATTAAATCATTTAATATACCATCATACTCAAAAGCACGCGATACAATAAACTCACTCAGACTAAGCGCATTATAAATACTTAGTTTTCAATAGTTACAGTAATAACATAAGTTTACAAGCACCTTAAAATGTTTTTTGTACAATTGTGACCTGATTGAACCAATCCAGAATCAGCTCTATACTCCTTACCAGAGGTCCCCATTGTCTGACAGCTTGCGGCCCCGTCCACGGCTAGTGTCGTCGCTGGCGTCCTCTACGCTCGTGATTAGCCCTCTACCGATCCCGTTCAGCGGTCTCTTTCTAGAGTATTAAAGCTTCACAGAAAGAGATTACTTCGCCTAAGCCCTCCTCATAAGCATGCCAGCAATGATTGCTAGCGCTGGGAGGAAATGACATGGCAGGCATAGGAATATTTTGTATGCAAAGATGGGAGTGTTACGGCTAAAAGTCGTTAATAAATTAAAAAGCCTTATAACATGTTTAGTATTTGAAGCTAATATCTTACTATGATTTGAAAAGTAAGTAAGTAATTAATGATGATTGTCAATCGACAACCAATTCTCATTGGCTATTATATGCTGTAAAGTAAAATGAAATTGCGTTGATAACTTGCAGCCTCGTTAGTGTGACTCGTTTAGTATTAAACCAAAACGACTGTGATTTCAATATTTTATGTTAAATACAAAATACTAAGTGCTTGTAAAATACAGTAACTTTCTAACTATGAACTGTTTTACTACATTACTGCAACGGCGTTTTATATAACAATTTATAATGTTAAGAGTAAAAAACAGATCTTATCGAATCAGAGGCACTAAAAATTATTTAATCAAAACCACACTTGATAAAGTATTGTCAATCGCTTCAATCGAATTAAAACCAATCATCGTAGCCAATTTTTTTTTTCTTTCTACAAAAGTAATCGTTAATAGAAAACTAGCAAATATATGCTAATGACGTCAAAGCTGTCACGTGATCAAAACAAAGAAATAAACTATATCAGGATCAACAAACAGTAAGTGTCTAAGCAGTATCGTTAATAAATTTCCATGACTTCTATCTCAGTCCTTTATCTATGGTTAAAATGAATGCTGTTGAATATCTTCCAATTGACTATAACTTGTATTATATTGTATCTATATCAAACTTAAAGTTTCTTTATCCTTGGTTTGCTAGGGATATAGCACAAAACATCTGAAAACACAAAGACCCCAACTGATAAAATAATAAAGCTAGTAAAGTCCCGGGCTAATATTGAGTAAAACAACTCACATACACGACCGACAAAAAATGAAAATAAAAATAAGTTGTTAGAAGTAAAACATATTGCATATTATCATTAGTATTGTTTTTTTAAAGCCGTAATAAGCCAAACCGATTAATCTGTTCCCGGAGCGACCAGTGTCCAGTAGCGGTTACACGAAGTCTTCGCAACTTTGTAGCAAGCAATTAGACGTATCTGGTTAATCTATTCTATACGCTGTAATTCCCAATTCCGTTTAATACACACGTTCCAGGTCGATTAGGTGAATGAACAGTAATGAGATGAAAACTAACACCACCACGGCGCACGTCAGAGCTAAATTTAAAGCATACGGTTAAATTAAAAGTATACATTTTTTGGCCTATCTGGCGTTTTATCTAATATTTCTAGAGTTTCTACGTCAGCTCGCATACCGTGACGATTAAAATATTTCATTATTGAAGATCGTGTTTTGATCGTAAAAAACGTGGTTATAAATAAAATATTTCTTTTGAATGAAATTTACTGCAGATACATTTCAATATCCAACACTGGTTAATACTATTAACGTACTTCGTAATAAATCATCAATCTCTTTAAAATAGATGCAATTTCACTTTTATGAATTGATAATGTATAATAACGTAATAATAATAATAATGGGGTTCTATTACATAATAAATACAAAAAAAGACGTAGATTCACAATTTGAAGGTGTGTCGCGTCCCCTGCCTAGACCGCCGAGCCGCCCACCGACGCTCCTGATTTAGCACACACGAATACAGCGCCAACTATACCATTTAACTCCCAGTATATTTCATTGAACTTTTATATCGTCTCTTTGGCATATCAGGTTAGTACTGAAATGCAAAACAAACACAGCCAACTTACTCTGTTTGGTTTACTAAATGTGGATAGAAACGTTTTGAGTTAACAAGAATTTCATTTTCTTTTTCTTCATTCCATTTTCATTGTTTATATTTCATGAGTTCATTAACGTGTGCTGCTCGTGTGTGTTTATAACTGTTTTCTTTTATAAACAATGAATTTTAGTTAAGAATTTATCCATAAATTTAACGGGGACGTAATATGATAACTTTAAAAACACTAAAATAGAAAGTCAATATTTAATGAAGCCGATAATTTTCTCAGCTTTACAACATCAAAAAAGTATTTAACGCATCTAAGACTGGTTCCTCCGGCGACACAAAAAGGGCCATATTATAAATATTATCGACTTCTATATGTAGTGTGACTTTTTATGTTTGCTGCAAGGAGTAAATATCCATTAGGGGAAAGCAAGTAATGGCTCCAGCTACATTAGGCGCCCGAGGTCGTCTTGCCTTATTAAAGCTACACTTTTCTTGGATGATAACGGAACGACAATCATCTTGCACACTTTTTAGCTTTTTGTTATTTAGAAACACTGAAATATGTTATTTTTTTAATCCTAGTGAACTGTACTGAATATTCTTAGAAACAAAAGCGGTTTATAAATAAAAAATAAAAATAAATTTGCCTTAAGGTCGTCGGAAAAATAAAATGGATCGGTGACTTTGGCACCTTACACAAAATTGTACATGGTACAATCGATAGTGATCTCATACAAAATATGGAAAATAAAATAACAACATGATCTGTACGTATACTAAAATTGTTTACAGTTCCTGCCAGCAGGAATAATGTTTCTTATTATAACCCATTAAACAGAATGTGCAGGAACTATAATACAGTATGCTCACAGTTTGATATCTTCTACGAAAGCCTCAATTCTTTCAAATCTTCTGTCCTCCATTATAGCTATAGATTTTAATTTTAGTGCCAATTTCAATTTCACATATCTATGTAATTTATAACTTTGTATTTTAATTATAAATAGTTTTTTTTTAGTATTTTTGTAATTTTAACTTTATGCCAAAACGAAGCACTGCCTACTATTGATGTTGTGTATAGTTGTAACGGGATGACAGGTTTACTGTATTGTACTGTTAAGACTGTATTTTGTAATTTCTTAATCTGCTATCTGTACCTATTGAACGAAATAAAATAAACTTTCTATTAGGAACCCTCGTTTGAAAAGAAACAAAATAGTCGTGCGTGAATGTCATCAACCTTTAATAATTGTTAGAAAAACAATTTGTGTGTACTTTTAAGTTATTGTAAGAACAATAGTTAACAATAGTGAGTCCGGGGTTCATGTAAATACAAGTAGGATGTAAATGGAGCAGCAAGCGGCATCGTGCACTGCGAATGTCTCTGACCATAAATCGTCGCTGGCGACAGCGACGCCTGACTGCGCTCTTTGTAACTCTATATTTAGAGACCACCATTAATTCCTATTTGAACGAACAAAAAATTAATTTCATTATTGGTGTTTTTAATTTATATAACTATTGTTTTTCTTTTAATATAGAGAATAAGCTTGCAGCAAAATATAAAATCGATAAAATAAATCTAACTCTGAAATGACAGGCAGATAATGTAACAAAATATACATTAATAATACTAATATCTCTACTCGACTGCTTATTTATGAAAGCTGAAAAACCTGACAGAATTATAAAAAAGCGTAATACATCGTGAGTCGTTTCAAACTAAACTATAACTAATGTTACGGCTTTTTCTCACTGTTAATTCGAGTTGGGTGGCGGGGCATCGAACTGAGTGAAAGCTTCGTGAGCGATATGAACGTTGTGCTTTAACAAATATAACTTTGCCATTTTGTTAAGCTTATGGTCTTGAAGTAAAGTAAACGTATCCGCAAGAGTTTATTGTTTACCTATTATACTGTGAGAGGAGCGGCGCGGCGGGCGTCGAGACGCTTCTTGTTTTATTTGTGGCGCCTGTTCTATTAAAAGAATCCGCATGTATTCGTCTGCATGCGTCTGCCACACTGTCTCCTTTTAGTTTCGATGACTGTACCTGGTTGACAAATGCAACAGATTAACTTGCAATAAGAGAAAGAAAAACTGGCTCGACAGCCATAAATTTTCACTAATTCTAAAATAACAATATACTGAATTAATTTGTAGGTATGTAATACAACATTATAAGAATATTTTAGTTTGCCATAGAAGTCGTTGTTCCTTGGAGACATTAAACGTTATTTTGTAGATAGTACAATGAAACATAGGCGGGTCGGCTCCCAGCGGTGAGGATTGTGCTGGCGCGTCAGCTACGCGAGGTTACGATGGCTTGCGTCTTGCGTCGAGGGTCGGCTGCCAAACCACGAGATATCTTGCGCTAGGTATATTGTATTACATTATCCCAATGGAAATGCGGTCACAGCTGGCTCCTATCGCCCTGAGTTAGAAACTCAAACTGAAATAAAATATTTTAAATATTAGTTAGTCGTATGATGGAAAGTTGCACAAACCTATCAAACAGTCATTTTGAGTTTTGCCTCGGTGTCCATTCTAAAGGCTGTTTCGTGACTCGAGACCACACCCTTAGAAAATAGATATTTGATTGGAAAACTTTGAGATGCTGAAATGTTTGAATTTAAGCGATATGTTTGAGTAACAAACTATTCGTTTTAAGACTCATGTTATTAATTAGGCAGTCCATTTCGAAAATACGTTGTATCATTCATATAAATGTTAAACTTCCATTGGTCAAAACTATAATTCAACGATATTATTATACCGATGGTACTACTTGAGAATGGGTAGGGAGGGCACGACAGTGCGTGGTCTGGCGCCGTCTAGCCGCCACAGCTGAGTCACAGGACTCTCCACACAGCGTTCTATACTCCCCTTACATTTTACTCATGTTTTACCCCATAATTGATATACTGGGGTAGTGGGTAAAGCGTATTTTATACCGTATGACGCGCTAATGACTCATCGGGTGTAATAGCTTGAATAAAAATCTACTGGACACTATTTATGCGATTATTTGACGACGTAAAGGTTAGACTATTGTATGAGCTCTTCTTATAAGAAATAAATTTTAAATTTTGTGTATTATTCTAAATAAGTAACGATTGCTGGCGTATTTCCCTGTATTAACATGTGGCGGCTGGGGCGGGTCGCGTGACTTGCGCCCCTGCGCGCCGCCGTGCGGCTGGCTCCTAACACGCAGCAAATTGGCCTATCCCGGTTATGGACTTGTCAGGCCCTACTCCAGCCCGTACGCTATTTGATTTAATTATGCGCCACGTAGTCCATAGCTTTAACATATAAATGAAGTAAATTAAGAGATACGCACCGTGTCTTAAATTCTATAATTTATTTAATTAATTTTGCTCATAAAAGTGGTTATGCGCCTTTTCAAATAATCAAATTGCCTTCTAATTATGTTTACAATATTGAACTGTTTTAAAAGATTTTATGATAGAAAATGTTTTATTAAGTTATAGAACGAAACTTTCGAAGATAATTTTACTGGCATTTCCTTAGAGATGCAAAGCAATTTTATGCAAGGAATAACCCCTCAAAGCACGTTTTTCGTACAATGTTTGACTTGAGAAACACTTTAATAGATACGTTGGTGTTTAAATATACTGTATAAAATCTAAACATCTATATAACCCATAAGTATTATATATTTATATACAAGTGTGTTGTTATACTGAGAATACCTCTAACAATCTTATAAGAAGGAGATTTTAGAATTAATGCATTATAACTATGACAAGGATCACGTAAAAAACTTATCATTAAGTTTTTGTTAAGGGAAAACAAACATTTCACATAAATGAAGCTCTCAGAAAACTAAAATAAAAATGTCTTTCAAAAATTTTTATGTTGAGAAATGGATAGACGTTAAACGTGTTAGGACCGCTATAAAGAAAAATGCAACTACACTGAAGACGTTTCTTTTACTACGCCTACTGCTATTGAGGCACAAAAACCGTACGTTTCAACACCGTAACGTCACAAAATTAAACGATTGATATACTATCTTCTCTATTTATTGTATATTAAAGTTTTCTTGAATGTAACATCATGAAACAAGTAATGTAAGAGTAACAAGGCTGGTTGTTGTCGGTAATGAGTGTCATTAAAATACAACTTGCAAGCTCGTTGCGAATTTACTTATACAGTTCCTTAAAAGGAGTCCAAACTAGTACTGGCGCCAGCGAAAGTACACTCAACACAGTCCTCGTCCCGAGGTGCTCTACTTTCGAATGATTCATTTTATGTTTATTTACAAAATCTAGTCGTAAACCTTACTCAATTTACTAACAAAGGTCCTAATTGCTCTTTTGTTAGAGTGTTATCGTTCTTTGTGCAAAAGATTAAACCTTAAGATATTCCGTTTTACATTCCAGTCACAATTCGTGAAAAGCTACTTTTTTGAGATAAAAATCTTTAGATAAAATTTATTCATTGCACAAGCTAACAAGTTGCCTACTTTTCTGCAGAAACTTGTAATACTACGTACATAGTTTATAGTGTAAGTAGTTTTTCTTGAAACTACTTTAAAAAGTATAACAGCCTAGCGTCGTGATGGAGATTTGCATGTCGATATGAGCCCGCTATAAAAAAAGCGGCCCGTACACTGTCACGGTACCTCCGTTGCTTCTGGATATACTGCACTATTTAAAGTCAACAAAATTTATAATATACCTACTTAATGACGTTCTGCTAAAACAGAAGCCGTTTATTTCAAGAATATGGTTTTCATCAAAAGTACTAAAACTGCAATAAAAACTTTATACTCCAGTTTTTATTGACGCAGCGGTAAATTGAAAAATGTCTTTCACTGTCTACTTACATCAATTTTAAGAAACAACGGGGCTAACTAAGAACTCAATTAATGAAGAAAATTCGGTAAATACTTGTCATTTTGGGTAAGCGCTAGTGAGACTTGTTTGACAGAGGATCGTTGCGCTCACCAGATAACCGCAAGCCTCGTGTCGAAAACGAGATTAGTCGAATTAAGGTATTACACCCGCATCGGCTTCGACGGGCGCTTGGAGGAATTTCCCAGAAGACGAGTAAATCACGCTTTTCATGGTAACGTCTGAAAAGAACGAATGTTTGTTGCTGTAGATGTTTTAGCTGTATCGCACGATACACACGGGAAGCGAGCAAGTGTAAACAATCGTATTTCATGAATTCGGCATGAACCGATTTCACTTTACATTGTTTATTACTTCAAAATACTTAAAGATTGCCAAGACTAATATAGCTGTAGTGAGTTTGTTAATACATACTAGTGGAATATTGATTTCCAATTTCTTAATAAGTACCTTTTCATAACTAAACATCCAACTCAAATTCGTAAAGCTTGTTAAATACATAATATGTGTAGGTATATGTAAGTAAAAGGTGTAACAAAAATATAATTAAGTAGTGTCATAGATCAAAATCCCACATCTTTGTATTGAACAATGTTGACCCCGGGCCATAAAATATCAGCAGCGTCGGTCTTGATGAAGGACGAATCCGAACATTCAAGGGTCATTCCCTAAGGGAAGGAATGCTTCTAAAATCTTGTATTACGTGCCACATCAGCGACTACTAACAGCATTACAAGCATAATGCTTCTTGAGTTATGGGTTCATTTACGATTATCATAACCTTAAGTACGTACAAATAAATCTGTCAACAGAAACGATAACCGATACGTCAAAGGCAAAATGGTTTTTTATTGTTTTACACTAAACATAAGTGTCGATATCTTTTGTATTCCTTTGAGTGATGCTGGTACTGATTGTCTTTAAGTTTTAGAAAGTAATCCATTTAGTACAATCCTATTCCTACGAAATTCATCACTTTACTATTATTATCGTTTCCGTTGCTATAGTTAAATTGTTTGCGAGTTTGGCAGGAAAATAAGAGATCCGAAAGTTGTTTTATAAATTTCTCAACATTGATACATATTGTTGAAAGTTTGAGATACTTGTGGATGTGGAAATCTGAGAAAAGTTCTTGGTTTGCATAAGCAAGATGTAACGTAATAGATTGAACAATCTTGTTAATCAATCAAAGCTCAACTATGGAGGAATTTATGTAATTTTCATACATCATTCCGCTCGTATTAATTTTAATCCTATCATTAATTTACCGAAATTAAAATACGTTTCACAAGAACAGCAAGCTCTAATATATTTTTGATTGAGGTGTACAATTAAAATTGTAACAATCAAAATAACAAGTTCTATTCATTAAGGCATGTAAATTAATACCATAGTATGGCAAAGCCGTTTATTAAAATTAAACTCGGCCTGGCGTGGAACTAGGAAGATTAATGATCCCTTGAATACAGAGTTATGTAAAGAGCAAATGGAGTGGGGGCTCGATGGGCGACGTCCTGGCATCATTCCAAAATCACTTATCTCTATACACATATACCTACTGTTAACACCAACACAGTTAAAGTTTTCGATTCCATCTATCACTGGGAACTTACTTTCCTTTCGGGTTATAGCTTATTCTATGAGCGCATAACTTTTGTATATCGCGTTGACGTTATGTGACGGACTTCTATTATTTTAAATTCCAGATACTCATAGAGACAGAGTACTCATCGATTATAATATAAATATTATTTGTTGCAATGAATGTCATCTTAGAAACAACTATTGTTCGATGTGATGATGATAAAGTGAGCATAAAATACATTAAGGTAATGATTCTTTGGCTCATGATTATATCCCCAAAACGGTAGGAAGTGGATTATTACTGCCACACATTTACCACTATTCAATTACTGATTTACCTAACTAAGCTCTATTTCTATCAACCAGGCCTTTAACTAAGTTGACATTCTACAAGCGTAAACATTATCCGAAAACTAACAAATCATCATTTCAACGCTAAGTCACGTGCTCAAAACAAAATATTGACCAATAATCTAAAAGAACGTCTATATTCTTTAGCGGTTATAAAAAGAAAATCAACGCGAAACACGTCTATAGTAATGTGGCAGGTAAGATATTTGACTTCCATTTATTTTATCTCATCCCAAAGATCCTGCGTGTGTCTAACACTATATCCTCTTCTAAAACAGATTTTAAAACCCAGGGGTTTTACCCGCTACACTTGCAACTGACTTGGTGTCAAAGCAATAAACAAACAATGTATTTTACTGGGCCTATTAAGTGCACACGGTCGGAGTCGAAATCTAACAATAATTAAAAAACATAGAGGCCATCAGCAACAACATTTTGTACAATGGTTATTGTTAACTGAATGAACGACATAGGTATGAGGAATGTATCTCACGGGGTCGGAACAAGAAAGTTAAAGAAAACATATTTAACGTGGTCACGGACGCATGCAAGGAGTCGGCGACGTGCAATTCACAATACACTTGCTCCGAGACAAGTTGGTTAGTGTTCTCCAGCTTCAAGTTATATTGTTCCCGGTGGAATACAGAAAATAGGAAACAAGCAATAAAAATAGTTCTGAGCATCCGTCGGCCTGGGACAAATTCCGACCAAAATTACGTGAGCAAATTAGACATTCCGGGACAATGCTAGCGGAATAATTGAGGGCCCGCAGTCGCTCGTTTGTCGAACGAAGAATGCGGCTCGTTGCGCTGCGCCGCACTCAACTCGCGCAATCTGCGGACGATGTATTCTGATTAATAATAATTAATTATGAATTAATTTGGTGAATTACTAGCCAAATTACTTCAAGCGTAAATAGGTATTTTACTGCATTAGATATTGCTTAAAATGTTCAAGTTATGCATTTGTCAATGGCAGAAATTTAGCACGCATTCTCCTAAAATATTTAACAACTCTTTTAATAACCACCATGACTACCGACCACAATTCGCAAGTCTCAAAGAAAAGAAAGAAAAAAAAAATAAAGAAAAAACATTGAAAAAATCTCTTCACTTACTTGATGGATAATTATAATTACCTTATATTATAAATAATACCTACCAATGAAGAACCTTCCTTTTTTGCGTGTTTTAAATTTCTAAATTAGTTTTTTTTAATTAAACTATTAATCGTCGCTTTTATAACAACGACCTTATTGAACAATTCCTTATGTATTAAAAAAATCCGACTTATTTTTGGAGATATATGTATTTTTGTAAGGCTAACAGCAATTTAGTTAAGTATTAAGAATGAAGTGTCTCCACCTTTATTCATCCTCTGAGTCTTATAAGAGCTAGCTAAGGATGCAAACTTCGTAGGTAGGAAAACTTTAAAGAAACACTATACCAATACGATATAGTAGGATATAATAGGCCAATACATCCTAGACAAGAAGAGGCCTATGTCCAGCAATGGACTATGATAGGCTATTGCTGTAAAGCAATTTTTGTATATTCATTCATCTTATTATACTAAAAAACCTCATTAATCACCGACTGAGCTTAATCACAGTTCTTGTGTTGCATGTTTAAACCATCAAGGTCCGTAAACTGTAAAATTATTTATGAGACATAAAAATGCCTATGGCCTTAATTTATCATCGTAGTTAATAGTGATGACTATTATAAACACGCAATTTTATATAAATATTAATAAACTAATAGTCATTAACTAAAACAGAAATTTAGTGATTTGTAAACTCAGAGAGCGCAGCAGATTATATATGACAATATTTGGTCTTTCGCTGGGCCGCGGTCTAAGAGCGTATAAGATTGACTTACCTCTTATTACTGTCTCTTATTACCTAACACTCATTGTAAATATTTGCTACGAGACACGGAGGGACCGACGAAACCGGGCGTGGGCCCTATCGTAATACCAGCGCTGTAGTCACAATGACTACAGCAGTATGCTGAGATAGGAGCCTTTTCTGGCAGCGCACAGGGCAAAATAATACCTTGTTGTTTTCTATTTTACATCTGCTTGAAACCATATACTGTCCTGTGTATGTCAGAATAAATAATATTCTTTCTTTCTTTCTATCCTTCTTTGATGATGAGCTATTTCATCATCATACTCATAAACTTCTTATGTTCTTCTCGGTTGTTTCCAAAGCTTACACTTTAGAGCTCGTGGTCCGTTTTCCTGTTCTATCTTCTCCTCTATGCCCGGTCTTCGACATCCCTGGTAGTGAGACTATTAGCACGCATATCATCCTTTATGACGCCAAGCCAGTTAGAACTTCTTGCGTATACCTCTTCCACTGGGACATTGGTGATCTATTTTACACTTATAAATTTACTAATTAAGGATTCTTTTTTACATACACCGTACCTTATATCAACCGTAAAAGCTTGATTTAAGGCAGTTTACAGTTTAGTCTTAGTGACTAATTACTGGCATGATGATTGAAGCTACTATGTTTGTTTTCACTCGATATGTTCAATTACTATTTAATCCCAGAAAATAAACATTGTAAATAACACATTTGCAATAGCTCATCAAATTATATCCAATATTTTTTTTTCATTAAAGATGCTTCCATATCGTAATACACTTAATTAACAGTTCAATAGATAACTGAACTGTTATTATGAATCGAATATGGATTTACAGACGTAACGCGCCAAAAACAATGGAAACGATCAAATTAGTTCCAATGCGAAATACTTCATTAGGCATAACGTAATACTAAAATATACACTCGTATATGCGCCGAAATATTTGAGAGTTTAAATTTGGCTATTGAGGGATTTGCTAATATGAAATTATAAATTTAATGTAGGACGTAATGTAGGCAAAATCATACATAAAAAACAATGCATACTATAGAACAACCTGTAAGTGAACACTTACACTTACACACTTTTTTGTGCAGAGCTTACAATATAAAATATATGTTCTTAGATGCATTTTCGATCTCTTCAGTCAGAGTAAGTTTTATTAAGTGTAAGCATCTATATAAATTTAGATGAACTGTAACTTATAAATGAAATGCATTATATATTTTTAGAAGGCAGTCTGAAATATAGCTTAGAAATTAATTGTTTAATCTCTCAGAAATATGAGAATATATTTTCATAAATCAATTAATAAGACAGAAGAAATTGAAAAGGTCTAGCATAGAAATTAAACTCCTTTAGAGTCTTAAAATTATAAAGGGTAAATAGAAAATTGAAATTTTATATGAGTGACCTATCGGTTTTCAATTAGACCGACAATATAATATTCGAGAAGCTGGCAAAAGGTCACATAATTTAACATTTCTAAAAATAACTCCTGATGATACAGTATAAAAAGATCCTGAAAATTTGGTTTGGGATACGCTTTTAAACAAATAACAAACTCAATATTTACCCAACAGGATATATATTAAAACAAAAACTAATGAAACTATAATTTACCACAAACTAGTTGGTTAAAGCAAGTCAATTAACGCAATAACAAATAATGTATACTACTAAAATATCCTAGTGTGTATAAGAAAAGAAATATTCCGTTCAATTTGATTTAGGAAATTACAACGATTAGATTATCTTCCCATCTTTCAAACTCATAAATGAAAGTTATGAAACTTTCATTGAAGAGTTAGAAAGATGGAAAGATAATCTATATCATTCTATAATCTATCACATTATCTTTATCTTCGCAAAGATCATAAATATATATATACATGTATACAGTTATATGTTACATCACTGGATCACATGAAATCTAAGAACCCATGGCTTTCGCTTAACACGGATAACGGATATTACATATTTATTTTCATAGAAGTCGTAAACATAATATTTTCGGTCGAAGTATTCTTCACGGTATCATTTGAAATATCAACAGGAAATGTGTGTATATTGATTCACGGATGCGGCTACGCTGTAAAGGTATTATCGGATAAACCCATAATACCCAAAGATTTGCGGCTATTCATATGCGTTAAGTCTGACGGACGCGGCTATACATCACGATTTTTCCGCTTTCAGCGTTGTGTATCCAGCACGCATGATCGCCTTTAATGAAGACTGTCTGATAGTGGGGAGTCGTGGGCGACGTCCGGCGCGTTCCGACGATGCTCCTCACATCAATAACAATCCTCGCAGATCCTCTGCAGTCCACAAAAGCCACGGCGACAATTTGTCCGGGACTTTACTCAACTGGATATTCCAGTTGAAATTTTCTTCCGGCTTCGCAGCTTTTGAAACGTTTTTGTAATAAAGTGCCGCCTCGTTTTTATATTTTCTTTCTTTGTATGCAAATTACAATCTAGAAACGTTTCGTGTATTAAGTGCTAAAAAGTGAGGCAACCTGTTTTTTAGCCAAGTTAATTGTTGATGAATATTAATGACTCGATTAAAAAAAGAGCCTGTATAAGGAACTGCCGGAAATGTAGGTTTATAGTACGGCTCTGTGTTACACTAATATTTAAAATTAATATATAATTAATATTTAAAAACTCCAAATTTTCTAATATTTTACTGCTTATTCTGATAAAAAAATCTGTTCTTCTGAAGGGAATTTGGGTCTTCGTGTATTGGAATTCTCAGAATCTCAAATATTACTAGAACTTTGAGACATTTTTCAAACTCTGATTTCAAAATTAATTCAGGTATCATAGCGTACTCGGCTTAGTAATATTATAAAGATGGTATGTGGCGTGTAATGACAATTAACCTTTTAGAAAAACGCTTTTGTGTAAGTTACCTAACCATTAAAAACCTGCTTCCAGTTAAAGCAGTAGGTACAATAACAGGTCGACTACCGGCTAAACAAAATTACTAAGTAGCGTCTATATTAAGAACGCTGTTAACATCTATTAGTTTTAATATAGATCTGAAAATAAAAATGCGGATAATCAAATATATGTATATGTGAGAAGTGGGGAACATAACAAACTTTGCTACATGTTATTTAAAAGAAAACAGAGAGTGCTAGCTTTGTAAGGATAAAAACAAGAGCAAAACCATTATGAAACATTGATGATTTATGTTTTATATGCACATATTTACCACAGTACTATTTTATAATCAAATTTTGCTAAAAAATAATTTTATTTTGTAACTTTAAGCGTCCTTTACTTATTACGTCTGTACCTATTTACATTTGCTCAAAGTTTACCTTTATTTACAGCTTGTTCGATCAGTTACAGAGCAATTGCGCGGAAGCTTGCAATGCTCACGCGTTCAGGTCACGACTCCACTCCAAATCTAAAATTGATTACACTAAAAAAGAAAACTCAACTCGACACCGGCTAGCCGCTATAAAAAACAGACCTACACACCATTAAAGATAATTTATTCAACATTATTATTCCACTCGCTTCTAAACATGATTTGAAGGACATTTAAAAAAAGCTTATAGAGTTCTGCAGAAAAAAACTTCGACGAAGCTTTAATTGATAATTGCCGGATCACCACGAATAGTAAAATGGAATCTTGTTTGAAATATACGAATTCAATTTAATTACGTTATTATGTGCAATTTAATATCAAAGCGAACTTTTAGAATCTCCGTGGTTATAACACCAAAAGATAATAATTTTACAACAGGATAATAAAGAACTATGAATTTTTACCCACTTCAAATATAAAATCGTATGCTTAAGAAACTGGGAGCAGAAGAACCGCGCTGCTTAAAGTATTGAATACATGAGAAATTCAGACTACAAATGATGCAGCGCGAATGGCTACTCTCTAGTGGGATTAAAAATTCCCATTGACGCACCTACATCCAAAAGAAAATATTTTATAGGTATGTGTACTATTCTCGTTTTAAAACCTTTAGCAGAGCAGTCATGATACCGTTCGTAAGTGCGGTCTAACACATGGTTCAGCCACAAGAAAGTCTATTCCTGAACCAGACATAACGGACACACCGACTTCCGCATCTTGCGGTGCCCCAATGGCGTACTATCTAAATCAATCGCAACTTCACCTCTAGCATGCTCAATTTAAATTTAATTAAAGTAAAACGCCCGTAGATTTCCCAATTTAATAGAAATTTTATTGTTCCTCAACTGATGTCATTACCTAACTTTTTCTGTAGATAATTTTGAAAGCGCAATCGTGTTGATAAATTAATTGGTCTGCGCTAATAACCGAATGACTCAAGACGAATTTCCAACATTCACAAACGATTTATACGATTGCTTAAAATTGGGGTCAAAATTCATTTACCTAAGTGACAATTTTTGTTGCCATTATTTTGGAAAAGTATTGAGAATACTTTCTATTATTTTAAACGGACTCCATACCGAGGGCATAGACTGCGCATGTTAGTATTTTACTACACGAAATTCAGTGGCATTGTTAGTTCGCAATTATATTATTCCAAGAGTATCAGACCGTTAATAGATGGTCGGTTTAGCCATTTCAGCCACATCTCTTGCGACCATCCTGAGACTAATGTAATTAGTTCATTACTTTGTCCGGGACTCCCCTCGCTTTGTATGTCTTTGCAGATTTATGTGAGCCTCTGTTTTGCTGCGGTCGTGAATGCGAATTTGTGTTTTTTCCTCTTTCATAAATCGTTAAAAGTGTTCTTGTTAGTAAAACCATATGAATAAGGGTTAAGATATTTTAAAATCCAATAGCAAACTCTTTCAATCTCGTGTAAATTTTAATTAATTCAAGGAACATAAAATATAAGCAATATTATTTTATGAACACAGCCCACCTTGGTAAGTCATGCGAAAAACGAAGACGCGTTTTTGTCGTTCTGTATGAGTCGTTAACTAAACCTTGGCAAATGTACTCGATGAACCTTGAATTTATTATACTTACCACAGTTACGAAACTTAATAAAAAAGTGAGAAAACAATTACTAGAACAAAGTTTACGTACCTACTAAATAATATTTGTCTAATCAAACGAAACGAGATTTTGTAACACGTTAAAGGCCCCGAGTTCAAGTTTATTATTGGGATACAGGTTTGGTGGGTATATAAAAGCCGGCCTGTCCCGTTAATAAGTTTTAATGCTAATGAGAGGTACACCTGGCTACGACAAGCGGCGGGCCGCGGCCGCCGTGGTTGCGGTGTATAATATTTGTTCAACTTAGAACAAGTAAAGAATACGCGCTTTATCTAGCGTGCATACTTCATACATTTTCCCTATGTCTAAAGTGAGTGGGTATTCGTTTGATTTGGCTTAAATTACTAAGAATCCCTTAGCTCAACGCAAAAAAATGTTGAGGACAACCGTTTGTCTAAGTGCAAAGTGAGCAATATCCTTTTTAACCTTTCTGATCACGTACTCCTCAACTCTTTATTTATGTACACATATATTTATTATTACAAGCATGCTTAAAAGTTTAGTGAGATATTTTTGAAAAGGGTAAAATTAAATTCATTAATTTTCAAAATGTATTCAATGCTTTCACATTAAACTTTAGTAACGCGTAAAAATATAAAATTCTCGACTTCTTTTCCAATATTTGTATGTTACCAAGTAGCTCAGTTATATCTTTGATCCCTAGATTTATGGACTTAGGACATGTAGATCAGTAAAGAAGTCTATCAGGCGTCAATGCTTTCTTAACAGAGTTCGTCATGTTTGCCGCACCGTGCCAGTAATCCATCTACGGCATTCAGCATGCAGAGAGAACCGACGACAACCGACCTCATAGTTGACAGCCAATTAGCTTCATACCCCCGTGCCCCGTTCTCTCATATTCCCCACACCCCTCTAACCCACAGGCATGGAGCCATTTATCTTTATACGATGGTATCGAACAACCGACGCATTTGATGCTATCGCAAGCAGCAATACGATACTAAATCTCGCGATTGAAACCCGCACTGTTCACAAAATGTTGGTGGTCATATCTTCGAGATTTGCCGTGACATGATATACGATAGGCTAAATTTTTGGAATAGCTTTAAAGCAAAGATACTTGGTTTGTAAAATGTTTTACCCGTAAACAAAACACCTTAATTAAAATAAGAATGACATGCGTAACAGACACACAGAGCTAATTTCGAATTTATTATATTAGTATGGATACCAGGGATAACATGACATGACATTGAATATTAATAACATCCCTGTGTATTGCCTAATTATGAATGTTATTTATTCTATGATCAAATTCATTGAAATTAATGTAAGTAATAAATAATCTCGATATTTCATCTTCGAGTCTTAAGGGAATTGAAAGAATTTAGAGCACTCATTTTAAGTACAATCGTCTGTATTGTCAAGATATGGGTGGTGAACAATCTGATAGTGATTGTCAAGGTTATTTTGCTATTCCCAGAATATCTGTTAGCGCCGACCGTGAGTCAGTATACTTTGGTTCATGACTCACTGGCACCACATCACTCCTCGATTGTTTCTGATAATTTGCTCTTTTACTAATCCATTTCTGTCTATTCGGTCAAAATACTAAGATATTGTTTTTTTTGTCGTAATATCTTCACTATGATCATATTTTTGGTTGAGTAGATTATTAATATTACAATTAGAAATAGTCAATAATTCTCAGACAATGAGACTAATGGTGTAATAAGACTGCTAACGCATGGTCGAGTTGGCTCGCTCTATTGTTCGACTATGCGCCTAATAAATGATAGAATTTGTGATCAGAACAGATTCTAATTCTTTTTTATTCTAGGTAGCATATAATTTAGATTTTGTGACCACCGAACCTGTATTAGGTTATCTAAGGGAGGACACTACCCGTGACTACAGCAGTGTAACTGTAAAAACCGTCAGGTCCTAAACCTCTGGTGGGCCGTTAAAGTCTGCCAATGATCTCTACTACCTAATCGTTAACCGGCCCCAGGTAATTGATGAACAATATTAACGTAAACCAATTAAATCACATTTTACTTTTATAATTCTATTTATATATTCTGTTATAGTTAAAGTAGACGGTTTGAGTTAAGCCGTATTAAATAAACGAATTTATTTAACCATGGTGGTTCATCGACGACTACGATAACTAGGGTCCTTAAACACAGCGTCACAAATGCTGATACAAACAGTAAATTAAACGTCAATTGCCACAAAATGATAAATGCGTAACCATTATCTGATGCTAATGCAACATAAAGCGCTCCCGAGGGTTTTGTGACACCCCGTGGTTGTGGGTCCATAGAACCCAACGTTGCTATGTTTGTTATTCCACACACACAAAAGCTTTCGTAACCGACATAAATGTTTCACAAAAATAGATTTGAAACTCATATGCGTATTTACGTTGTGTGTATTTGCTTAGTTTATTGTTTAAAGTTTGCACTGAAACTATGATCTAAACTAAAAAATAAGTTCCGAAATTAACAAATGAGTTTTACGATCACATAACCTTTAATATTATATACATACCTAACATTATAAAGTTGTTATAGCTTTGTTAATAACAAAAAAAAAACCTAATTAATATAAAATACGATACATAATTAATCGAAAAAATAAATAATAAATCACTTTTGTGATGTTACTTGATGTTTTATTTTGCTAACCTCTGGAACGGGTTGACCGATTTTGACAGAACTTTCTCTGGCATGCAGCTAATGATATAAGGAGTAACCTCCGCAGTGTGACCCGCTTTTGTTGTTTTAAAGATTCCAGTGAAAGTCCCGTCGAAATCGGTCTAGTCATTCCAGAATTTACAGACAGATAAAAATTTCCAATATATAGTATCTAATAAATAATAATGTTCTATCCGACTATAAGCTCAAATGGACTAAACGGTCACAATACAGCTCTACTAAACTTATCTCATTTGTAACTAATAGACCTTAACTTTAATAGAAACCGCCATACGATAGGACATTTCCCTAATAAATAGCATAACTTGGTCATGGCAGATCTTTTGAATCGATAAGAGATAAAATCCATTAGGGTATGCCAAATTCGTCTCGTTTAAATTTAAAAATAATTCAACCAAAAGGATTGTAAAATATATAATAACCAACTGAGTTTTCTCATCTGTGTATCTATTTTGTTATAACTACCAAAAGGATTATGTCATATTTTTTTTTCAACAGGAAATAGTCTTTGCAATTAAACATGACATAATACTTTGCTTTAGACTTTACTTATTTGCTTTAAAACAATTTGTTTTAAACTTTATTGACGAAAGCATTGAAATCAATTTAATATATACATACGTTGCCAATAATAATATGCCAGATACCTACGTTTTGTTTTTTTAAATTAATAGCTCAGTAATAAAAAACAGTATTTATGAAGCAAGTAATTTTAATTGATTATTCAAAGCACCCTTCGTCATTAAATGAAACTAAAAAAGACAAATTCATTTCGTAGTCAACGAAACCATTTAATTACATATTTTAAGAATAAAACAGCGACAACATTCAAATTAAGAAAAGCTTCAGTTGTAAGTAATGCTCCCAAAAGGCTAGATTTAAATTTATGTATGTAGTCACTGGTTTTTAAATGTATCAAAATAAATTGTACGTAATAGTCAGTTTGCAGGTGGCAGCTCAAAAACATCCATACTCTTTTAGAATGAAGTCCCTGTCAACGAATCTGTTTCTTAGTTTAGTACCATCAATAGCCTTTAGCAGTCCGCGGCTGGACATAATCCTTAGAAAGGATGTTTTGACCAACTAAATCACGCTGACGAAACGGGTTGGTAAAGTTCATACTATTTGTAACATCAAATTTCGCAACACTAACAACTAAACTAAAAATTACAGCAGAAGAAATCGATATAATGTTGTAAAATAGTAAATAGTGCTGTGGGTATACTATACACCTAGTATAAAAACTACCTATCGCTGTCCACTGCTGAGTGTAGGTCTTCTGCAAGGAGCGTCAGCTATCCCGTAACCAACTACAACAATATAATAAGTGTGTATAACTTTCAAAGAAACAATCAATGCGTAGGCGCAGTTACCAAACACAATATGTTTATCATTTCAATCAAATCATATATCATAAAATTTCGCGCACCACTTAACATTCAGCGCGGTGGGAATGAAGCTCATATTATGCAAAAATAGTAGAATGATGCAAGTATAGGAGCGTCTTCATTGGCAAGTGGCGGCTCGACTGTGCTCTCCTTACGCCATTCACGTCTAACACACTGCCTCGGGCATTCGCTCTCTAGCCCGGCTAGGGTTGCAAACATATACTATAATACAGCTGTAAATTGGTTACTCTGTTATATGTCAGTCATCATACAAATACCTATGAGTGATACTTGTTAAGTGTCTCGGTATAGTTTAAATCAATATTTAAAAAAAAAACTAATTTTACTTGTACATGAACTATAACTACTTAAAATATAACTAAAAATCCATGAATATATCAAATTATCATTTTACAGTTCAAAAAACACTCTTATTGGCAGTTATAATTTCAATATTCTGGCGTTATATAATTTATTTATCATTTACAAAAGTTTGTATTTTTTTTTTGGATTTTATTTGGTATATCCTGATATCATAGAGAAAAACAGTGCTACAATAAGACAAAAACTTCTATTTCAAAGAAAAAACAATACAAATATGAGTATTTATTAGAAGCAAAGTTATAAAAGTATAACGAAGCGCACTTTAAAAATGTAACTCTACCCATTTTTCTTACCTTGTAGTTCATATATTCTTTAGTAATCATATAAATAACTGAAAAGGAGACGAAATCACTTCGATCAGTTGACAGCCCTAGAAAGGGTTAAGCCGCCGTACCGGAGATTAGGTAAACGAAAATAGACCGGCTTGTTTACGTTTGATGAACCACAGTTCGCGCTTCTTTGACTTTCAGAATTTAAGATAAAGTCGTCTTTTAGAGTGCCCTCACGTCTGATCGTAATCAGTCTATACATATTGGTACTAAAAAATATAAAACACAATACGTAAGTTTCTTTTGATGAGAAATAGATACCTAATAAGCAGTAATATCAAAAAAATATTGTGGGGGAACAGGCGTCATGTCCCTCCAACACAAAGGGAGGATTCTCCGACCACGGTCCAACGGTTGATGCTAGGAAGTTGTATATATGCGGCGCGAGAACACCTATATCGCGATGCAGTATTTGTAGTTGCGCCAAACTGCATTAATCCGCAGTTCGATATATCTTCGCTAGATTGCGCTGTAGTGTGTTTCTGTTTTGGCGTTGAATGTGGAAGTCGCCACAATGTGAACAAATATCCTTATTTTTTATCGCTGTCAAGAATCTGCTACAATTCATGACAACGAGTGATGAAATAAACATGAAGTGTAAATGCTATAGAAAGCCTAGTTGAGTCGCGTTGACTGACCCTGTTGCAGACTTACATAATGTAAGTTACAGTAACAAATGATCGAAATCCTTCGGGAACAGCCGATCTTTACATCATGAATTGTGCCTTTGGCTTGGCTTATCATTAACGCAATTCATTATTTTCGTCACTTTTGTTCAACACAATTCTTCTCCACACGCCTGTCAGCTTCTTAAGAAAGACCTTTTTGCTTCAACAATACCTTGATAATTTTAGAGAGATAAGAAATTTCTTACGACAAAATTAATTGATCAGTAAAAAAAACTTTGAACTGAAAATATGCTCCAGAAATCTCTTTTAAAATTAGTCGTACCTGTTCTGTTTATGTACCTATATATAAACTGATTACAAAAGTACCTCTTAGCTCACTAGAGCAAAATAAAATATGTAATATGTGTAATGCCGGTGACATGAATTAGATAAATGCATTTTTTGTAATATGGATTTTGGCATCTTACCAACACTTTATTTATTAAAGTTTGACCCAATTATAATAAGTTATTAGCCTGAATGATTGTAATGCCACTTTGTCTTTTGGCAGTATCTGAAGCTAGTATGTAACACACAACGATATTTTATTATATAAAATCATCGGTAACACACAAAAGTCTGATCACAGTTCTTTTATTCGCTGCAGTCCGATAAAGCTACGTACGTAGGTACTTACATAGCACTTATCTAAATTATACCGTCCGTTGCGTATGTGTTATTGTTGAATATTCTGATCACATTTCTCACGTGCGATGGCACAAACAGTACACGAACCCAGGTCGTATTGCGAACTATCACGTCGTTGTCTGCGTGTTCACTATAAGTATAATAAATTCGACACTAACTCAACACGGCTTGCATGCTCACTGTCAATAATTGCATAACCTTCACGAGTTCTCGTAACACACGTTAATTAATGAACTTATAAATATATTTATTTCACACAGACGTGGACATTAGGAGTGGCATTCTACCTTAGTTCAAGTTTCACAATTTCATAGTTATCGACCGAATTACATTACACTCATAAGTTTTAATATGCTTAGCCGGAGATGAAGCTCGTTTTAACTGTAGAATTTTTATGTATAGATATGGTACCCAAGAGGTTAACGTTAGAATTATAAGGAAGGTTGCTAAAAGGTCATTATTCAAAATCTTATGAATATCTTGATCATTTTATATTCACTATTTGTTCAGGCAACTCATAAGAAATCTGTCAACAGTTTAAATATTTAACAGAACCTTCGTTTCCTCAATTCTTAGTAAAAGATTTTTTATTATCAAATCTCAAGGTATACTGTCCAATCGTAACATCTTACTTATATTTCAATTGCTTGTGTCAACCGAAACCGAAAAAAATATTTCATTTTTTACAATGTTTGCTAGAAATGTTGTCCTCAGACGCGTATTCTTTCTTTTTGTATCATTTGATTGATGATATTTCTTACAGCGTGACGGTTCTTGGAGCTTTTTCGACTAGACTTGTCCTCTAAATCCATCAAAAGAGTCAATTACAGTTAACAAGGTTTTGATATTGATAGCCACCAAAATAAATATTATTATTCGTGTTTCTTTTGTTCATCTTTGTCTATTAAGAAAAGCTTATTTGAAAGAATGGAATAATAGACATTTTTCATTAGACAATTTATTATGACGGAGTAGTTTTCAAAATATATCTCATATTATACGTCAACAAAAGTTAATTTATCGAGATACACAGATGTCGGAAATATAACCTCAACAAACCTTGTCCTTCAAATAATTTTTCTCTTATATGGTGGGTAAGTTTTTTACACAATGTATCTACCAAAGAGGCCAAGTGGTCGTGCACTGCGTGACGTCACGCATCTTGACAAAATTTTAAGTTCATTTGGTTATTACGTGCATGAAAAATCTGCCATGTTAATATTATTTCCCGCGGGATCTGATTATATAGACGACTTAATTCAGCATTGATCTGGCCTGCGCCGATAACTACCGCTAAATGTTAAAATTTAATTTAATGCGATTCCGACAGTTCAATTTTGGTCATTGCATGTAAGACGACCGTATTTAATCTGAATAATATATGTTACGTAAAACATAGCGGAGTGCATGTAAACTAAATGCAATTGACCCCATGTAGAAGTTCAATCTAGTCAGGATACTAAGTCAACGGACGATCCTACGCAGTGATCCGCGGAGGAGGGAAGTGGCTCCAGACACGCTCTCTGCGTTTCTGCTCATACTGCTACTATAAATAACACATTTATTTATATGCACACTGCGACCGTCTAGCGTATTTCTTGAGAGTTAGAAAAATCTACGTAATTATTTTATTTCATAATTATAGAAAAACTCAGAGCTATGTTATTACAGTATACAAACATGTACGAAAAAAGAAGGTCAATTAAAAGTTTTTACAGATAGCAAAGCAAATAGATATATACTCACACAAAAACTCAGATACAAGCTAAATAAATACAATCAATAAATAAATACTTTTGGTTGCAAGAAACGAAGCAGGAGTCAGTCAGAGTTTTCCTGAGCTGGATGTTAACATGCATAAACAAGTCCATATCAACACTCCGGCATGCTGTATTGAACATACAGTTATAGTTCTGATGAGACTGTAAAGATTTTACATACCAAATAACAAAATGTAATTAACAACTTTGTCGTTATTCCATAATAATGTTATTTATTTTTGTAAACTAATAAAACTATTTACATGATAAAAGCATAATTATTAATTTTTAGAACTAGGTGACGTTGGGTCCTGATGTCGTAAGAAAGCGGTTCCCGGATCCCTCCCGTCTCAGGCGCAAAGTGGCACACCGTGTGGTTTTAGTTGGTTAGATTCCTACACACCTCCACGCCGCAAATCCACACGTAAAAAAAAAAGACTAGATGTCCGAAATATGTTTTTATTTAATTATAATATTTTATTCACGTAAGTAATCAGAATCTCTGATAAGGCACTTATTTATTTAAAAAGGTTAAAAGTACTGAAACTAATCAATATTCAGCTTATAAGTACTATATTTTAGTTTTGTGTCTTAACAGACCAAAAATGCGCCTTTAAGAAGAGAAAAAGTGGTACTAAGAATAAAAAGTGCGACTGATTATCTACTCAATAGTATATTAAACATATCTTATGATTACCAAAATGCCGTATATTCGGTTAATGTAACACATTGGGCATTCATACAGCCCAGAGATTGAATTACGGTTCGAATTCTGTAATACGTACGACAAACGCGTGCCTAAATCAACAGACAAGGATAAACAATTCATTGTTAAGCACAAAACAGCTTTAAATCTGCAAGGTTAACATTCTTGCACGTATTTATAAACCATGGGCCATTAATTAACCTTAGAGAGCCAAGGTGGCATTACTTTAGGTATTCTCAAAGCGGTAGGTCCCTATTCAACGAATTAATTTTTCAAAGTGCACATTTTGCACTAAGTGCGTGCTTACTAGACAATTTAAGTTCCATTCTAACGATAACATGTTCAAACTATTCATTCATTACAAAAGTTTTTATAACAAATACCTAGTAATAATGCTTTTGTCCACGTTCAGTGATGTGGAACAATTATTGAACTGAGAATCTAATTAAATTTCGTGTATAATTCATATTAATTGAAGGCAAAGCATCTTGTTTTCGTAAAAAAGGCTTATAAGCTATATTCCTGTATAAATGATAGAAAAAATCTAAAGTCTACTGTGATTGATTTCACCTTTTGTAGTATTTATACACAATTATACTATCAAGTACTTATATTTCATTGTATGATTTCAAATGTTATGTCTTTACATTTATTATAATTTATAACTCGGCTACATACCATTGATTGACTATTATTTAAAAATTTTGAACTCGTTCTTGACTCATGCCGTTATAGTTATGGAAGTTAATGGTATGTATAGTGGCGTTACTTACTATGATGGTATCGTATCGATGGTGCGGGTAGAGGCCGGTATTCGTTTGATGAATAATTGATAAAACTGACTTCACTCGAGACGCGGGTCGATGTCCCATTGTAAAAAACAGCGTTAACTAACGACTTAAATTAGGTTCAAATACATTTGATGAACTATTTCGGACCCTTGGATTCATATTTATTAGGTACGTTATTAGTTATATGCAAGTGTCAAACATGAATGGTCACGGTGTGAAAATAGATTTTAAATACTCCTATTTTATTAAAAGAGAAAAATAACATGGAAAAGTGGCGTTCTAATCAGAAAGCTGTACACAGTGAACCCAATGTATCATTGTGTTCAGGGATTTACATGAAAAAAAAAATAATTATGTTTAAAATTAAAAAGTGAGCCCGATAAAGTAATAATATTTTTTTCGATTTAAACGTTTGTCCGAACAAGTAATGTCACTATCGCTTTCTATAATAGAGTTCTTCACTAGACAATCTTAAACTCATTTCCTTCATAATTTATGTAAAACTTTTTTAGATCCCGTAATCAACCTATCCAACACTATCAAATTCCACTTTTGATACTCAAAACAATTAAATTTTAAACGTTAGATGCATAGACGGCAGCTTTTATAAGCAATTTAGTATCATATACTGTAAACGATAGGATGTTAAATATTAATGTAGCGTAAAATAATTTAAAACATTTTCCAACGGCTATCAATCTCGACAGTTAATGAGATTCGTCCGGTCGATGGCAACTGCGCCGACCAATTTGCCCGACGTTGCAACCTGACTAATGAAATACCTACATAGACGCTACTGGTACATAAAATACTCTCATATTTAGCAATCACATCCACCCGGTAAATGAATTTCAATGCAATTCCCGGTAAATGGTAATCCCGTTGCCTCATCAAACTACCGACATTCCTTTTTGTTGATCTCCTAATGAAAACATTTTACACAGGTAACTAAACATCCAATTCAACGTTTGATTAGTATTATATAGCGAATAAATTACAAAGAAAAAAGCTTTTCAATCATTCAAGACGGCCAATACAGTACACAATTGACACATTGAATGCCTGAGACGCGTTTGATGTTGTCAAACGTCTTCCTATGTGAAAAATAAATTTACATTTGTCGGATGTAAAAATTCAACATTCATTCTGTGAATTTTACTTCTATCGAATGTAGTTATCTATTGTATTCATCTGTATTTCATAGAAAAATGAAGAAAAAGATAATTTTGTGTCCATATTTTTCCTTCGTCTATGTTAAATTATATTTTTTTATTATGTATAGGCTGGCCATAATAACTCTACTCTGCCTGATGGAAAACATAAGCAGATTCCAAAAGTGGTGATCACCATACTCATTGCGAATGCAAACAACGCAACAGTGCAGTATCTCAGCATATGGTGACCCACACCATGGCGGCCTAGTGAGATACTCCTGCATCATTGGGCCTCCAGTCTGGCACTCACCAACGAAACACGACTGCATGACGATATCTAGGTTTTCTTAACTTTGATGAGTGATGACCATGATCAAATTAAAAATAATATTTTTTGTACTTCTGATATTTACTGAGTCAATTATCTTTAAGGAAATGGGTCTTTTGTTTTTATAATAAAAGTTTATTTTTCGCACTTATTTGTTTAATTAACCGAAAAATTCTCTAAATACCAATTCCAGTAGGGCTACAATACTGTAGTAGTTGTGTAGTGTTGCAACTCTTTCAAAGGGGTTTGGTCAATCGAGCCGTTCAGGCTGTATCATGCCAAACATTTGAATTTGGCGTCAAAATCTATTATTTTGTTTTTCTATTATTTTTATATACCCAGTGTAACTTTCACAGTAAATACGAATCTAACGAAACCTCTCAAGCTAAATTTCATCAAGCCGTTCAGGCCACAGGCGTGTCAAACAATTATACATACGCAGTCTGGTAAAATATACACCACAGACTCTTGAATAAAAACAAAATAATTGCACTGACGTCATAACGAGACTGCGGTGAAATCAAGGCTAGGCAGAAGGTTATATTTTTAATCTGTATATGTTTTACAGCGCTAAAATATCAGAGTAAGTAAATAGAAATTAAACAAATCAACGTGGCAAATCCTCGCGAAAATATAGGTACATCTTACACGTATTACGTGGATTTGATAATGAAGTCTGTGGATAGAGGTAAACTATTTATTTTGCGTAATTTTATATAGATATTGTGATAGTTACTTGTTTATCTCTTTTCAGTACATTACCTTTAAGTAGTCGGATTTTTGTTTTTATAATATTTTAGTATTTTTTTACGTATACAATCCTGCATCTAATGAAACCTAAACGACTTTAAATGATAAGGTATCTAAATTTGCTATATTAATTTTTTTCTCGTTTAAAATTACTTTTATGTAAAAATATAAACATGGATATCTTAGAATGAACCGGTAACGTAGACTGGCAAGCAGCGAGCGGTCGCGACCTCCGACCGCACTTTCTCTCGTCTGCCCACAGAAACCTCCACTCTATACTTTCCAACCTTCCACGAAACCATTCTCATAATCATGCTTGACTGTTGTGCCACAATAGCAAAAGACACATTAAATATAAAACCATTTATTGATGTAACAATAGTTAGTACTGAATCATTTGCCAACAATAGGGTACCGGAAATGATCCGTACAAACTTATATAGAGAGAAAGATTTCTCTTTAGTTATGATTATTATTTGATATCATTGTTAGGTCAAATATTTGGTAATGCGACGAGATTTAGTAACGCAACACTGCATGGTTTGTTTCTGTCTAGTTATTTATAACGAGCCGGTTCTTAAACAATCTACTTATAAACTAAATGAGCAGTGATTGGCCGAGTTGCAATGCAGACATAAGTTTCAATCTGTTCGCTTCCTGCGTCTCTGACGTTTCAATTGCTGCTCTTTTGTAATCAACAATTTGTGCCGCCACTCGACGAGATGCTACCGTCGCTCTCATTCAATAACAATGTGAACAAATTCCTCACACTTTTCGTACTCTCGTTATGATTATGTCACTCCTAAATAAATGAAGGCGCCATCTTGTCGCTACAATAAATCGAAATTTGTAAATCACGCTTGTCTCCTAAGACACGAATTTTGCTGAAAGCTGAAAGTATTTTAATGAACAACAATATTCCGCATTCCATTTAGTTTATTCAAATATAATTGCACTGCATGTGAATATAATCTGCATTATCGGCAACTATCTGAATATGATTTCTTTTATTTACATTATGTTATTTGCAGTTATATAAATACTGCTCATAATCTTAACTGAAGACATAAGTATAAAATAAAATAATTGAGTGATTGTGTCATGAAATAAAACGAACTAGGTAGCAAGCATTTGTACAAACTTCACGTTACATGTTCTAATCGGCCATTCTGGATTTCTCCATTTACAACTAAAGGAAATAGATAAATAATGTTTGCATAAGACATAAACGCGTTATTATTATGCAATCAAAGTTTAGTAATAACTTTGTTCCACTTAAAAAATGGCCTTAAATTGAAGATCTATTTGCTTGTTTATTACCCCGGGCTATTGTCTCTGCCAAGAACAATTTAAATATCGCAATATGAACAGAACGCGAGCATTTCTGTGTACAAGCTGAAGCTAATCGGCTTCCCGCTTCACACCAAACATTAAAATTGCATTAAAATCTATTTAACCGTGGATGAAGCCCGCCTAGTTAAGTAATTGAATTGCATGTTCGTGTTTCATGTATCGTAAAAATCTTTAGCTAATGAGCACAAAATGTAGGATCGGAATTAAAGATAAGGACAAGACATTGAATGTAATAACAAATTATTCTCCTCCGAATAATTATGAAGTCATGGTGAGGGAACAAAGACGCATAGGTCACGCAACAATAAATTGATCACGCGCACACGTGTCCAAGCTGAGGCGACACGATATTGATCGAACAGTATCTTACTTCGTTAAATTGTGCCTTTTAATAGGTACAATCTACTCTTACTTGTACACGCTAGATTCATTTATAATTGATTCTACCGCTGCATCCGCAGTAACGTACCCATTCTGATTACGAAAAGGATACGCTCTTGATAGACATGAATGAAATTGTAAACGAATTAAACCCTGACACACATTTGTGCACGCTATGGTAGAAATATTCATCTGTAGGCCTTTAAGGAATGCCTGCGACCGGTCGGCACTTCCGATGGCGAGGATTCTCGCTTGAAATGTATGAGCAAGCATTGAGCTCTGTAAATCCCGCACGAACCTTGCGATTGTAGCCTATGTAAATATGCCTCTAATTCCATTAAATGTTTTGCAAATAATTCATTGTCATAACTTTAAAAGCAAAGTTATTGTTACATCAAAGACAAGTTAAAAAAAAATGTACCATAGCTTTTGTTATGAAAATTTTACTAACTCGATTCTGTAACATGAAAAACATACCTGTTCTTTATCAAAACATGTCGATGTTAAAGTGTGTGTTATTTTTAAATTACGGCTCGTTGCTCCATCGTCATAGCACATGCCGGCACCAATACTCACCGTTCAATAACGGATGCCGTTGATTGTGAATTATTTTGGTCTCGGGAAGCATAAACTAGCAAATGCGCCACGCGCCGCCGAATAAGCTTAGTGTTCATAAGGAAACGCTACGATCTCGCTGCACGGGCTTACTTTAGATATTCTGCGAATAAGTGCAACACTTGTTTCGTTAATGGTTGGTTTAAATTTACATTACAATGTCTGTCCCGGCAGGTTGCAGTAAAACAGAATGTTATTGAATCATTATAGCTCAAGACAATACTTGTAAGTATAGTGTGTATAAAATTCTATTCTCACTCACATATAGATTTTTTAATATACAGAAGTGCACCTTATTAAATAATGACGGGACTGTGATTCGGCGAATTCGCTTGTGCAAATAACTTGCTCGTTCTCGTTCAGAACGTGTAGCTCGAGGTTAGCCAGACGTGTTTTATATTATTGTTCTCAGAACATGTACCTATTTAAAAAGGACAATAACGAGACCGATAAATCAAGAGATATACATTTATTGGGTAATATATTATTATACCTTTCATATTTCATCCTCATTTACATTTCCAAAAGTTCTTGGAATGATGGATCTCTGTAACCGTATATATTTTAAATGGTTCTATTTCAAATCGGTAAAGCATTTGGCTAATTCAATTTTAATCACTTTATTTGTTCACATATATAAAATAACAGATAGGCGTAAACAGAGTCAATGGACAGAGGTATTCTCATATTTTACTCTCTATCGTCCTTTGCAACATACATTTAAATTTAGTCAGATCTCGATCGTGTTTAACTCACACCGCAGTGCTATCTACTGACAGTACCTACCTACTACCGTTTATCATGAATAAACGGTCTTTAAGAATAAGAATAATGCAATGTGTGAAAGAAAACTTTAGCGCAGGACACGTCTAATAGACAGCAGTCGAAATTAAGCCGCATGTAGTATAAATACTTTAAATTTCCCTTAGACATCATACTTCATCTCCTCTCCAGCGTCGAATCAATTCCCTACACATCGTTGATATTATACAGGCTCATTTACTATATGATGATAAAAAGGTATCTTACACTGCTTCAATCATAAATTTAGATACCTGTACGTTTAAAAGAAATAGATCTTCTTAATAGATCAATCTTTTACAAAACGCTTTTCTAATTTTCTAATCAATCTCCTCTAAAGTGACATCGTTTAAATCACATTGTATTCTCGTAAAATATAAGTTGTTTTTAAAATATACCTATTATAAAAGTCTGCAAAATCATTATAATTGAAAAGCCTGATCTGATATTTAGTTCACTGGTTAATTTTGATATACTTGCTCATGCCCATTACTTATTTCTTTCTTTACAGATCTTTGTCTTAACTTCAATCATCGCTACAATTTAGCTTTAAGTTAAGTTTTTGCCTCAAACATGAAAACTCGTAATTGACTGGAACTAAAACTACTGAATATGAAATCATTTCTACATATATTTAAGTGATGCAAACTCCTAAACTATTTCTTTGAATCTGAATTTACAATATAATATTACAAATTCATTTTTCTGGTCAAAAGTAAATGTAGATCAAATTGTTGAGTGGTCAATTTAAAGGTGTTTAATTCAAATCGCTAATTGATTCAAAGGTTTACGATCCACGACATTCCGAAAAGTGAATTGGTTTCAAAGGAATAGGTTTCAAAGGAATAGATAGCTTTATCATTATAATTGATGTAGTTAGCTGGATCTCCTTACACTTGAGTGACTTTTATAGTGCTATCTGTCAACTAAACCCAAAACTCACTCATTACGAATACTTAGAGTTAACTTACTTAACCGGTTCATTGCGTTACACATTTATCAACATATTAAGAGCAAATACTTAATGTGTAACGCCTTAATTACTTCAAATTCTTTTACTAGCAATGAATGATTTCACAACAAACCTGGTTTTATATAAAGTAGACATAATTTCAAACAAGTAATTTGTACTTGAAATAGTTTACTCGGTTAGAGAATTCTCACTGTGAGACGAGAAAGAATCTTTGCCTTCCACAGAAAATAATAAGAATGAATAATATTTCACAAACGTTACATCGTAGATTAAAAATAACTAGTGGCTTACGATCAATTGTTAAACAAGAGTTAACGTTATCACTGTTACATGAATGGAATTGTTTGTTTTTTGTATTTTTACTGGACTTTAAATAAATTTATCTTGGCAAGAATTTAAAATCCAAATCTCGTTCTTTTGTTGACTCTCATTGATAGGTCACTGAGTCATCCGTTGTTAAGTCAACCATTTTCAGCGTTTCGGTCAGGAACTAAAAGTTGATTACAGCCTTCAACCTTACAAGATCCAGCCAACCTCGATTGTAGCAGCCTAATAATCATAGTATGCAGAAACTAATCTTAGACCAGCTTCAAATTAAATCCTTTAAGCGGGGCTTGAAAAAACATCTCGCTAGGGCGCTATAGTGTGTGTCACCGTATGGTGATAGTGGTGCATTGTCTGCATTCGCAGTGAGTATAGTGGCCCCCACTCTTAGATTCTAAGCTTTTCATCAGGATGAGTACAGTCACTTTGGCAGGCCACCGAATGAAAAAAAACCGATAACGATTCATCATATTAAATCTTACTCAAATTATTCAGTACAAAAACTTCTTAATCAAGACTATAACTAACGATACTCCTAACTAGAATCTGCAGGACTTAAAAGTTAGCTTAAGTCTTAGCTTCAGTGCGAACTTTGTGTCTGCATGTTTGTTTACACTTTGTACCCATTTTCATCAGATAGTGGGTAGACCTTAAATTTCAATAGCGTTTCCATTAGAAATCGGTAATTCGGTTTTGTATTGATAAAGAAAAATCCTCTTTTTATCGACTGTTTCCTCATTTCTGTTAGTACCTGCGTTTTACGTTACGTTTCTACATAAGCTATAGAGTACAAACTACAATAAAACGACAATTGTATGGATTGTTGAATGACAGTCCCCGTATGAAGCAGCTAGTTAAACGATGTAACACAACTAGTTGCGAAATTACTAGTCGTTGTTGGGAAAATTTTAAATAGCTGGTGGTTACGTGGCGTCATTCGACCGTGAAATGTATGCCTAAACACAAACGAACGTACTTAAAGTCTTACATTACAGCAATTACAGCTTTATGTGCGTTACCTTTAGCAACAACCTGTGAATCTACAATTCTTTACGCTGACTCTAATACTTGGGTTACGCCGATATTAACAACTTCCATCCAGACATTTGATACACCGCTAGTAAATGGAAATTATAACTTGATAGTATTCTTAGCATGCGTGAGAATATACTAAACAAAGAGTCATGTATTTTTACATAATTTAATCATCGTTTTTAGTAGAACAATACATAATATCTGTGTCGCATCTCGCAATGTCGACGTACGGATGTCCGGTGACCGCGGCTCCGTACTAACACAAAACACGCGAAACGACACTGGCTACACACAAAAAGAGGAGACCACAGGCAGGATGTAAAACATTGTCGTACTACATGACAAACGATGTATATTTTTGTTTAACGACACAAAGTTAGTTCGGTGTACATTATACGTTTATTATCGTAGTGATGAGTACATCACTACGATAATAAACGTATAATGTTTACATATTTAACTATTGTGTTTTAATCTAGGGCTTTATGCCGCGTATCACATGACACTAGTATTATAAAAATTTTGGACCCTGGATTAACGCAGATGCTACTTTTATCGAGATTTAGAACCAGTGACCTCTCGCTGCTGGCCGTAGTTCGTTCTATGGTTGACGGCGAGGAGTCCTGGAACGCGGTGGTGTCCTTCTGTGAAACCGTCATCTCGCAGAAGGAGGCTGCGGAAAGGGAGAGGGAGATCCTGACCTCTCTCTCAGGCCTCAGAAGGCGTACCGGACGTCGGAGACCTCCACCGGCCTCCCTAACTGGGTCCAGGGGCGGCGGACTTGGGGATGTTTGTCGCCCCCCAACCAACCGGACCCGAGGTGGCGGCGTGTAGTGTTCCTGTGAAACAAATCACTCCCCTCGCTGACGTGATGTGGTCCGCAGTAGCGGGCCGGCACCAGTCGGGGATTGCGGCGTAGGTGAGAGACGGAACCCCGTAGGGTTTTAGTCAGTAAAAGTCTGACAGACCCCTTCGCCCTCTCCCCAGGGCGGAGGTCTTCCATGAGGATTTCACCGCGCGGTGTTGGAAGTCTTGCATTTTGTAGAAGCAAGTGGATAACAAGCTTTAATTGGAGTTGGACTGTACATTTTAGAATAGACGGGAATAGTTAAGCAAGATGAAGAATGCCTAGAGACAAGACATAATCGTGAGAACTATGAAACTTAGTGGGGAAAAACCTCTCTTTACGTACCTACTACTCAAAATTAATTAAAGCAGTCTAAAAATATAGTTTTTAAGAGTAAAACAATGTATATTTTTTATATTGAATTATCTCTAACAAAAATTAATATTTTCCTGTGTGAAATAAATAGCATTAATTTATTAGATAAAAATCAAAAGATCCTGAATAGATTTTCTTGTAACTACAATTTGTTTCATTTTGCTTTTGTTTTTAATTAAAAAACAATGAACGCTAGAATTTGCATTGGTTTATGCTTGTTTTATGGCTGTTAGCACCGTGTTAAATGGTGTGTGGAAACGTATATTTCTAGCCGATGCGTTGTGCAACTTCTTTGGGCATAAATACGCGCCTCTTTCACGCGTTATAGTATTCGATTGCACATCTTATTAGATTTGCAATAATTCTGTTTGAATGACATATGGACATTTATTAGGTTAAAATATATTTGAAGTAAGAATTTAAGTATGTTATGAATAGGCTTAGTGTAGATCCAATGGCTGTGTGTGTCACACAATAGCATATGATGGTTTACAAAAGAAGTAGTTTATGTCTAAATAGGTAAAATCATTCAGGTGTTCGTAAGTCTAGCAGTAGACGGTACGATAAATATTAAAATCAATTCAAGAAGGAAAGCTACTGACTGTAGACTATAGCTATTATTACCTACCTACTATTATTACCATTGCTACCTATTATTACCTATTGCTACCTGAATCGTTAGTTTCTATATTTTCTAGATTCTTTGAGATCAAAGTTTAATACATTTACCTATCATTTTCTTCATATCAGCAAGTATATACAGAAAATATATATGACGAATAATTTATATTCATATAACACGATCAGGAGAGCAAATTGATGGCTTTTGTAAGACGAATTCGATGATTTTTGGTATTTTGAAATGTCCCTATATTTGGAGTGATTAGATTCCAATAACGACACTACCACATTCTTGGATTTTTTTTAAAGTTCTATGGTATTAGGCAATATTGAACTCTTTGATCTTTCAGATTTATTGACCATGCGATTTTATTTTTTGTACCGGTAACGGGACACGGAAAGCACATGCTGGTTTTCAGAATATAGACACGAGAAAAATAAAATCTGGATTAAAGATAAGCATAAAATTTATTTATACTCGTATACATAATATACGAGTATAGTATAATACAAAGCTATTAAAACTAAAACTTTGAGTAAAAAAAATTAGTTATATATGAGTATATCCCTACCTCAGATGTTACAAAAAAAAGTGGATTATCTTTAAAAAAAACTAGCACAATACTATTACAGTCACTGTACAAAGGAACAAATAGACCTGAATAACGGATTAAACAATGCTATACAACCCTGAACCGACTCTAAGCTAACACAGCATCGTGTGAAATCTCCTCGGCTACCTACATACATACATACGTATGTGCACTTGGCTCCATTGTACGTTGAGAATACGCAAAACAAAATCACCTATTGTCCTACCAACTCATTCCTGTTCTAACTGATTAGTAACTGAGACTATATTTTGTCGTTAACACAAAGCAACGCCCAACAAATATATATATTGCCAATTGTGGGAAATAGCATGTAACGTCGCGCCCCTCGGTGACTTTAGTTGTTCTACGATCTCACGATGCCGACTCATTTAGCTTTATTTTCTCACACTCAATACATAAGATTAATTACACGCATTCGGTTCCTGTATTGTCGACAGCAGTACACACAAGAGAGATACAATTGTGTCTGAGACGTAGGTACACGGAAGTAAAGCCGTGTGTGGTTAATTACCAAAATACTTCCCAGTATGGTTTTATTACCCACCCATCTGTATTTATGTTAAGAGATTAATATCGCTCAGAGTTGCACATTACGTAAATCGAATATGAATAACTTACTATTATTAAGAATTACGGAAATAGTCTTTTTGTTTTAAATGCTAAGAATAATATTCATATTTGCTTTTTGCGCGGCACCATCCGTAAAGTAAATAATCAAAATCTATGAAACTGAAATTCCAGCTAAGATAACACAAAGATAAATAAGTGTATTTGCAGACAGATTTCGACTATTTTTTTTCCAAATCTAACAGTACAGAGTTTTTACATCTTTATACATCAAATCATTTACTGATAAAACACCTATATGATCTTTAATTTTTATATCAATAAATATAGAAACCTCTTCATGAAAATGATCGACACGTATTCTGAACATATTTAGGATCGAGTTGGAGGATCATACTCTAAATTTTTAAACGAGAGAGTCGTTGTATGATGTCAAGGGTCGTCAAGTGCATGTCAGTGCGATTTAATTGTCGCGATAAGAGGGCCGCGTTTCGCGTGGGAGTCCAACGGAGCCTGACGTCACGCTCTGTAATTACTGAGTCTTGCGCACATCCGGCACACACCCTTTCTCTTATGTCCTGAGCACACTTATTTCGTACAAATCTTTGACTTACCTCGTAATTTGTAAATGTTCCTTCTGATATTAGAGGCAAACAAGCAGAAGCGTTGTGAGGATTGGAAGGGTTCAAAAGAAATATATTAAACTTCTCAATTTTAGAACGAAATCAGCTTGTTAAAAAAACACCACTTTCTGGAACTCCGAAGGCGTCGGTACATTACTGGTATACTGTTTCTTGCTCGAATAATGACTTCTTCCATCGATTTTCCTGAATTGCTGAATGAAGTAAAAATCTACGTTCCAGTGCATTCATTGTGCCATGCCCCATTTTTCTCAACACCAGTGATTGCTACTAGGTATCGCCAAAACAGTTTTCTTTATCGTTCTTGTCAAATTTATAACGACTTAGTATGCAAGCATGACTTTGACATTTTGGCAATGAGTATATCGACTATAAGGAGCAGACTACACTCAATGTCGTTTTAGAATCTAGAATTTTCGAATTGAAACTTTATTGAATTTAAATGCAGCAGTAATATTTTCAAAAAACGGACTTAACTTCAATTATTCTTGAATATTTCTTTTTTGCATTTTTGTTAAAGGGATTTCTTTTTAAATATTTAGTTTCGATCTATGGAGACTTGTTAGTGGCGTTTTTTTGCTATTTTTATTACACATGTTAAGTGTATTGCTGTAAGTTTCCGCGTCTCGGCAAACGTAGTGTAAGGTCAGGTGGAGCGATGATTTGCGCAAGACGGCTGGCAGGAGCTGGATACGAGAAGCCATAGATCGAATTAAGTGGCGTGAAATTTGAAAGGCTTATGTCCAGCAGTGGACTGCGATAGGCTGATGATGATGATGACATCACAGAAGTATTGGTCACCACACGGATAAACTCACCCTCTACCAAGATAGAGCAGTATGCGATTGTTTATATCTGCTGTAACCTCAGTCAACCGATGGTATAAAGGTTTAATGCAGGTTCTTTGAGGCCATAGCACTCCAACAGCACCCTATGCTTTCGAAGCATGACTTTCTCATACATAGCCACTGTACGTAAATTATTTGAATAGAATTTACAAATTCAAGTTGAATAAACCTAATTATCAGTATAATTATGCAATATTCTGATCTAAACAAAACCTTGTAAAGTATTATTAATATTTGTAATATTATGTAAACTATTTCAAGGCCCAAAGTCGATATACTGATGTCACAAGATTATGATAACTTGAGAAATATTTAACATAATAAGCTCATATGTATTATATAGAGTCGTATAATTTATGTATACGTATCTAATGAGCTACCACTGAAAAACATCGAAATGTCAAATTTATAAATTTATTACATCGAAATGTCAAATTTAAAAATATATAAAGTAACCTGTTTAATTGATAAAAATATAATATTAAAATTGAATAATATTAACAAAACCTTGAAATCAAAAAGTTGAAATCACCAAAATTTGGACATAATCAAGCCTACTAAGTCTGTCTCGTCAGCTATGCTGAGCCTCTCATGTCGGTTTCAGTCAGTTGTTTGAGGTTCGGGATTGTTGATGACTACTGATTGTTTTTAGAAAAAAAAAACGTACAGTGGAACATAGAACCTCCTCCTTTTTTGAAGTCGGTTAAAAATAGTCAATATCTCACATAATCTTAATCAAAACGAAAACACTATAAGAACATAAAGGAAAAGAAGATGCTTGTATCATACAAGCGTATAAATCGACATCTTAACACATTAGCTCTCTCAGTTCTCTATATTCATTTCTGTTTTGGTTAGAACAATATGAACCTTAAACGTGGATAAATTGTTTTTGTAATGTAAACTCTTTTTATTTAATGTTTAGTTTTCTAAAAGGAGAGCTAGACAAATGCTTTCTAAGCAAGACTTAAATATCTATTTATATTCAAGGCTGTCGAGAAACAATTGTTAGCTCTGCACTCGAACTTTTCTGTAGACATATATCTACACTCAGGAGAAGAAAATAGGTAGGTATATACTCAGAAATCACAAATCCAATAGCCCGTGCAAAGTCAATTTAGAGCGGGTTTGTATTGTTAATTGAAATTCTATTTCTCAATGCGAGTCGAGCCCACAGATGTTAAATATAGAGTGGGCTGTAATGTTATCATTTATGAAAGGAGTGTATGGGGCCGGGGTATTTAGATTTAGTTGGTCGGTTCGGTGGGCAGTCGGGCACGGGTCAGTGCGACACAATGAGCTACTTCCTGCGGTCGGAGAGCGGCGTTCAACAAGGACACGCAGTTGACACGCGAACTCCGTCAGTTATCCTACGCTCATTATGTACCTGTCCCCTTCCCACTCTTCATCATTAGATGACATACTTCTTCAAGAATTGAATAGGTATGACAAGAGGAGACTATATAACGTTCCATTTATTTATGTGTAATTTACATATATTCTTTGTGCTTTCGGAAATCTACTGGCATTTCTAATTATGGCATTACTAAGAATTGTAGAATTCAAGTTATGTATAAAGATTTTCTTTATGATCGCCTGGCAGTGAATGAATACATAATGCCTCCTATCGATATTACCTACTCGAAAGTCACAAGTACAATGCGGAATTGGAGTACCACCAGAATAAGAAATGTTGGGTTCTGATTGTAATCAGCGCACTCAGTCGCCAAAAAGCAACAAAATGTAATCAACACCGGCTTTCTGTAGGACCGTTGTATCGCTCAGACTTGGAAATAACATAGAATACGGTATATAATTAACTGCTTAAATAACAGTGTTTTCAGTAGCGAAATATAATAGCGCACATTTCAGGTGAAACGGTGGTGTGACCGCGATTAACCTCGTGCCAATTACACGACCATTAGCGCACAGAGCACAATACACCTCCATTAAACGGATGTCCAACACGACCGACCAGTGCCCGCCCAATTTGCATTTGTTTGGAATTAGAACGTCAGAGTGCGCATCCACGCCGCGCTTTATATTATGTCACTTGCAATAAAACCGACACTGACCCTACATAACACATAAATCCCATAATGTTCTCTCAAACGTCATCTACGTTGTGGTATGCGGTCAACCTAATCGTTTCCTTTATATATTTCAATGAAAAAAACCACGACAGTCTATTCCTCATGAATAATTAAATTAATAGTTTAAATATAGAATTCAAACAAAGTGATTAAAAAGATTGATATTCTGCGAATTAACGCAAATAGAAATAGATATTTAGTATTTTAGATTTTTTAAATATGTATTTGCAAATAAACATATGAGATTCAGATTAGTTTTATTTGTGAATAGAAATAGCCTTTTAAGAAATGAGGAATATTAACGAACCAACTATTATTAGTACCTATATAATATATTACCATTATAAGTGAATCTAATAGAGTTTGTTTCCTTAAATATGACAATATTCAACTTTATCTCGACCATTAAAATATTTGGGTCACCGTGAGATTTACTGATGTTCATTGAAGTACTACAATTGAGTCCGTAGATTTCATTACGACAAAAAACTACTATAATATGTCTTTGTAACAAATTACACAAGAGCCATTACCATACCAGTCTAATTCTACGGTCACGCAACTTATGAGCATATTCGAATAATAAAAGGAACACACGCGGTCCCAAGCTGTCTAATTTTATCGCCCGACGTGCTCGAGATGATTTCAAAAAACTCAAGTGGATTACACGCTCATGCCCCAGTCTTGTAACTGCTTTCGAACACGTAGTTCTTTTTCTCTTCGTTCGTCGTGGATTTGTTATTATTAATAAAGGTAGCGAATAGACAGGATATGGTGATGACAAATGACGCTCAGCGCTTATCTGAACGGTCTGTACAGAAACGATGTGGCGGTTTTCCCGGCGAAGTGAGACGTCGGGCGATGTCGTTAGCGAAGCTCCATCTAACAGATATCTCTAACGCCACCTTTCTTGCGTCACTGGATATTATTATTTTTTCCTTATAGCCCAAAATTCAAATATTGTTTAGTATTTAGTATAATGGGATGAAAATACCTCTTTACGTGCATTTAGGTCTAAAAAAGTTACTGAAGTAATACATGGGATAATTCGTATTCAATCTTTAAATTAACATCCGAAAGTATACGTGCTTTAAATAATTGTTTTAAAATTTGATGTAGGTAGATATGTTATTGTTTCGATGTAGGTTGGTACATATTTTAAAAATGAATTTCTACCAATACACATTTTGGAGCCTTGAGTTTCAAGTTAAGTAAGTTCCATACTATAAGTTTTAAATCATATAAGAAACCTATGTTGCTTAAAAATTATCCAAGTGCAACAAATTATTCTAAGGTAAAACACTATCTACTCCAAAGTAATCTGTAAATGTATGGCCTCATACGAAACGTTTAGCCTGGCTGTGGCATAGTGCCAGTTGCAAAGATACCTTGCTCAGTGTTCTTTACAATAGGCAAAGATAGCGTGTCGTCTTTCTCTGAAATATATTGTTCGCCATTTTGCAGAACAGTCCGCCCTACACCCCCGTCACAGATATGCAAATAAGCTCCACCGAGATCGTAAACCGTTTTTGATCTGATAACATAATTTGGTTGCAAAATTTACAAACTTTAAGTAACATAAGTACTAAATTTTTACCTATTTAGTCCTTCTATGTTGCAAAGATTAAACTTAAAGAACTTGGTGGTATTTACGATGTCCAGGATCATTTTATCATAATGTTGAATGAATAGCTTTGCCTGTGACAAATGTAAGCGATAACCCACCGCGGTGTACGGGGCGCTCGAAGCTCCCATTACCTGCTCTTCCTATCAGCTATCTTGGACCTCTTGTGGCTTATCTCTTGTAATATATTATTCGAGAAAGTTGGACATCACGTAGCCATGAGCAAATATCGATTGTTCCTATTATATTTGCTTCTTTAAGTCTACTGTCTGCCTTAAGGAATTGGTTTAAAAGGAACTAACATTGTTAACAAGTTATAGAGTTCAGATTAAAGTTGAAAGTTTGACTTTCTAAGTTTAAAAACCCATTATGGAACTACTGTTGTAAATTGTTTTTAAAACTTATTTACTATTCTTAAATTTTTATACATTAATTGTTCATGAAGTTATTATGAAAAGTGAAGGAACAGACATTTCCTTTTACCCGACTACGGCGAAGCGGAAGGGTAATATTTTCGGCAGTTTATGCATGTTTGTATGTTCCACTGTAATGCCTAACCTATTTAATCGATTGTTTAACGAATGAGATGTCAACGGATTCATAATAATGGATAGGAGACATAGATTATTTAGATGTTATTAAAACTTTTTACGTTGTCGGTTTATATTTATTTATTTTTTTCTTTTGCCATCAAGTTGTATATTTATTAATAACAATAAAATTAATATCTCTTAACTTCATTCCTTACATACTTATGTTTTGATTTTACAAAGAAGTATATATTTAAATAATAATCAATCTCCAGGTCGGACACTTCTAAGAACAGTTTTAAGCTGGTTCCCTTAACTTATACCACATTGGTTAAAAAGTCTTAATTTAAGATTAAATTTACATATATGTATAATATTGTTGCATTGAAAACTATCATTAATTTAAAAAAAAAATGAATAATTTCTAATACATAATTATATTGGTTTGCAGGAAATAGAGACAAAATCAATATCTATGTACTGATTTTGATAAGACTTTGAGGAAATTGATGTAATGAAATTAAAAGGCTATTCTGCATATTTATAAATACTTACATAGCTAATTACTAACGGTAACAGTGCGTGTAAAATATTTATTTATGTAGAACAGCAACACGATACATAAACGTTTAAGTAAGGATGTGACAGAAATTATGTGGACCAAAATAAATAACAATTAGAAATTCAAAGTCAAATAGCATTTATTTCAAGTAGGCCTTTAGTGAGCCTTTTGAGTTTTTTCGAAACGTCACATGACTGTAATTAATAATTTATAATATTGGTATCTCAACTTATTAACCTAACCTAAAGCTATAGAACTTACCTAATACATTCATTAGCAATGAAATGAAAAAACTAATTAAAGCAAAGTCGAATGGAAGTTGCTATATACCAATGTATCAGTAAATTTGTATCTAATTATTTAGATAGGCGGTAGATAAAAAATGTTTAATAAATATTTACGTAATGTAGTAATTTATCTAATATAGCAATTTATAATTTAAAATTAAATTGAGGAAGCATTAATTAAGCTTACTTTACTTACCTGAAAATTAGGGTCATACATTTCTACTTTTACGGAAATTATACATTATGCATAGTTTATAAGATATGCATAATATACGTTTTATATAATACCGTTTTAAACACGATTACACGTACGTACAGTCAGGACCGCAAATATGTATACCATAAATATGTATAGTGCTCATAAAACATTTCAGTTCTCAAAAAAATGATCAATAATGATTGACAATAAAATAACATATGCAATATGAGCCGTTCCAAAACATAAACATGTGTAACTCGGCGTTCTCCTCATCAAAAACCTATGCATGTAAAGAACCGTGCTTGTTTTAACACCCAAAAAGAAGAAGCGCATATGACCACATATAGGATTAAAAAATATCTAAAACCGCTGTAAGCGGCTTACATTGCGTATGAAATGTACATCAAGATAAAAGCTTTATGCTAAAGTTCAACTAAATAAAGCATAGAAACAAGTATAGAATACTATTATTATAATACTATGGGTATGAACATTTGGCAGAATGTTGCAGCCGCATAATAGCATTGCCGCAGGTACGCGCCGATGTAACACCTGCCACGTCCAAATATTCCCACAATAATCTTAAGACATCCTGTGGCCATGTGTCAATTTCTGTACCATCCTACATTCGGTATTACATCGTATAAAACCGCACAGTTTCCTATTCAAATAAGAGAAAGTTAGCCATCATTATGTAAATAATAACTCGTATAGTTAACAGGAAAATGAGCTTAACCTCCCACACTACACCACTGAGTCAAGACAACTTCAAAATGAAAGTAATGTTAATTTCATTATACTATTTTAAAATTTCGGAATGACATAATTTTGTTGGACTAAATAATATTTATTGTTGTATTTCTAATCCAGGTCGATTATGAGGCTTTACTTTTTTTATGGAATAGGGGGCAAACGAGCAGACGTATTGCCTGATGGTAAGCGATTACCGCCGCCCATGGACACCCGTAACCCAGAGGCGTCACAAGTGCGTTGCCGACTTCGGGGGATGGGGCCCTCCCCATGATGATGAGGGGAAGGGTTGGATTATGGGCCTCCGGTATCCTCACTCACTCGGTGAAACACAGCGCAGGCGCTGTTTCACACTGATTTTCTGTGAGGCCGTGGTAGCACTCCGGTCGAGCCGGCCCTTGCATGCCGAAGCGTGGCTCTCCCACGGTTAAACTTGTTTTTTTTATAAATATATGAGCCCGCAAAAGTGGGTCTATACTCTATAGTAGTGGTCACCATACTTGTTGTCTAAACACAGACAATGGAGCATGGTGACTCGCACTATAGTGAGTAGTGATACCTTTTGAGATACTTCTGCATCATTGGGCCTCCGGTTTCGTAACACGATTGCACAAATGCTGTCATTTTAGGTTGGTCTTTAGTGAGGGGGTAGTACTGCCCAGGTAGAGCCGGCCCGCACGTGCTGAAGTCAGCGTGGCTCTAGAACGTCCTTTGTTTACAGTATGAAGCTATTAAAAAATTTTAACAATAGCGGACCCATTGTTTTAGTGGTTAGTGATATTCCCTTCTTGATCAATCCCTACCCAGGACAATTGAGTGATGTTAATGGGTGTGTCTTAAGAAATGTATAAATATGTATACTTCAACTGTGTGTTTATCCGCACTAAAAAGTAGCTGATGGTATTCCTCAAAAACCAAAGTTTGTATCTCCATTTCAAAATTCATTTAACATATTTTTAATCTCTATTTTCTATTTCGGACATCTAACACAACGCCATCTAGTCCCAAACTAAATAGAGTTTATTATAGGTTCGAAACAACTGGCATAATTACACACATACTTTTTTTGTAAATACCTATATATTATACATACAAAACACCCAAACTCCGAAAAAATATTTTCAGATCATGCAAACATTTCGTCCGAACCGGGAATAGAACCCGAGATCTGATGGCATACGCGACCACTGCGCCAATATTAGATATCAATATATTATAAATATGACTTACCTTAAATTTATTTGAAAAAAATATTTTATAATTTTTGCCTGAGTCTGTCATAAATTACTTTACTAAATTTATTAATATTTATTACTTTATTTAATAAATATTGGCATATAAATATTTTACTGTCGTTACAAATATTGCAAAAAAAGAACGAAGTACCTGCGCCTAGTAAGGCAGTCGCATTTTTCAAATGTTCGTGGGTCATTTCTACCTAGCACCCAGCGAGGGGTGAACGCAGCATAACTAAATTGAGACGAGCACACGTCCCTTCGGCAGTTTTAAGCCAAGATTCATATAATAGTTTTAGTGGCGATTTTATAGCTAGTCTTAGACAGTTTAGCTCTATAGACTTTTATTTTGTAATTTTAAATTTAGCTATACGTTTTACGTGTACAAAAAACTAGATTAAATATATACACTCAGATAAATACATATAATACATATTTAAAGATTACTTACCATGAATACGTTTATACTAATTTAACACCTAGTAAATGGTACAGCAAACTTTTAAAGTACATGTATCTTTCTGACTTACTATAGCTTTAGTTGCTTATTCTAACTGAGAACTAGCGAGTAAATAATACAACAACCCTCCTTACTTTTTATTCTACGATCCACGTTCCTATTTTATGGCCCCTCATTTGGGAGCGTCAACAAAAAACAAAAAAATATCGTAGAACTGGCAACGTATCGGGTAAACCTGGCATCGGCGCACGCGCATCGAAAACGAAGCCTGTTCGGCAAGTTCGGGCGAGCGCGAGATAGTGGGGCGCCTCTGTCGCGACAGTGCCCCTACCGAGAGCGCCGCGAGAGCACGCGATAGCGCTACTCTACGTGTTGGCTTCGCGCCCACTGTAAACACTAAACCACAAGTTCTGTTACACTCTCCTACATAAAAACCGGTTACAACCTTTGTGATCACGAGTGCTGCATCAGTGATTTTTTCGTGCGAGTTGTGTTTTAGCTGACTACTTATATGTCAGAACAAATTTTAATGTATATGTGTTAGTGTGACCAATTAAATGTTGTGCCAAGTTATTACTTTCTTAGCAATGCGATGATCTGTGACTACAAAACAAACCTAAATTGGATTACACAACAGGAATAACAAAAACTGGTAAGTATCCACTTTTGAAAACACAATACATGAAATAAAAGTAGCGGGTACGAGTCTAACGGCTGCAAGCATTGTGGAGGTGGCACAAACAAAAACCTGTAGGATAGGGGAGCGAAGGAGAGAGCGCGCTTTGTTGACACAGAGACAGAGCAAGCGACTAGCAAGCAACGGGGCCACTCTATCAACTAGACGCGATTCATAGGGCTGGTAGCTTGAATGATTATAAATCTATCAAAATATGTTTGTCATTTACGGAGGGTCTCCCCATAGGATAATAATGACAAAGTATTGTACATTTAAGTACCAGAACATTTTAAAATTTCGTAAGGTTTTTACTTTTACCTATCGCAAACAATACAATTTATAAAAAAAGGTTTATTCCTTTCTAACAACGATCGTTTTTATTTAGAGTTTATATGATTTCTACAAGCATGTAGTATAATACGCCTTTACTTTACTGGCAACCCTAACATGTGTAGTTCAACTAGACAGAGACACGCAACGCTAGAGTGGTGTAAATTGTTTAGTCAATGCCCACCGTTATGTCCTCTCCTGTATACCCATTTAGAAAGTCTTACTGTAATACTTGCTAACTACAAAACTGAATACATTAGATCCATTACTAATATAATGAAGGTAATTAGCTAAATGATGAAGAAAACTTATTGTTTAATGGAATATGTATGTAGTTGGGTCGTTTCGGACGTTGTACGAAGTTTTTAATTTAACGATAACAGAATGTACTTGATACATTGTAACAGTAATTAGATAAATATTTTTTTTCACCATACGCGATAAAGGTTATGCACCACTATGGGTGGCGTTTATATTTTATAAATACATGAATAAAAAATATTGAATTCTATTAACCAAAACTTTTATAAGCACGAGTATTGTTCAAACACATTTGATGTTTTCCGTGAATTGATACCCTTTGAAAAAGATTTAATGAATGCCGACGGTAAAATGTAAAAAAAAGTATTAGTTGTAATATTAGCAACGGTTTACAGATAATTAACCAACATCTATATACATAAAAGAGGAAGGTAACTGACTGACTAAGATACCCAGAGATCAACGCACAGCTTAAGCCCCTGAATCTTGAAATTTTGCATCTAGGTTCTTCATATAACATAAGTGAACACTAAGAATGTGATGGAAATGGGGGTAAAATAGGGGATGAAAATTAGTATGAAACTTTTTAATCCTGGTATGGATCTAGAGCTGTACTATATATTGGAATGCATTGGAACATCTACATCGCGCGAGCGAAGCCGCTGGCAAAAGCTAGTTATTTACAGTATAGGTATTTTATAGTCTTTTATCGCCTCTGTGTGATCTCCTGCTCTTACTTTTTCTGAACAATCATTAACTTAACTAACTTTTATTATTATATATATATATTTATATATATTTTTTATTATTATAGATTATATAATAAAAATAATAATATAAAATATAATAATAAAAATAAATATAATGTTTTTGACCATTTGCATATTTCCATTTATCTGTTTTATATTTCAAGTTGTAATTATATTGAGTTTCAAGCCATATATCCGTTTAATCTTAACGTGAGTAGGCAACAATGATATTTGGCTAAAAATGACAATTTTAACCAAAGTTAAACCATCTAAGTTTAACCATCTGCCAAAAATACCTACAGTATTTGAAATAGACGTAATTTAGTCAGGTTAAGTAAACGGCACTAAGTCGAAGTAGGTGGATAGGTATATCTTCGTTAGCAACCAAGGAAGTGTGAGTATTCGCAGGAAGGTTATTGAACCTCTAATTATCAACTTCAACTTCACTGTATAATTTCAGATTTCTCAGACATCTCGCTTATAAAAAGATAAACAGTTACTGTTCATACTTGAAATGTAAAATCTCATCCAACATCACGGTTGACTGCGCGCGCGCATTGTCGTGATCTTGATAGTACTTTGACAATCAATCATTCAATCATCAGCCTATNGGGACTACCGGGAACTGGGGGCCGTGGCTTTTGTTGCTTACTCATGGAGGGGGTCAGCCCATAATCACCACGCTGGGCAGGCGGGTTGGTGATCGCAGGGCGTAACTTGTTGCACCGGTGACGCTGCTGCCCATCACCGGCCTATTGTATTTAGTTACGCCTTTTAGGATGGATATACCGCCATCGGTCGGTCGCCAGAGCCTCGTTTGTTATCTAGCAGGGTGCACCGCGTGCAGGTGAGGTTGGCTGGGGGCGAAAGATTGTGGTTCGCCCCCACAAACCACTTTGACAGTACTTACTGTAATATACCTACCACATAGGATGAGGCATACTGTACGTTAACTAATTGTAAGTGGGGCCAATGGGTCAATGCGGCCGTTAAATGTTTACATTTTGATATTCTAACATTCTAGAAAGTATTATCTTAGTGTAGAACAACACAGACTAGGAATATATAAAAGGAACACTAATTCTAATTAAACCTATACTGTAAAATAAAACTTTGCTCTGTCCACACGGATTGAAAATAAAACATTTCATATTCATTTGTATATCAAATAATACTTATATTATAACTTACGTTGTACAATTACGTTGTATAATATACGTTGTATAATTTAACACATCTACCTACCTACCTATATATACCCACATTAATTATACCTATAACTTGTTATTACTTTTAGGCTTATTTGACAACAAGTCGTCACCACAATTGTATTAACAGAATTATGCTATACCAGCTATATCAGCTTGCCAAAACAAAACAGTTAAAGTTAAATAGCTACAATACCGTATATTAATAACCAATTTTAATACTCCAATCATAATCAACGAGTAATCCGCTATTTCGTACGATTCAAATAATTTTGATATTTGTGGTTAAATTATTCCACGCTAATATCAAATTTATATCAAACATTTAAAACGAATTACAACAGTTTGTTTATATGTATTATGATTGTAGTAGTATTATTTATATTATACGTAGTATTTCCTTACAAATCAATTTATGTCATAATTAGATAATGAGGAGCTATTAAACAACAAAGGTCATTCATGCGTGTGTGGACGGAAATACTCATAAACGGTTGAATCACTTTGTAAGTAGTCTTGAGTAAATTATTTTATAATTATAGTTTTATATGCAAAAAGTATGCAATCACTTAGGCAAAATTTATACCCACCTAATATATATAGGCAAACATCTTTTACATCTAAAGAGCCTCAGTGTGTATAGAATTTCTATTAAATGTTTATCAAATCGACATCAAACACTTGACAAAATTTGCCAAAAAATTTAAAGTTAATATATTTCTATTAGTATCACTTTCCTGTCGTTGTACTAATCTACATCTCACAGGTTTATGGTCATTTATATTATTTTACTACCAGTTATCTATTTATTTATAACGAATGAGTAATTTTTATATTTTCCCCAATTTTTATCGTATAAAAATATTTCTTCTATAACGTAGTTTAAAGTAAAAATCTAACCGCAGTATTTCCCCTTTTCCTCATATAAGAAAATCGGTTAATGCTTATATGTTTTAGGTAATAGGAATTTTATAGGATAGATCGACAGGATATATATTAAGATGTATTACGTAAATCTATCCTGTGGAAATTCCCCTCATAAGTATTGTTTGTGTGCGGGATTTACCAGTAACCACAATACATAAAAATGTATCTAAAACAGTAGAAACTGTGGGTAATTCAATACTTTTGTATTGCATGCAACAACGGGAAACAGAGTTTTAAATAGCACCAAGTTGCAATCTTGCACCGACTTTAGCACATGTAAGAAATATTTTTATGTATGGGTAGTTACATAACTAACATTTTATGCACAGCATACTGCTTGAGAAACGAATATATTACAATGTAAAGACGCTTTCGGAATAATAAAATCGGTGTCTATCGAGCAATCTTTAATATTTGTATTCGATAACATCATTAATGTTGATCTAACAGATAACAAATGACTTAGTAATAACTTGTCTATGATACTGACTCATGTTTGTGATTGTGATATATCGGATCTTCACAGATACCCCATAATACTATCAATTTTCTTTTTAGTTTACCAGCATACATATTCGCTGTAGCTGTAAAATAGTTGTAAACCAATCGTTTGAAATTGTAACGCTATTTTCGGACGTGCGCAATCCTAGCTCGGAAATTCATTTACGCATAGATTTCATATGCGTCAGACTGGAATAGTGACAATAAAAATTTTTATGGATCCTATAATGTGAACACAGGTGATAAACTGCAAAGAGAATAATCTCAAATTTAGACCCAGAAGATCACAACATAACAGTTTTGTTTTCGTGTGGAAGACCAAATTGGTCATCATCTAATGGAGGCTCATGCAATCGATCCTACTAAAACCATACGCAGATCTGTCATAATTGTCATGTCAACCATCTACTTTTACTATAAAACTAATCAATTACCAGTTCTGTATTATGGAATTAATGTAGCAAAATATACTTATTCCGACAGCTAAATTATATAATCAATCATAATGAACAACTCATAATAAAAACCGTAGTTTAAATAGTTATTATACATTTTTAGTCCACGCGTCATTACATACAATATCTACGGCGTATATTCTTATACAATAAAATACAATCATTCAATTTTATGTTATAATAATAGACTTTTAAAGAATTATTTTAGACATGCGATTGTGATGTTCACAATCAATTGTAATAAACCTATTGTATATTGTATTTTCATTTTTCAAGAAAGTATTTTTTCTTCATATTTAAATGGAAGTAAACATTAAATATATCCTCCCAAATAAAAACAGATTATTTTACTGTTTTGTTATGTGTAAATGATGTAAAATATCTTTTTCTAAATGACTTAACAGGCGCTCATAGCCCAGTTGCACTCGGTGATTAGAAACAATTACCGAGGGTAAGCAACGACGGCGCGGTCAGTACCCGCATGGGTGACCGCTGGTGGCATGTTACCATAAGCGTCTCAGTGATTCGGAGGTCACGTTAAGCAGTCGGTCCCGGTTGCTATCATACGATAACAGTCGTGAAGCTTAGTTGGAGGTCTTCGGGCGGCTTAAAAACATCCAACGGCAAGATGACGTAGCCACAACGTTGTCTTGCCAGTCCCCAATCCGCACTTGGCCAGCGTGGAAACTTATGGCCTTAACCCTCTTCTGAGAGGAGACCCAAGCCCAGCAGTGGGACATTATGGGTTGTTGATGAAATGACTTAACAGTTACTGAAGTGAATGAAGGAGTTGAATTTGCAAATTAATTACAAACAAAATCATCCATATTAAAACTACATAGACATGGCAAAAAGTTACATAAGCGTTAAAGCTGTGGGAGTCTCTAACGTTTCAATAGTAAAATATAAATAGACACAAAGTAACCATAAGAATCGGTTCATGTGATAGAGGCATCGCATTCTTTATAGCTGTTTCATTAGTATGCACAACAATAACCAACTCCTAGCCCGCATGCACCATGCTCACTACGAGTGTCCGAAGTACAAAGGTAATAAATTACCTTATATAATTTTATTTTACATTATTAGTAAAATGATAAAATTACTACTAACTACAAGTTGTGGGTCACAACGACAATTGTTTTGTTAACAAATGGCGGTGAAAAAGGGGCAATCAAAAAAAGCTGGGATTATTAGTATTGGTTTAAATATAGAATTTAGTTATTGAAACCTTTTTGATTGTACTATTATATTTAATTGTTGGTAACTAGCTTGTGCACGCGGTCCTGCCTGCGTTTCTGTTAGTTGTTACGGTTGTGGAGGAAGAACCACAAAAAAACTAAAAAGATCTCTGACATAATATTAAAACATATGCAAAGAGTTATGACTGTTTATGTTACACTGGCCAAAAAGCGTAAAAAAATTAAAAAGGTTGGCAACTTTGCAGATTATTAATTACGTTTTACTTTGCCAATGACATAATACTGCAAACCTCCTAAACTTATGCAAACACCAAATAGAGCCATTGGTGGCAATTAAATGTGTCTTTATATTTTAATACTTCCGCCCATTTATTAAGTTTGGCAGATGAAACCAGTTTATTTAATTTGCATACTACCTACCTGCCATTCGCTTATATTCATGGTTACATAAAGACATTTACACAAATACACAGTTCTTTATAATTAATCTAAAATACATAATAAATCTATATAAAAAACAAAACCTAATCCATCTTGGCGGTGAAATACTCATAATCGCTACTGCCATTAGTCAAAGTACAAGCCATTTTGTGGTAGTATGAACTTATCTTAAAAGGAAAACCTAAAATACATCGATACACTAATTACTTCCTGCGAAACAAGTTTCACAAAAATTTACCACGACTAACTTGTTTAATTAAGGTATGAAGCATTATAAAGTAATTAGATTTTTTTTTTATTTAAACGTTTCGTACTTATTCGTTTCGGACTTTTTCAAATTGTCATAAAAATTTGTTACTCTAATAGCAGTTAACGAATATATAATTATCATTTTATCATTAGAATATGAGAGTGACGCATCACCGCAAATAATTTTATGTTTATAACATTTTTTTCTACTAATTTCTAGTACATCTGTATACAGTGCGTTTTAAATAAGAATAGGATTGGAAATCCACCTCCGCTTGCCCTGCATTTGTAAATATTTGTAAAAACAGTACTACATACTTCGAATCTTATCGTAAACAGACAACTAGCAAGTGGGTGCAAATATCAGCTATTTTATCAGTCGGCGTAATCAGGAAATACTTATACTATATATGAAGATAATGAACTCCAATTAGGACATAACATTATTTGAGTTCGTACACTCTTATAAAATACTGTAACTAGTTCAATTTGTCTTTTAAATTGTGATAACATAGCATAGATAACATGACAATATCGCGATGTTTAGAATATGTTTGTATTTGTTATATTGTTTTTGTAGGCTTACTCATAAAGCAACACGGACCACCCAAAGGAGGAGAGTGACCAGGGCCGAAAGCCCTTGAAACAAAAAAAGGTGGTGTTGCAAAAGGTTATATGCAGCAATAGTCATTATAAGCAATACCCTCATACGGAAACTTTCAAAAATAGACCTTAAACATTTGATTTTTAACTTATCGCTTTTTCATTAGGTATCGTGAAATTCGTGAAACGGAATTATTATATAGAACATTCAATTTGTTTGTTATCATTTACTTGCCACTCTTTAAAATTTATTTGAAAGACTATAGTTTCTTCTTTCATTTTCCTCTATCTCTCGTAAATTTGCGTATTGTCTATTACTTACTAAAAAAACCTTTTTTTATATTTATTAAGAAATCCTTAAACTAATGGGACTTCACCATAAAACATATTAAACATCAGTTTTATTTTCATATTCTAGTGTAACTATATTAATACTTTTATTCTTATACTCTTCAACTAGACTTCTACGTTCGTACGTTCTACGTTGACGATGTCTTGATCATGTAGGTATTAGAAATGTGAAAAATTGCTAAAACGTAGAACAGCAGTACCCATATCACGCTTCGTTTATAAAACATACATTTCCGGCGCGACACCGCCAAAGGCGACAATAAATTGTGCTCTGATATGGAAAAATGACATTAAACTGTCTTTCAAAGTATTAGCATAGTCTCCCTAAAGTGAACGTTAAACTGACCCGTTTCTCGAGTGGACTATTTATTGCCAGCGACAGACGAGAACCGCAGCTTCCTGATCCGCGTGAGATCGTAAGTAGCTTCATCACGTCGCGGTCGCCTTTCAAGGATCATATGTCAACCGGGTCAACGGAATACCAGCCTTATCTTATTTAGGGATCTGGTGATATTGCCGAAAAACTAAAATTCCGTGATAATGTCGTTAAACGATGATATATACTACTCGAGGCAATATCTATAGATATTGATTCAGAATTTGAATACAGAGATGTAACAAGAGGTACCTGTGCCACTTTAGATAGTTTCTTACAGTATGAGTACCTCTATAGCTAAGTCTTACCATAAAATATTCATTCTAACATCTCTTTTGCATTTTTATATCTTTTTTATTTCGAAGTCGACGTTACGGAGCGGCGCGATATCGTTCACATTTATGTCTTTGATATTTCTATGTCAACGTATTGATCGGATTTGTCATCAAGCGAAAAGCTTCGTAAACGAACTCATATAAGACATAACTCAGGAAACTGCAACTCGCCTATTTCTTACCATATATTTTGTCTAAACTCATCTGCTTCACGAACTACTCTGTATATCGTTTATAAGTGCAATCCTTATTAGATTGTATTGTTTCTGTATATTTCTCGCTTATAAATTACACGATGGAAGTTCAATACATTGCGAATGCATTCATATATAAACGAGTTTAACAGCGTATGTCCCTCTGCGTTTAGTTCCAAAACAGTAGCGCGGTCACATGCATGAAAATATCCAATACGTTGCCCTGAGTGTAGTGTTCACTCACTCCTCCGTATATTTTGTTGGACATCTGTGCATTGAACGGGGTGGCATATTACATCAACGCTCAACCCTTTTCGTTAGAACATATGACATGCGATTTAATACCGAGAGATCCATTAATAAAATACATTTTAAATTAAACTCAATCTGCCATTACATTATTCTCACCCTACAAATGAACTGTTTTTGCAAAGATTTTTATTGCTAAAAAACTGCGTATTAGGGCCATCACGTCATAGAAGAGCTTATAAGATTTTTATTTTCTCAGAAATTCCTACTGTGATAAAGAAAACTAATTTACCATAGGTTTTGGCCATATTAAAGTGATCAAAATAATATTTATTTTTTCATATATATTCTACTATAGGTACATAAAGTCAAGAATAATCATCCTTGATGTTACAAATGTTATAGCCAACGAAAACAACTTACCATCGAGCAGGCCGTTAAATTACTAGTTAAGTAAAAAAAATATCGTAAAATGACCCGCTTTACGATAGCAATACTTTTAGATATCTATTAATATAAAACACAAAAAACAGAAAACGTCTTCGATGAACTGATCGAGACATAAAAGGTGGATTAAAAATAAGATATTGTAGCAAACGAATAGTGTTCAGATCACGAACGGGATGAAACATCAAGTTTTATTTCCCACGATCAGCAAGGATAGTTAAAAAAAACTAAAAAAAGTAGCATGCGAATCCTGAGCAATGAGTGCGTGTGCGTAGATGCATGCTGCGTGCGTCAAATGAGCGTCCCGTGTGACCGAAAACCAGACCGGCCACTAGATATGCGTGCGTTCAACGACAGCACACATACATTATCGTGCGTCATTTAAATAATTATACAATCTTCTATTTTGTACAGTGCAGTAACGAAGAAAAATATTGCAAAAATATAACCAACGCCACATGTACAACACAAAATGAATTATGACACTGTAAGCAACTTTATCGTCTGAATGAATCTTGTCCGTGCAAGGTGCAACGGTTCAACGCTGATGCACTACCGTGATGCTTACAACGATAACAATATAAGAACTATTCCTTTTATTTTATTAAAACTAAACTCTCATGACTGCTGCTTCGTCGAATATACTTTTTCGTATTCGGGATTTTGTAAAACAGGTATAGTGCGGGTCAAATAACCATTACAGAGATCTTACTAACTACATATTTTACTTATCTTACTCAAGTTTCTGAGTCGAAAAGCTTATTTGCGTAAATTACGTAATGTTTTCACTCTTTCACACTGAGACATATATTATACAGATCGGTAGAATACAGATGAATAATTTCAGGGTTCATCATTAGTATATTCTTTATTTATTTTGTTGTTCTATAAAAATATAGCCAATTAAAAAAAAATAGGAAAGAGAAATATTGTCAGCTTTTTTGCACTAGGTACAATTGCAACATTGCAATAGGTACTTTTTGTTTACCACTTCAGCCAAATTAGTTATCACTGTTATAAGCTGAAAACAACTTTTTAACCTAAGGCGGTTTTTCGTACATCTATTTTAAAATGTTTAAATACTGAAAATTAAAAATCATACTAGTGTTAAAAAAATATCGCTAATGTATTTTTTCTTATTTCAGTGACCCCGGAGTGCAGAAAGATGGCTTGCATAGAGAGGAGGCACTGAATTAAAATGGCCGTCATCCGTGCGGTCCTTTTTCTCTTAGCATCCACGGCTCAAGCCTGGATGCCGGATGCCAACGCACGCATACATATTAAATATGGTAAGAAAAAACATGAAACTCAAAATGGCAAATGTATTTAGTGCAGCGTATAATTTAATTAATGAAAATAAAAAAAACGCTGTATAGAATAAAATATTTATTTGGTTAACAAAAATAACTTAACTGGACAGTACCTACCTACATAAAAATGCTACACGCTTTTCAAAGTTAAAGAATATTCATAAAGTCGCAGATTTCACATACAACGTAGGTAACTTAACATTTCCTCAGTAATCAGAAAAATTATGAATATTGTTTTAGAAATTATGAAAACGGAATTCAAACTTGTATTATTAGAATAGCATTATAAATTGATGTCCGGGGTACTTTTTGCATTGCTTTAGTAAACTTTATAGAATACTACAATAATAGTAAAGGGTAACAGGCCATTGAACATTCTTGTGAAATTCGAGATGACATTGTACTATCTAAATAAATCTAAATACATTTAGGAGTACTAACTGCTTGCGTTACCTCTAATGCTGCAATTTCGTGTATAAGTAACTGAGGCACACTAGAATTTATATTGAAATATTTACACCATAACATTATAAGTCTAATACTACTATAATTTATACACTCGATTGTCGGTACTTGTTGGAACTTGCTGTCCATTACTACTAATCTTTTCGGACATATTGCACAACGCTGTCTGGACCAAATGACGCAATATATTCAAGACTGCCTCTGTGGCGCTGTGGTAGCATGTAGTAGCTTGACGTCTGGGGTTCGATTCCCAGGTCGGATTAAATGTTTGTATGTTTTAAGAGTTTGGGTGCTATCTGGTATCCATAACGCAAACTCTGCTCTGCTTAGCTTGGGACTAGATAGCGTTGTGTGTTAGAGGTCTGAATTTTTTTTTTTTTTATTTGTGATATATTGGAATAAGTATGAGTTCTAAACACCGATATACATACTCATACGTAAATCAACAGTAAGCGAACAACGGCCGCTTTCAATAACCTTTTATTTAATAGAGATAGGTTACTCAAAACGGTCTGATATTGTTTCGACCACTAAAACTTGTTTGAAAAACTTAAAAAAACCTTAATCCTGCCTATCAATAAAAGTAGCGAATCAATAATTTAAAAAAAATATGTACTCGTATACTCTCTTCAATAGTCACGATGAATACTATTTTGAAAAACTTTCTTATTATGTTCGGAAGTATCTCCTATTGTCAAAAACAGTTATATATCTACTAAACAGAAAGTTTTAGTAGGAAAAAATTTACCCGAAAACGCTCGGTGGTGTTCCGGCGTCCGTTTGTGACGTCAATTCACAGACGTGACATCACCATTTGTCAACCAGTGTCAATTATAGCTCTTAAAAACAGTAAAGTGATCGTCGATTATATCCGAACAAAGTGACCTTTATACATACGTGACGTAACTCGCTCTGATTTGTGTTCAACATAACGTGGGGGATTGCTGTATTTTGTAGTTTTGTTCATTAACTATTAATCTCGCTCTAAATATAAAAATGAATACGATTTTTATACTTTATGAACCCTATTTCATCAGATAAATATATAATTTTGGTGGTTCTTGGTTACTGTCATTATACCTATTTTAACTAGAAATAGTTAATTCAAAACGGTTTGGGTTTTTTTGACAACTATAGCTAGTTAAAAACTAGATTCTGCCTATCAATAAAAGTAGTGAACAGTTACTGAAAAAATATATAAGATATCTTCAATTTTTAGTAGAAATACGCTATTGGAAATTATTAGATTCTATCTAAGATTATTTTTTTCAAAAATCAGAACTCTTAATTTCCAAAGTAGGTACGTCTAATACTGGGTCATAATTGATTGTGCTCTGTATACCTACTATACTTATATTTATACAATCTTCATTTAGAGACTTGGCTATTATACAAATACTTTACAAGTTAAAAGCTATCATTCATGTTACCGCTATTTAATAAATATAGATATTGGAAGCAAATAATAACACAATGAATTTAGTATCTCAAATATTTACCGATATATATGTATGCTCTGTCTGGGAGTAGTAAATCGTTTAGTACGTCATTCGCAACTAAACGAGTTACACAAATAACTTTATAACTTAAAAGCTATTATGAATATTAGCACTATTTATAAAATGTAGACGATACAATAAACTTTCTCAGTCAGAGTAATGCTTAAACAAGAACATATCTTAAAAATTCACATCCTGTGATAAACTATGAAGCAGGTGCAAGAAACTGGTGGCGACTTCGATGCATTGTATTGTAGTGACATGTGAGAATTTCCCAACCAATTGTTATGAAATCACAAGCGTTCATTGTTATTTAATCACAGTACAGTGGGAACTTTGTTCGGTAAATCTGAGCAGAGCAAAAAAAAACATCAATATGTACATTTGAATCGACAACAAAAGCATGAAAATCTTCTTATTCCTTCAAAGAAATCAGATTAGTATAATACTTTTAATAATATTATATTTCCGTTTCCACGAAATGGTCTGATATTTTTGGATCTTAAAGAACCTTACAAGAATCTTATCACACATATTAAATGTGGGTAAATATTCGTTACTTTTTCTTTTCAATCTTGTATTTTTCTGCTTCTACAGAATTATAATTTTACTTTAGTAATAAGATGAATAAAATGATCAATAAAATAATAATAATTAATTAAGGCTATTGAGAAATAATTAATAGATACTTTTAGTTCGTCAATTTAAAAATTAAATTGATGTTAAAGGTTTTTTTTTTGTTTGACAGTCCTGTGTCGAAGTTTTTTTTTTCTTTGTTCAACTATATGCTTCATTTCATACGAAAAATGTGCAATATTTCGAAGTAAATTATGAATGTTGCGACAGTCTTTCAATCACTTTCGTCTATTCCATGACCCTATATATATGTATTAGTCTATATGCATTTGAACCTATACGTATTTGTCTTAAAATTGGAGACTGTACAGTTCTCCCGTATTAGGAATATACATATCCAGACTTAGAACAACAACTTGTGGATCACACAAAGTGTTGTCCCATATAGGGTTTGAACCCACAACACTTGGCGCAATAGAAAGCGGCATGGCGACCACTTAAACCATTGGACCAACCGCGCAGTCAAAAGTCTACTCAGATTTAGTTCATCTCTACTTTTTATTGTATATATATAT